>JAQNDB010000061.1:0-64555 GCA_029204045.2 Tillandsia leiboldiana | reverse complement strand
AAGGTTACCATTTTTACGGCGCGGCGAGACGCTCGTGTCGTTTGTGTTCTTCTTCGTCGCATTTCGGTTTCTAGGGGGGACTCCCCCGGCATACTCGACTCCTGAATGAGGCGATTCTTGCGCCGTTGGCTTCACGAATGGTAGGGCTATGTTCCCATGTTTACTGGTTTCCCATTCCGAGTTTTTCATGGGTGCTTTCGGATCATCTTGTAACCCCTTTTTCTGGGCGGAGTTTTTGGGACAGCGGTGCGGTATTTTGGCGATATCTTCGCGCACAGGCATCGGATGGGCGATTCAAGAGGCGATTTGCATCTACACATCACGAGGAAATTGCCCAATTTTCTTGGAATTTCTGAATATTTCTCGAAGGTGAAGATTATTGTGAACAGTAATTGTTGCTACAGTTTTTGAGTGTAGTTTGATTCGGGGTGGTTCCCTTGTCGAAATGTTTTCCGTGTAGGAAGCTCGGAATTGGACGTGCATGTACTCGTTTCGAAGGTATCGACGCGAAGGATTACTGTGGTATTTTTATTGGATTTTTCTGGGCACTTGCGCAGGTGAAGACGTGATGCGCGGGCTTGGGACTGATTTCAGATGGTGTATGTTTGGTTAATTTTGGGATTAAAAGTGTAATGTTAAGCCTTATTGTTGTACTCACGGGGTGTTTTCAGCTATTTGAAGCCGAGGCTTTCCGCGTACTTGTACGTGGGTGTGTGTTGGCAGATTTTGGACCGCGGGCGTCTACCCTCTTCACCGACTCCAGGTTTGCCTTGGATTGAGCACTTCAGGTGGGTAAGCTTAATTTAGTAACTGTATAAGGTTTTTATATCATGGTGAATGTAAATGCACATGTGGGGTATCATCCTTATGATGACTACACAGGCGGATTTGATGTGCAATCCGATATGAGCGAGAGGTAAGCAAGGAATGGCCCACTTGGGTGAGATTGGTATACCATAGTAGGAATGTTTTAGCATGCTTTACTATTATATGCTTCACCCACTTTTATTATTTCTGAGAACAAAGCATGCGTGCCATGGACATGTAGTTAGGCCATCTTTTACCGCTGCACTACTTTTGGAACTGGACTTAGGAGAAACCATGTTATCCTTTTCTCCTTCTTTGTTAGTCAGGTGGTCTGTGTTGCTCAGGTTCGAGCAGGGGTTCTGGGTAGTGTAGTTGGGACTTGGTGTCTGGGACAGGTTGGGATTAGTTGTGGGGCTTTGCGGCAACCGCGGCTATTGGGCGGTTGACCGGATATTTATTATGCACCAGATTGGGTATCCGATTTCTCTAGTGGATGGGTTTTCCCACTTTGATCAGAGTCTGATCCAGTCCTGCTGATTGAGATACTTTACTCGTGTGGGTCGCTCCCCTCGAGTGCCACTCCGGATGTGCGCTGGCAGACAGACTCTTTGAGTCCTTGAGACTCCTTTGCTTCTGTGTTATGCGTTAGGCTGGCATACCGTCGCGGCACGCAGAGAGAAGGCAGTACCAGTGTCTACTGGTGGCATTAGATTGGGTGATTTCTGGATTTTGCTTTTTAGTTGCGCTCGTGTCAGGGGGACCGAGTGGAGTCTAGTGGCGGTGTTTGGACCAGTGCTAGTGTGGTTGGGAACCGTTTGGGGTACGGTGGTCCCCAAGGTCATTGTGAGTTGTTGACCGTTGTAGGGCAGGCAGGCAGGCATAGCAGGTATAGGCAGGCAGAGCATGAGGCATAGGCAGGCAGGGCAGGCATAGTAGGCAGGCAGGCAGGGCAGGCATAGTAGGCAGGCAGGCATGGCAGGCCTATAGTAGCATAGGCAGCGCAGCGCAGGGCATGGCAGCTTGGCAGGCATAGGCATGCCAGAGCAGCATGGCAGGCTTAGCAGGTATAGCAGGCAGCAGAGCAGGCATGGCAGGCTTGGCAGGCATAGGCATGCAGAGCAGGCATGGCAGGCGTAGCAGGCATGGCAGTCCAGCAAGCAAGCTTAGTGGTTTGTTAGCTGTTGAGAGGGTCCAGCTTCTTTTTATCAGTCTTTACGGCTTTGGTTAGTTTTTGGTCTTCTGAGGACTTGGTGGGCAGACCGTCGGTCTTGGCGGTGGTACCCACTGAGAACTCCCTCCTTTGGTGTAGTTCTCACCCCTTTGGGGGTTTTTTCCCCTTTTTTTCTCCTCTCCTTTGTTTTGCAGAGTCTTAGCAGGTGTTGCCGACTCTGCGGTTGTTGATCGTGGCGAGGGAGTCGCGAGCTAGATCCCTACCCGGCGTTGGAGAGTAGCGGTACCCTTCTGAGGAGATCATCAGTAGATTAGGCTGTTTCTTTCCTCTTTGAGAGACTTGTAGTGAGGCTATTTTGTATTGGGAGACTGTACACTGTTGTATATATATTGGAGTTACCTCCCGGTTGGGTTTTGAGCTTGTACTCGAGGATTTGTATTTTTATTATTTTGGGAGGCAGACAGTGTTGTTTATTTCCTGTTGTACAGTGATTGATTTTAGTTACAGCAGAATATTTATCTTTATAGCTCTGATATCTGTTTAGTTATACAACTTTTCTTGCAGGTAGGACGCTTCGCCTATGCAGGTTGGCATAGGTGGCGGATCTGTTTGACGGGCCCGGGTCGCAGTTTCGACCCCGGGGCGTGACAGATTAGAGTGGTATCAGAGCCTAGGTTGTAGGTCATGGTGGACTTAGAAACCCTAGGCTTATGGTTTGACCCTTGGTTGACTTTGTGAGAGTCGTGATTTTGCGAGAGTCCTGATTGAGTTTTATACCTCTCCCAAGGGACGGGAGGAGTGATTGGCATGTTTATTCTCCTAAGTAATTATGTGGCTGCAGACAACATAATGCTGTGGAACGGGTGACATGCTTTAGGACTTTCGCTGGATTGGGTCGAGTGTTGTTGTGTGCTTGTTTGTTGTTTCGTCGTGGCGAGCGGTGTCTCCCCGACGTTGGGTTTTGACCCGTGTGCATCCTGTCATGGCAGTTGAGCTTGAGCAGTTGGTTTTGGGCCGGATACCTGGATTGAGGTCAGAGAACCCCGGACCCAGATGACAGGATTGTCAGAGGCTTATCAGCGGCTGTGGGAGCGGCTGGTCTTGGTGACACAGTTGTCGGAGCACTGAGTAGCCCCCTCTGTGCCAAGGTTTAGTGTCGAGGCACCGAGGCAGGGTGGATGGTTGACAGCTGATGAGCGGAAGGACATGATCGACTTTTGGAGCCATGATTGGCAGACGAACCACCCCGACTCGTAAGATTGAGTTTGGAGCCTTTGGAGGCAGAGTCGTGGTTGGTGGTGAGAGCCTCCTTGTGCTAGAGAGTGTATGCAGCTGTTGAACCGCGCGCTCCGGATTCGAGGGACGAGGCGCATAGGATATATGAGATTGGGAGTGGATTGCGCCAGGATACCTTCCTGTTATTCAGTCCCTTCATTGTGGATTTAGACGCCTCGCGGAAGCAGGCACCGTGTATGGAGCGCGGCATTGCAGTTCCTTTGGTTATGGATCTGCTGCCAGAGGTGAGTTCTGGATTTTGGCGCTTGGCGCCGGACGATGGAGGACAGATCGGCCGGCAGAGGCACTTCTGATTTCCTTTCCGGATGACGGGTTCCCGAGAGGCCAGAGATCGAGTGGACCCCGATGGTAGCATCAGTATTTTATCAGAGTGACGCAGCGGTAGCGTGGATTTGTTATCTGCGGAGGACCTTATTCGTCGCCTCAGTGTGAGCAGAGACAGAGGTCGTACTCCCTATGTGTATAGCCCTAATTTTCAGGCAGATTGAGCGACAACCACTTGCATCGAGTGGATGAATCTGTGCCGCCCGGTTGGAGGGCGCCACGGTAGTGGATTGAGTGTCGCAGGTGGGATTTCACCACGGTAGTCGGAGTTAGAGCATGCTCCACTCTTACATGGGTTAGAGGCAGATTTGTTATCGCATGCACTTGAGGTGCAGGTTCCTGTTGATGTTTTGCACGTGGAGGAGGCTTTTGGATCATGTCCAGTGCGGCCGAGACCGCGAGATGCCGGCAGAATTATTGGTAATTGTGGCAGTTCGGTGTTTGACCATGTGCTCGAGATTGATTGGCACGATGCAACAAGATGTTTGACTGCGGAAAAAGAGGACGTCGATTTTCTGCGAGGCGGACGAGAGGAGGTTTGGTGGTAAAGACTGTTAGAGCGCACAGGCTTTAGCGACAGTGTGAGAGGTGCTTTTTGGCGGCACCGGGATTCAAGGACATCTCAGTTGCCCGCGAGATCCCGGGTGCGATTTCACCTGAGCTGTTGACGACGCCGCCGGTTGGGAGATAGAGATTGCGTTTGACGTGGTTCGGGGAACCACGCCACCCTTGATAGCACCTCATTGGATATCGCCAGTAGAGCTGAGAGAGCTGATGGCGCAGTTGTAGGATCCGATGGATCGAGGGGTCTGTTTGACCTAGTGCCACGCCGTTGGTATACGGTGGTGATGCCACATCGTTGATAAACGAATGTGAGGGTCCTTTTATGGTATTTAGGACCTTATGATGGAGTTGTACTCAGGCAGTTATAGTATGGTGTGAGTACCTACTTGGAATCAGACAGCCGAGGATCTTGCTTAGATGGCGTTCAGGACACGGTAGGGCATCACGAGCTCTTAGTGAGGCCAAGTGGATTGATTAATGCCCTGCCACTTTTATGATTTGAGGGAATTGTGCTCCAGCTGTACTTGATTGGATTGGTAACAAGATCCTCCGGGGATATTTGGATTTACTCCCAGAGCGATGTGGAGCGCGTGGAGCACTTGTGGATGTGCTACCATGCCCGTGTGGATGAAGTGGTATGCCAAGTTAGGGAGATACAAGTTGTAGCTGCTGAAGCATACCTTCTTGGGTCGCTTTGTTCGAGCCGTAGGGACGGCGGTGGAACCTGACCATGTGGATGTTATTCTAGTTGACCGAGGCCACTTTCATTCTTGAGGTGAGAAGCTTCTAGACTTGGCGGTGCCAAGAGAGCATGGCCAATGGTTAATGTGACTGGTCTTAGCGCCAATGCTAGTGTTTCCGGTGTTGGGAGATGGAATTGTGTGTTTTGGTGATGCCTCCCATTGTGGCGGTAGAGTTACCGTGGGTGGATCTTCGGTCCACACTTCTTCAGTCCAACCCTGTGAGTGCTGTGGCAGGATGAAACACTGTTTTTGCAGGCAGCTTGGATTCCACAGTTGAGCATTTCAGTACGTCCTTTATTTCCAGCTTGGATTGTTATACCTGGGCGTAGGCCATGCCTGCTTGGCTATCGGTATTGATTACTCAGCATTTCCGTTCTTTACCATGCGATAGATCAGGATTTCAGCTTCTGTTTGCAGTATTCGCCATGCGGTGCCGACGGAGATTACAGCTTTCAGCTTGTTGAATGGGATTTATGTGGATTGTCGTTGCTGGTTGGGATTTTTGACCGTGAGTTTGAGCATCAGCATTATGATCGCCTTTTTGCCAGTTTTCAGTCCCGTTCACTGACGGTTTGATCCCCGTCAGGGTGTCCTTTATTAGTTGAGAGATCGACTTCGACTCGTGGGTCTGTTGGGGGTTTTGTTGGCATGTTGAGTGACCAACTGTGGCATGAGAGTGTGTCTCTTGAGGACCCTTTGAGGGTAGCCCGTGGGTGAGTAGCCCATTCGGGTGATTTTGGATCGGGAAGCAACCGAGAGAAGACCCCAGCTTATTGGATGAATGCGTGGGTATGCTTCGGGTCACCTTGTTGAGATTTACACCAGGATGTGGTTTGGTGCGTGTTGCACCGATGGTTATTCTGTTTTTCCCCCAGCTTTTGATGGAGCCTCTGTGTTGTTTTACGTCTCAGCTCAGGTATGTTTACTTTTGGATCCCTCGCCGTGATTGACTTGTCCATTGAGATCTGTGATCGTTGGTGTACGAGGAACGCCCGTTGCGAATTCTGGCTCGGGAGATGAGGGAATCGCGCAATCGGGCCATGCCGTACTCGGTATTGTCGCGCTTGGGGAGTGATCACGGGGAGTGTGTGGTGTGTGGGGAGCTGGAGGCGTGATTGTTGGATACCTAACCGTGGTATTTGTGACTCCTGGTGGATCTGAGCTAGTTTCGAGGACGAAACTTTCCTTAGTGGGGGAGGATGTGAGGACCTGGATCCCCACGACGAGATTACTGGATCATCTACAGCTCCCTGAGGCCTATGTGGCGTGTTGGTGGGATTTGTGCCCCAATTGGACATTAGTGTTGGGCTCAGTGTGTTAAATGGATCACGTGGGTGATTGGCGGACCCCGTCGGAGTTCCAGAAGTGGTTTCGCGCGCCAAGGATATTTAAATTGGACTCAGTGCGAAGTTTGGACCAAGGATTACCTTTCCGGATGCCTTCGGCAAATTTTGGAGTTGGAATTTGGCGAAATGGACATCAAATTCGGATTCAGCGCGCGAAAACGGTTAAAACGGACTACCCACTTGTCATTTTTGAGCTTCGGGTACTGTTCACGCCGGAACAGTGTTTCCGGCGGCGGCGGCAGCGGCGGAGCGGCCGCAGACAGCGCGGCGGACGGTGGCGCGGGCCGCCCGGTCCACGCGGCAGGCGTGCGCCGGGGGGCGGGACGCGTGGCGGCTCGGGAGTGGGCCGGTCCGCGGGGCGCGGTCTACGGGGGAGTGCGGGGCGCACGGTGGACCGGGGGTGACACGTGGCATCACCCTAGAGGTGGGTTCACGGCTGATGGTCTACGCAGTTTTCGGGATGGCTCATGGTTTACGGTGCACCGGGCTTGGACACGTGGCAGGTTGGCATTGGTTCGGTCCACATGATTGCGTGCACCGGGTTCACTAGGCAGAGGCTTGACACGTGGCATTCTCCTATTGGTGGGGCTACTGTGCGCGGCAGGGTGGCAGGCGGCGGCGTCAGGCGCGGTCGGGCGGCTTCCCGCGCTTGGGGAGGACACGTGTCGGCGTCTGGGGGCGCCACGTGTCGCGCGGGGAGCGGCTGGTGTTGCTGTCGCCTGTTTGGCGGATGACGTGGAGGCCCAGGGGACTTCCGGGCTGCTACAGTGCGCGCCTTTGGGGATTTTCGGGCTGCTACAGTACGCGCCCGAAAGTGGCATGCGCCCGGAAATGGGGACATGGCCGGTATTTTCCCAATTGTTTCTGCAGCCTATAAATAGCGATCCGAGCTCTCTTCTTCTCCTTTTTTCCACCATTTCCGAGCCTCTTCTCGCCGGGGTGCCTTCAGCAAAGTTGATCCTCGTGTTTGGCTGCATCTTTCTGCAAAGTTTTGGGATTTTTGGTGGCACGCATCCCGAGGTTACCATTTTTACGGCGCGGCGCGACGCTCGTTCGTTTGTGTTCTTCTTCGTCGCATTTCGGTGCGAGGACTCCCCCGGCTTACTCCGACCTCCGAATGAGGCGATTCTTGCGCCGTTGGCTTCACGACTGGTAGGGCTATGTTTCCCATGTTTACTGGTTTTTCCCATTCCGAGTTTTTCATGGGTCTTTCGGATCATCTTGTAACCCCTTTTTCTGGGCGGAGTTTTGGGACAGCGGTGCGGTATTTTGGCGATATCTTCGCGCACAGGCATCGGATTGGGGCGATTCAAGAGGCGATTTGCATCTACACATCACGAGGAATATGCCCAAATTTTCTTGGAATTTTCTGAATATTTCTCGAAGGTGAAGATTATTTGTGAACAGTAATTGTTGCTACAGTTTTTGAGTGTAGTTTGATTCGGGGTGGTTCCCTTGTCCGAATTGTTTCTCCGTGTAGGAAGCTCGGAATTGGACGTGCATGTACTCGTTTCGAAGGTATCGACGCGAGGATTACTGTGGTATTTTTATTGGATTTTTCTGGGCACTTGCAGCAGGTGAAGTATGCGCGGCTTTGGGACTGATTTTCAGATGGTGTATGTTTGGTTAATTTTGGGATTAAAAGTGTAATGTTAAGCCTTATTGTTGTACTCAGGGGTGTTTTCAGCTATTTGAAGCCGAGGCTTTCGCGACTTGTACCGTGGGTGTTGTGTTGGCAGATTTTGGACCGCGGGCGTCTACCCTCTTCACCGACTCCAGGTTTGCCTTGGATTGAGCACTTCAGGTGGGTAAGCTTAATTTAGTAACTGTATAAGGTTTTTATATCATGGTGAATGTAAATGCACATGTGGGGTTATCATCCCTCTATGATTGATAACAGGCGGATTTGATGTGCAACCGATATGAGCGAGAGGTAAGCAAGGAATGGCCCACTTGGGTGAGATTGGTATACCATAGTAGGAATGTTTTAGCATGCTTTACTATTATATGCTTCACCCACTTTTATTATTTCTGAGAACAAAGCATGCGTGCATGGACATGTAGTTAGGCCATCTTTTACCGCTGCACTACTTTTGGAACTGGACTTAGGAGAAACCATGTTATCCTTTTCTCCTTCTTTGTTAGTCAGGTGGTCTGTGTTGCTCAGGTTCGAGCAGGGGTTCTGGGTAGTGTAGTTGGGACTTGGTGTCTGGGACAGGTTGGATTAGTTGTGGGGCTTTGCGGCAACCGCGGATATTGGGCGGTTGACCGGATATTTATTTATGCACCAGATTGGGTATCCGATTTCTCTAGTGGATGGGTTTTCCCACTTTGATCAGAGTCATGATCCAGTCCTGCTGATTGAGATACTTTACTCGTGTGGGTCGCTCCCCTCGAGTGCCACTCCGGAGTGCGCGGCAGACAGACTTTGAGTCCTTGAGACTCCTTTGCTTCGGTGTTATGCGTAGGCTGGCATACCCGTCGCGGCAGGCAGAGCAGGCAGTACCAGTGTCTACTGGTGGCATTAGATTGGGCTGATTTCTGGCTTTTGCTTTTTAGTTGCGCTCGTGTCAGGGGGACCGAGTGGAGTCTAGTGGCGGTGTTTGGACCAGTGCTAGTGTGGTTGGGAACCGTTTTGGGGTACGGTGGTCCCAAGGTCATTGTGAGTTGTTGACCGTTGTAGGGCAGGCAGGCAGGCATAGCAGGTATAGGCAGGCAGAGCAGGCATAGGCAGGCAGGGCAGGCATAGTAGGCAGGCAGGCAGGGCAGGCATAGTAGGCAGGCAGGCATGGCAGGCATAGTAGGCATAGGCAGGCAGAGCAGGCATGGCAGGCTTGGCAGGCATAGGCATGCAGAGCAGGCATGGCAGGCTTAGCAGGTATAGCAGGCAGGCAGAGCAGGCATGGCAGGCTTGGCAGGCATAGGCATGCAGAGCAGGCATGGCAGGCGTAGCAGGCATGGCAGTCACAGCAAGCTTAGTGGTTTGTTAGCTGTTGAGAGGGTCCAGCTTCTTTTTATCAGTCTTTACGGCTTTGGTTAGTTTTTGGTCTTCTGAGGACTTGGTGGGCAGACCGTCGGTCTTGGCGGTGGTACCCACTGAGAACTCCCTCCTTTGGTGTAGTTCTCACACCCTTTGGGGGTTTTTTTCCCCTTTTTTTCTCCTCTCCTTTGTTTTGCAGAGTCTTAGCAGGTGTTGCCGACTCTGCGGTTGTTGATCGTGGCGAGGGAGTCGCGAGCTAGATCCCTACCCGGCGTTGGAGAGTAGCGGTACCCTTCTGAGGAGATCATCAGTAGATTAGCTGTTTCTTTTCCTCTTTTGAGAGACTTGTAGTGAGGATATTTTGTATTGGGAGACTGTACACTGTTGTATATATATTGGAGTTACCTCCCGGTTGGGTTTTGAGCTTGTACTCGAGGATTTGTATTTTTATTATTTTGGGAGGCAGACAGTGTTGTTTATTTCCTGTTGTACAGTGATTGATTTTAGTTACAGCAGATATTTTATCTTTATAGCTCTGATATCTGTTTAGTTATACAACTTTTCTTGCAGGTAGGACGCTTCGCCTATGCAGGTTGGCATAGGTGGCGGATCTGTTTGACGGGCCCGGGTCGCAGTTTCGACCCCGGGGCGTGACATTCTCACTGCGGGTAGCCGATCCGGATCGCAAGCACGGGATGATCCGGATCGCGGCTAGGGTTTTATAAAGAACAAAAGGGTTTTGATTTCTTTTACTCCAATCTTTTGTTCCAAAGTTTCCAGAGCCTCTCTCTCTAGATTTCATCCTTCTTGGAAGCTTTCAAACTCAAGTTCTTCAACTCCAAGTAAGTTTTATTGATCAAAATCTCGGTTTTTCACCGTTTTTCTCTATTCCTCCTCAAACGTGATGAATTTCTTGGATCGACTTTGTTTGTGGATGGTTTTTGATCAAATTTCTTTTGAAATAAGAACTCTGGGTAGATTAGTTTTGATTATATGCTAGGTACTCTCCTGATTAACGGATTTTTAGGCTTCGTTTTCTAAAATTTCGGTTTTAGGGCATATAATAAGGATTTTCGAAAATTATGCAATTGATCTATTTTTAAAAAGTCTTTTTGCAAAACAAATTTGATTCTTAGTCTCTCTACATGATTATGATTGTTTGAGTACAATTTTTTCAAATCTTTGAAAATTAACATTTTTGTCATGTGTTCTTGAGTTGTTGCTCACAGGATTTTAATCTTCTTAAAGCACTTAGATCAATGGGATTCTCTTGGATCATTCTTTTATTGGTCACCATGGTGCACACTCGGGCCACAAACAAGTTAAAGAGAGCTAAGAAAACACAACAAAAGGGTGAGTTTCTTGTGATCAGCGACACAGAAGTAGATTGTCACGAGGTAGATTGGACTGAGTTGACAGATGATGATGACTCAGTGCCTGAACAAAAAGCGTCCGATGCATCGAAAGAAAAAGCACCCATGGACAAAGGTAAAGCACCTATGACTGCACCAACCATCTCGGTGAAAAGGAAACGACTCGCTCGACGGTTTGGACGAGCACGAGGTTTCATGTCTAACGAACCGATTATTCCGGACTCTCCACCTCGGGAGGAACAAGTGTTCGTTAATGCTGATCGCCTAAGGGCATTTGAGAATCGTGAATGCATTGGTAAGAGGCATGTCAATATTGAGGCTCTACGAGATCACTCTCCTGAGTTTGGCGTTCTGATTGAACAAGCAAATCTTATTCAAGTTTGTCGATTTCCAGAAGTACTTGGATACTGTCTGCATCTTGTAAGGGCTTTCTATACAAATGCACGGCACCTTCGAGAAATTGAAAATGGTCCAATGGAATTTTACACGAATATCCAAGGCACAAGATTCAAAATTACTCCACAATTGATTGCCGAGGTTTTGGGAATGTCTGCCAGCAAGACAGGAGTTAATTTCTTGAAGGGAAAGGTTTTGACAAACACGTTGTGGCAAATGGTCATTAAGGGAATATGTTTGGAGGGAACTCAATCAACGGAGAAGTCTATCAAATCCAAAGAACTTCGTCTTGAGTACCGGTTTCTAAATTTTATAACTTGTTACAATATCCTTCCAAATATGCAGACGAAAGTCTTAAGATGGGATCGAATGCTGTTTTTGTATCTCTTAGGACATCCGTCAGAGGCAATGGGTTTAAATATCAACATTCCATACATTATTTGGAATAGAATGGCCAAATATGTTGAGCATCCTCATCCCACTGAAAGGATCCCATTTCCATTGATTATAATGAGGATCTTAAAGAGATTTCAAGTTGATATTAGTTCACCGACTTATCATCAATGTTTAGGTATGATCGATGAGTCCACCGTTGTGAAGTCACTTCACAAATTGCCCCATGTCAGTCCTGTCCCTCCATGCGGAACGAAACCTAGTAGCGGCACTTCCGCGTCACCATCACAACCAGCACCCACACCAGCGGATGAAGCATCAGTCTCATCCATCTACAAAGAACAACAACGATTATCTGTTGAGCAGGAACAGATTTCGAAGGCACAAACGAGAATCTCTAATGAACTCGAGCTCATCACGGCAGCTCACATTACCTTAACTAAGAAGGTCAATTCTATGAACAAGCTGGTGAAAAAGATGTTCTCAAAGATGGGCTGCACGAGTTCTGAAGACTCCGAATCTGATGACTGATTCTTTCTTTTTCTCCTCTTGCAGATTTTTAACCTTTTTTTTTTTTTGTGCAGGTTTTTTAGTTTTAGGACTTATTTTTAGTTCTGGTTCTTAAATTTCGGAACATTTTCGTTGAAATTTTTAACTCTCCTTAATTTTTGAGATTTTGGCTTTATTTGTGACAAAAAGGGGGAGAGAGTTTAGAGAACTTGAACAATGATATTGTGAAAAATTGTGATCTTGTATACATCAAGGTACAATGATGTACAATGATGACTACATCAAGGTAAGTATCATTTCAACTTCAACTTTGGTTTTTATCTTGTGATTGTTTGCATGTCTCGACTAACTATTCGACTAACTATTTGGGCATGTAATATGACTAACAAGTTGATGTTGGACTAACATCGTGTGACATTTGGTTTTTAATTGCATAGAAGATATGTTGGTTTTTGACTATGATTCTCTTACATATCTGAATTCTCAAATGTCATGATGATCAGATAAACTCTATCTCTGTACTAGGTTTTGTATGCTAAATATTCTTGAGGTATCTAACGATCTCTTTTTGTCAAGAATGATTTCTTTGTGCAGAGAGTACAGATGTCTAAGTCTAGAGTCTGTTTTAGGAGTTTATCTCATGTTTTAAATTTTTGGATCTCCATTGTAAATTTTTGTTGTATGGTGATAGCAACAAAAATATCTTTTTGAATTTTCTTGAGTGGATCTGTGTTTTGTCACGAAACCGCCAAAGGGGGAGATTGTTACGGAATTTGAGTTGGCGTAGTTTCGTGAAAGTCTCAAGTCTTGAAGATTGAAGGTGAAGAAAGTTGGATCATTTAACTCAATCTCAAGAAAGAAGAATTCAAAAGGATCAGGTATGTTTAACTAAAGATTTTGTGTGATCCGAATACTTCTTGTAGTGTAGAAACACTTGGAAGAATCTTTCATTGCATAAAAATCAAAAACCGGACTTGGGACATGTTCAGGATCCGGATCAGGTTGTTCGATCCGGATCCCGAAGGTGGTTCGTTCATACACCAGTTCAATCCGGATCGTAGCCTCTTGATCCGGATCCCGAACACTGAGTTTACCATCTTCCTTGAACGATCCGGATCAAGCTTCGCAATCCGGATCCCGAACGTTGATGTTGGGTGAACTGTATGAACGATCCGGATCAAGGACTCCGATCCGGATCCCGAACCTTCGTTTTTTCTGGAATTGCTGACTCGTTACGACGATCCGGATCACAGCTAATCCGATCCGGATCGCCGTCCGTAAAATTTCCAGAAATGTTAGGTTTTTGATTCTTATCTCCTTCCTAGGGTTTCTAACCTATAAATAGACCCTATGATTCTTTTTCTAGGGTTAATCCAGTAAGCCGATAAAACGGAAAATAGCCGTCATTTTCATAGATCATCTTTTACGGCTCTAGATCCACATATAGAGAAGAAAGGAAATCATTAGAGAACACACTATGTTTCTTCATCTATATTGATTAGTTTGATTCTAGGTTTTCATACTCACATCTTGAGTTGAATCAAACTAATGAATACTTAGATGGTATTTCCGATCTATCTTTGATCTAAGTATTCGGCGGATCATCACCACCCAAAAACAACGATTTATCCCAAAAATCGGCGCGTGGATTCGCGTGTCCTTGTGGATTCAAGGTTCAACCGCTCTCGTGGATTCGGAGCGAGGCACGTTCGTGGATTCGAAGGGTGCTATTGGGTGAAGACCGTGGATTCGGTCGGACGTCGTGGATTCGACGTTGGACGCCGTGGATTCGGCGTTGGGCGCAGATCGTGGATTCGAGAAGCGTCGCGGAGCGAGCGGAGAAGATCCTCTAGGAGCGTATGGAAAAGGTTGAGTCGTAAGTGTGTACGGTAAATCACCTTGTACGTGTTTTAATTCTAGTGGATTTCTGCCGTGTTATCGGTCCCGTGGTTTTTTACTCCGGTGATGGAGTTTTCCACGTAAAAATCTTGCGTACTATTTTTTATTTCCGCATTGGGTTTTTATCGCAACGATTTTTGAGTGTTTATACGTTTACACCTATTCACCCCCCTCTAGGTGTTTTTTCCCCTATTTAGATCCTTATTACATATAACCCAACATGGGACACACAATACCACCAATCATAAAGGCGGCAGGGCACTAGTCAAACCAATTGGCCTCACTGTGAGCTCATAATGCCCCTACCGTGTCGTGAACGCCATCTTGGCAAGGTACTCAGCTGTAAGATCCCAAATAGATACATGTATCATAAACAAATAATTGTCGGAGTATAACTCCATCAAAAGGCCCTAAATAATACCCGGACCTGTCTGAGCTCAAACCACCAAAGAACCCTTACAGTCGCATATCACGATGTGGCATCATCACCGCGTATCAACGGCGTGGCACTGGGTCAAACAGACCCCTCAATCCATCAGATCCTGCAACTGCGCCATCAGCTCTCTCTGCTTTACTGGTGATATCCATGAGGTGCTGTCGAGGTTGGCGCGGTTCCCAGAACCACGTCAATCTCAATCTCAATCTGCCTAACTGGCGGCATCAACATCAGCTCAGGTGGACTCACTCCCGGAATCTCACGGGCAATAGGGATATCCTTGAGTCCCGGTGTCACGCCCCGGGGGTTAAATAAGCGGAAAAATGTGTATTATTATTATTATTATTATTATTATTATTATTATTATTATTATTATTATTATTATTATTATTATTATTATTATTATTATTATTATTTAAATATCCCCACCCTCCGGTGCGTGCCCAGACCCGCTGTCACGCCCCGACGTCGAAACTACGACCCGGGCTCGCCAACAGATCCGCCGCCCATACGGGAAGCCCCATATAGACGAAGCGACTAACCTGCAAAAGATCAACTATACTATTCAGATATCAGAGCTGAAAGTAAACTGCTGAAAATGAAAAGAAATACAACTCAAAGTCCTCCCCAAAACAGATAAATCTCTCAAGCAGTAAAATAAAAAGTACAACTCTATACCTCACAACAAAAATCTCTCAACAAGAACTCTCAAAAAGTAAAGGGGTACATCTACTCACTGGACGACGACGACTCGTAGGGATCTATCTCGCGACTCCCTTACCTCGATCAGCCGGATCAGCAACTGGAGCAACAGGAACAGGCGCAGAAGTCCCTGGGGAAAAAGACACCACGACGGGTGTGAGAACTACATCCCACAGTAGTCCTCAGTGGGTGCCGCCAACAAGCCCGACGGTCTGCCCACTAAGTCTACTAGAGGCATAAAGTAACAATATAATACTGAAATGAAAGGGCTAGAAAAGTAACTCTACAGCTACTATGCCTCTATCTAGATGCTCAAAAAGTGGAACAGATGGAAACATGATGCATCTACTAACCCTCAACATCCAGATCACCCAATCTACCTGACTGCCTTCTCAGGTCCAGTCAAACCTGCGCCTACCAACTGCCGTTACATCCCGGAGGACCGGACTGACGTAGGGCGTCCGTAGCTGCCAAAACGGGGCCAGCCAGAGGGACTGTGTCCGTAACTGCCAAAACTGGGCCAGTAAGAGGGACGGCGTCGACAAGTCGCGATACCAAAGTGCAGACCCACCCCGGACGTGGCACTCGAGGGGAGCGACCCCAACGAGGACAAAGGTATCCGCGCACTCTGTCGAGCTCAGGTGGCACTGCAGGCTATAGTCCAAAATCCACGCTCACGCTCTGTGAGGTCCTGGAATCCCCCGCGTAGGGTTGCTGGTTGTTGGGCAGCTTTCGGTCGCCGTTGGGGGTGTTGGTGCGCGTGTTGGGGGCCCAGAAATGGATTTGTGATGCAATTTGGGATTTGCTTGCATCACTGGAGGCCTGCGTGGGTTGCGCGCAAATTGGACACAAGTGGTGGACTTCGGGCTTAAATTGAGACCCCGTGGGATGTTGGAGGACCCGTCGGGTGTTTAGAAGTGATTTCGCGCGAATCAGATGTCAAAATTAGACTCCGGGTGAAGTCCGGATAAAAGTTTACCTCTCCGGTCGCCTTCGGGAATTTTTAGAGTTGGAATTGGGCAAATCGGACTTTAAAATGGACCCGGCGCGAAAATCGGATCGAGTGGGCATTCGGCAAATTTCGGGTGAGAATTTGGAGAAATGGACATCATTTTTGGATTCAGCGCGCGAAATCGCTAAGAATGGACTATTTACTTGTTTGTTTTGGAGCCCGGATATTTTACACGTTTTTCGAGGCGGCGCGGCACGTTTCCCGAGGCGAGGTGACAGCGCGGATCCCGAGGCGGCTCAAGGCGCGCAGCTGGCGCGCGTTGGGAACGCGCGCCTGCGCGTGTCAGCGCAGGGGCCGCCACGTGGCGGCCCCCCGTTGGCGCCCGCGCGGGAGCACGTGGGCGCGCCCGTGTCACGCGGCCGTGTCCCGCGCCTGCGGGCGGCAGCGTGTCACGCGCCCGTGTGGCGCGTGAGCTGCGCGCCCGCGTGGCGTGCGGGGATACGGCCACGTGGCCGCGCGCCTCCTTGCCTGGGCCTGGTGCACCCGGGCGGGTGCGGTGGACCGGCCGGTGCACCGTGGACCGGTGCACCGTGGACCCGCCTTCTCCCCTCTCCCTCTTTTTCCTCTTCTTCTTCCTCCCCGCAAGCCACCTTCTTCCCTTTCTTTCTTTCTTCTGCACCCGAGAGCGAGAGGGAGTGAGGGAGGAGGTTGTGGGAGTTGGCGTTTCGCGTCGCGGGCCTCGTGGAGCGCGCGAGGCTTCCGATGGGGGCGTTGCGGCGACGGCGGCGCAGTCGGGTAGGTCCCGTGTGTTGGTTTTACTGTATTTTTGTACAGTTTTTGGGGCGATCTTTTGGACTGTAATTATCCCTCTTGCTCTTTTCTGTGTTGGGCACCGTGCACCGTTTTGCGTGCGGACTCCGGCACCGTGCACCGTTTTGCGTGCGGACTCCGTTTTGCGTGCGGATCCTGGCACCGTGCACCGTTTTGCGTGCGGACTCCGGCACCATGCACCGTTTTGCATGCGGACTCCGTTTTGCGTGCGGATCCTGGCACCGTGCACCGTTTTGCGTGCGGACTCCGGCACCGTGCACCGTTTTGCGTGCGGACTCCGTTTTGCGTGCGGATTCCGACACCGTGCACCGTTTTGCGTGCGGACTCCGGCGCCGTGCACCGTTTCACGTGCAGACTCCGTTTTTGGTGCGGACTCCGACAGCGTGCTCCGTTTTGCGTGCGGACTCCGGCGGCGTGCTCCGTTTTGCGTGCGGACTCCGACGGCGTGCCCCATTTTGCGTGCGGATCGCGTGGAGGCCAATTGCAAGTGTCTACGAGCAATTGGTGGCAAATCGAGGTGGGTGGCCTTATCTCCAAGTTTTATGGACTGTACAGTATTTCTACTGATGTAGGACTATGCATGATAGTTTATTTCATTGTGTAGTATGCCAGATTGTAGGAATTGTTATTCCTTTTATTATCTGTTAATATAGTTATTTTGGAACTTGACCTAGCACCCCCGTCATATGTTGTATGTGTAACCAGACTAGTAGAAAACCCTCACTTGGGCTAGGGTTATTTATGCTTAGACATCCACACTGTACCTTCATCCCTGGACATAGTGTTTTCTCGCCCGGGTAGTGGGCCGAGAGGTCGGGACTTGCTTTTAGTGTGGGATGCTTTTACACTCTTGCCTGGGAGCAGAGTGGAGTCTGGTAGTTGTACTGGGTTGCTTATCTGTGCCGGGAGCCGTTTGGGTAAACGGTAGTCCCGGGAGGTCTTGTTTCCCTGTTGTGCCGTCGTGGAGGGAGCCGACGCGCAGACGGCAGTCCCGGGCCGTCGAGTATCTTCCGGTCCGTCTTGTTGGGAACCGTTGGGGTTGGCGGTGGTCCCAGGTCGTTGAGTGTTGTCCGACCTGTTTTGTTACCCTGAGTTATGGGTCGTTCCTGGCTGTGGAGTATCTCCAGCCAGTGAGCCTTGTGCTGCGAGCCGTTGGAGAGGCTAGTGTCACGTGTTTCGAGTTAGCCGAGCAGCTGAGTCGTCGAGAGTGCTCCGACTGTTGTGCGAGGTATTTGGGGATCTTGAGTCCTACCGTTCTGAGAGTGAGCGTGGTTTTTGACTAGCCTGCATATGCCAATGTTTGATACTCTATGCCGCGCCGTTCTACTCAGTTGGAGTCGCGTCCTGAGATGCCGCTGTGGATACGATGGTTGGCCTGTTGAGGCAGTTTTGCGCGAGGGATGAGTTAGTAGGACAGGACGCCCCACGTAAATCCCGTCCTCATGTGGATGTGTGGTAGTGGGCAGGAGCGTTCCTAGTCGACGGGCGCAGGCTTGACTGGACCTTTGAGGTAGTCAGTTCGTTTGGGTCGATTGAGCACCTTGGGTGCGAGTGGTCTCTTTTACTTTCATCTGTTCCACTTTTGAGTGTCTAGGTAGAGGCATGGTAGCTGTAGAGTAGTTCCAGCTTTTCTTTCAGATTTCTTTGCCTGTTATCTTTTGCCTCTAGTAGACTTAGTGGGCAGACCGTTGGGCTTGTTGACGGTACCCACTGAGAACTACTGTGGGAAGTAGTTCTCACACCCGTCGTGGTGTCTTTTTCCCCAGGAACTTCTCCTCCTGTTCCTGTTGCTCCAGTTGCTGATCCTTCTGACCGAGGCGAGGGAGTCGCGAGCTAGTTCCCTACCCGTCATTGGAGTGTAGCGGTACCCCTTCAGAGGAGAGCTTCAGTAGATTAGTTTTCTTCTTTTTCCTCTGTTGAGAGACCTTTGTTGTGAGGTATAGAGTTGTACTTTATTTTACAGTTTGAGAGACTGTTGTAGTGAGGATATTCTTGTATCGAGAGTCTGTACACTGATGTATTCATTGGAGATACCTCCCTTTTGAGTTTTGTATCAGAGGACTTTGTATATGATAGTATTTGGGGAGATGGATATTGTATTATTTTCAGTTGTACAGTGTTTGGACTTCAGTTTTAGTAGTCTACTTTCGGCTCTCTGATATCTGTATACTGTAGTTGATTCTTCCTGCAGGTTAGACGCTTCGTCTGTACGGCAGTTTCCGTACAGATGGCGGATCTGTTGGCGAGCCCGGGTGGCAGTTTCCACCCCGGGGCGTGACAGATTAGAGTGGTATCAGAGCCATTCACCAGCCGGAAATGTGAGATGAGTCTCGGCTGA
This sequence comes from Tillandsia leiboldiana, assembly GCA_029204045.2. Lineage (NCBI taxonomy): Eukaryota > Viridiplantae > Streptophyta > Magnoliopsida > Poales > Bromeliaceae > Tillandsia > Tillandsia leiboldiana. The sequence continues at coordinate 45,494 of JAQNDB010000061.1, read as the reverse complement.
GCCAGGGTTATTTAGCGGGTAGAGCGAGGCTCCCCGGCTAATGACCGTTGTGAGTGGAGTGGAGCTCCTCACAAGGTCGGCTAAGGCTAGCGAGACGAGTCTCACATCGCCTGGTGCTTGTGAGTGTGCTTGAGCCTGACGTGGACGTCAGGGCTTAAAGGGGGGAGGAATGTAACACCCCCGGAATTTGGATTAGTCCTCTATATAAATGATATAATAGGACTAAATCTCTAACCCGGCTATAGCATTTTGGATGGTAGCAAGATCCAAGAGGAACATGAGAGTTAAGCGTGCTAGAGCTAGAGTAGTTCTAGGATGGGTGACCCCCTGGGAAGTGGGGCGTCACACGCTCTGAACGGAATGACTCAATCCTCAAACAGCTCGCACAACAGTCGGAGCACTCTCGACGACTCAGCTGATCAGCTCTCACAAAACATGAGACACAAGCCTCTCCAACAGCTCACAGCACAAAACACACTAGCTGGAGATACTCCACAGCCAGGATCGACCCACAACTCAGGGCTAACAATCTGGTTGGACAACACTCAACGACCCGGGACCACCGTCAACTCCGACGGTTCTCAACAACAGAACCCTAAGCTCACGGGAAAGACCGACACCATAAGGGTTCGGAAACCCGATAGGCCGGTGCTTAGAACCCTATCAAACAAGAACAAACTCTAGGCTCCGCCTATCGAAGTTTCCGACCCCCTTATAGTTCGGGAAAACAACAACCTCGGTACAACACGCAGAAGACACCAACCAGGGCCCGAAAGTTCCGGGAGACCTACACCTACAACCCTATCAAACAAGAACAGGTTCCAGGCTCGGCCCCCGTGGCTTTCGTCCCGACAAAGGAACGTCCCCTAGAACCCAGACCACTCGAATCCTTTCGAGTGGGGAGATTTACAGGAAAAAGGTGACATTTGTTATTGAAAACCATTTTCACTCAACCCACACCAGGTGAGGATTAAAAGTAGTTCCCTTTTTGAAAAACTATATTGATTTGAGGAGAAACCCATTTTTTAATGATTTTTAGTTCTTTTAAGAAAAACAGTTAGAAAACAAGTATTTTACCCAAACCCCGAAGGGCTGATGCCTTTGTCCAATCAGACAAGAACAGACTCCAGCGGCCCTTCGATGCTTGGAAGAAAACATTGGTAGACTAAAATCATATGTATGTCGAAAAGGGTTCTGGGTTCTAGGTCCGGCTAACACTAGTAAACTACTGCCACTAACACAGTGGCGACAACCCAAACAGGAGAAAACAATACCTCCCGGGACCGCCGTTTACTCCAAACGGTTCCCGGTACAGACAAGCGATCCACTACATCTACCAGACTCCACTCTGCTCCCAAGCACGAGTGCAAATGCATTCCACACTAAAAAGAAGTCCCGACCGCTCGGCCCACTACCCGGGCGAGGACAACATTAAGTCCAGGAATGAAACATAATGTGTGGATGTCTAAACATAAATAACCCTAGCCCAAGTGAGGGTTTTCTACTGGTCTGGTTACACATGCAACATATGTCGGGGGTGCTAGGTCAGGTTCCAAGATAACAAATATTCAACAGGTGGTAGGAAGCAAAAGAGATCATAAGATCATCAGATAAATACAAAGAATATTAACATTCAAATTCTAGCATGCTACCAAGTCCAATCACTATCATGCATGATTCTATATCGATAGAATTAGTGCACAGTCCATAGATCCTGAAAGCGAAGCCACCCACCTGAAGGTGCTAACTGTCCGGAGTCGTACAGCTGAGAATACCCAGAAATAGCTATCTCTACTCACCCACCAATCCAACAATACAGGAGCAGTGTTCAAAACTTCCTGGGTACAAAAATACAACCCAAACTTACACTTAATTCCATAAAATCCAAGTTTTACAATTTTGCTGGGAACAGTCCTCTTAATGCGAAATTATCACCTATAAAACAAACTCCAAAAATTCTAATAAAAATACCACAACGATCCTCGCGTCGAGAACTTCGAAACGGGTACCTGCACGCCTAATTCCGAGCACCGTAGGCCAAGTTACAAATTCCACAACACAGGTGCGCAAAACCTCACAACCACACAACTGTAATCCCATGCACAGATGAAGGGAGAAAACCATACCTCCGGGAAGGTCTCGGAAAAATCCAAGAAAAATACTATGATAATCCTCGCGACGAGCAGATACAAAAAGTGCTAAGGCTCGTCTCAATGCGATGTACGAGCGTGGAGAAAACCCCGAATCAATCTGCTATCCTCGAAATCCTCACAGAAAACCAGGGTCCTAGTAAGCATGGAAGAACTCCTCGAAAAACATGAAACGAGGAAAAGATAAAAATACCAAGATCGTAGCCTTACCTGTCACGGATCCAACGGCGAAGAAATCACTCGAAAAGGTGGTCGGAGTAGGCCGGGGGAGCTCGCGCACCGAAACGCGACGGGAGAAACACCGGCGAAGGAACGTCGCGGCGCGCCAAGAAAATGGAAACCTCGATAAGCATGCCATGTAAAATCCCCGAAATCGACAGATGGATGCAGCACTGCGTGGGGATCAACTTTGCTGAAGACCTCCAGTCGGTTTGATGCTCGGAAATGTCAAAACCCTGCAAGTGAATGCGGCTTGGGCTTTGTATAGGCCGCAGAAAAACAATTGAAGAAATTCAAACCATGTCCCCGGATTCGGGCGCCCGAATCCGACCGCAGAGGGAAAACACTGTAGGCGCCCGGAATCCTCTCGTGCCGCCACGTCACCCGCACAGCAAACAGCTGTGCGGGGCGCGCCGGGAGTGGCCACGTGGCCCTCCCGGTGAGCGACACATGTCCCGCACAGCAAACAGCTGTGCGGGGCGCGTGTGGTGCCGCCGCGTGGTGCCTCCCCGGTCAAACGGGTAGGTGAAGCCCGCCAATCGCGGAGCGCCACCTGGCCCTGGCACTATCGCGGTCACACGTGCGGGCAGGCGCAGCCTGGCCGCCTGCCACGCACGCGCCCCGAGGCGCCCGCCTGCGACCCCATGCACCGCGCCTCGTGAACCCGCGAGTAGCACGCCGACACGTGTCCCCTGCACCCGGTCCACGCACCCAACTTCGGGTTCCGTGGACCGCGCCGCGTGCACCGACCAACCGGGGACTGCCACGTGTCCACCCGCCTTGGTCCATGCACCGCCGTGCCACCCAGTAGACCGCGCATCATGAGCCCACCAATCAGGCGGCGCCACGTGTCCATGCGCCGGGTCCGTGCACCCAGCCGCGCCTCTCCATGGACCGAGTGCTGCGGACCGACCAATAACAGGCCGCCACGTGGCAGCCGGCGGTCCACGGCCCCTCCTATGCACCGAAATTCAGCGAAAACTTCCGGGAGTCCGTTTTTGGGCATCCGGACTCAGAATCAAACAAGCAAATGGCCTTTTTCAAGCGTTTTTCCGCGCTGAATCCAAATCCAACCTCTGTTTGGCCCAAAACCACTTCAAAAATTCGGCAAATGCAGCCGAAGGCCAATCCAGCTGTGGATATCACATAGGGTCCATCTGTGGCATCCCTTTGATGCACTATGGGCCAGACACACCAACACTAGGTGTTCTACACCACGGTTCATGGGAGAAGCTACACGGGGATCGGGGTCACCACATCCTCCCCCACTAAAAGAAAGTTTCTTCCATGAAACTGAAACACACCAAAACGACAAAACTACAACTATCAAATCAACCCAAAGAACGCAAACACTAAACTAACAAGAAAGGTACGGCTCCACCAGCAGGAAAGTCATCAACCCCAACCCTCGATTTAGAAAACAGCTGAAATTAGCGAAAAATCCAAAAATTTGGAAAGATCAGTGCCTTCGCCCCAATCAAACAAGAACAGGTTCGGGCGCTGTCTCCATTTCTGGAGCAATCTTTCGAAGTTTTCGTCCTGTTCGTAAATTTCAGCACAAAGGCGAGAAAAAGGAGAGAAGTGTTGGTGCCGTTCCTACTGTGGCAACAAAAACAAAAGCTACCACTAACCGAGACTCCTAAGGACACAACCTCTAGTCCTAAACGTCACAACTACTCCTGAGGTGGCGTCTGTCCACAGTCGCTGAAGCCAATGCTGCTGGAAGGATACGCCGGCAACCCGAGAAAAATGAACTCCTCCTGTCCAACTCGCTGATGGGTAACTGCTCTCATTCCATTATCAGTCGTAGCACGGCACCGCACCAACCAGTCCAACCTGTGTGCTCAATCCAAGTCCTAGAGCTGTCCTTGAATCGTCACATCAGCAGGTGAAGTCCCAAGTCTCAACTGCACTGATCATACACCGCAACCCTCCTCTACTCGGAGGATACTGGGAAGAATCCAAACGCTAAAACATGTAGCATAAATTCCTAACCCAAACCCATGAAAAGATGCCGATGCAGATGCTCTACTAATAATGCAAAAGGATGCAGCGGTATCGAAATGCTCAACTCAACTAACTGAAATAAAATCATACCTGCCGCGATACGATCTGCTGCCGGGGTGTCCTCCACCAGGGCTGCATAATCCCGTCCGCTGGGTGCTGAAGATCGTCGTCCCGTCTGTCCCGACGTCGTACCCCACTCTGTCTGACGGTGTACCGGAGGGGCTTCCGCTTCTTGAACTGGCAAGGGAGGTGCTGTAGCAAGGGGTCGCACTGACAAAATGGGGTATGACGTGTAGTAAAGCAGCGCGACATTCAGTCACCACAGTTAGAAATAAAAAGGGATTCTCAAGCAATAGGGGTTAAACAATAACAAATGGCACATCTACTTTACTCTTGTATACTGCAACTGAAACCATACTTTGAACACACAAACGATACCCACCTCGAAATGCGTTGCCTGGAACACCTGAAATCGACCCGCGCTCGCAACCGGCTCCCGGACCTAAAAAAAGTCCCCAAAAGAACAGTAGGTGAGACTTAAATCCGCTTGTAGAAAAACCGGGGTCATGAACACGCAAAAGTGAGACGAAGACTCAACGGCGGCGACGGTAGCGGCGTGCGACGGACGACGCGACCGTGCCTCACGCGGCACCGTACTCGGTGCGGCCGCGCGGGCACCTGCCCCGCGCGGCGCCGTAGGCGGCACAGCCGCGCGGGCACCAGCCCCGCGCGGCGCCGCATGCGGTGCGGCCGCGCGGGCACCTGCCCCGCGAGGCGCCGGAGGCAGCACAGCCGCGCGGGCACCAGCCCCGCGCGGAGGCGAATGCGGTGCGGCCGCGCGGGCACCTGCCCCGCGCGGCGCCACATGCGGCACAGCCGCACGGGCACCTACCCAGCGCGGCGCCGCATGCGGCACAGCCGCGCGGGCACCAGCCCCGCGCCGCGCCGCATGCGGTGCGCCCCAGCCGCGCGGGCACCAGCCCCGCGCGGCACCGCATGCGGTGCGGCCGCGCGGGCACCTGCCCCGTGCGGGCACCTGCCCCGTGCGATGCTGCATGCGGCACAGCCGCGCAGGAGTCTGTCCCGCGCGGCGCTGCTTGCGGCGCGGCCGAGCCGGCACCTGCCCCGCGCGGCACCGCACGCGTGCGGCGCCGCCCGGGGTGCGGCGGCGGTCACGAGTCGGCGGCGGTGTTCTAGGGCATCGCTGCGGCGGTAACGACGAGACCAAAACGAAACGGATAAAGGCGAAAACCCTAAAAGCCGAAAACGCCCGACGAAAGTACGAAAATAACACACCGCTTACCTCGATCGATCGGAGAAGACGATCCATTCACCCTCCCGACTTCCGGCACCTTGATCGAAGAAGATCGGGATCTCCGCTTTCCTTTTTCCTCTTTTCTCTCCGGTTAGGGTTTTCTTTTCTTGAAGGGAAAAATAATTTCTTTCTTTGTGCGTACGATTAAAACACCACAAAGCTCAAGTCCTCACGCAACTCGATAGCAGAGACATCGAGGACGTACGACGGATCGGGGAGGTATTTTCGGTGCATCGAGACATGAAACACGTTGTGTACCCGCTCGAGGTTTGGCGGTAAGGCCAACCGGTATGCCACCGGGCCCACGCGCTCCAAGACCTCGAACGGTCCCACGTACCGCGGGCTCAGCTTCCCTCTCAAGCCGAAACGTCTGGTTCCTTTAGATGGTGATACCCGGAGTAACACGTGCTCCCCTACCATAAACTCCAAATTGCGTCACCTCTGGTCAGCATAGCTCTTCTGCCGGCTCTGGGCGGCCAACAGCCGCTGCCTGATAAGGCGCACCTTCACCTCGGTTTCCTCCACTAGATCTGGTCCCAAAAACTTTCGCTCCCCCAAGTCGTCCCAACATATAGGAGATCGACATCGGCGTCCATACAGGGCTTCATACGGCGCCATTTGAATGCTTGCTTGGTAACTGTTGTTGTAGGCGAACTCTACGAGGGGCCGATAGCGCGACCACCCCTCACCCAAGTCGAGCACGCAAGATCGGAGCATATCTTCGAGAATCTGGATCACCCGCTCTGATTGCCCATCAGTTTGAGGGTGAAAAGCCGTGCTAAACTATAGTTTAGTTCCTAATGCCCGTTGCAGACTCTGCCAAAAGTTCGACACAAACCGTGTATCCCTATCAGAGGTAATCGACGCCGGCACACCGTGTAACCTCACCACCTCGTCGATGTAAGCTTGCGCCAAGCGGTCTTGGGTCCACGTCGTATGGATGGGTAGGAAATGAGACGACTTTGTCAAACAGTCTACTAAGACCCAGATCGCGTCGTGACCCTGTTGCGATCGGGGAAAACCGGTCACGAAGTCCATAGTGACCCACTCCCATTTCCATTTCGGCATAGGTAAGGGTTCCAGTTTTTCTGCCAGGCGCTGATGTTCAGCTTTCACTTGTTGGCAAACCAGACAGTGCGCCACAAAGCGCGTCACGTCTTCCTTTAGTTTAGGCCACCAAAAGGTCTACTTAAGGTCTTTATACATCTTCGTACCACCGGGGTGAGCCGTGTAGGGGGCACTATGTGCTTCCCTGAGTATTTCTTCCTTCAGTTCCGACAGATCAGGCACACAAATCCGTCCCCGGAACCGCATTGCGTTATCCGTGCCAATCGCAAAGTCGTCCCCTTGGTTCGATGATATCCTGTCTCGCACGAGTTGCAGTTGTGTGTCCGTTGACTGACCCTCCAAGATTTTCTCAAACAACGTGGGCTTCACCACCAAGGACAGAAGCTGCGTAACCGTACCTGCCGGAACCACCTCCAGCCTCATTTGCGAGAACTCCGCGATTAAACGATCCTGTTGAGCAATGGCGTTCACTGTCGACTCTCCTGTCTGTCCCTTCCTGCTCAGGGCGTCGGCCACTACGTTTGCCTTTCCGGGGTGGTAATAGATGGACAAATCGTAGTCTTTCAGCAACTCCAGCCACCGTCTTTACCGTAAATTCAATTCATTTTGCGTGAACAAGTACTTAAGGCTCTGGTTGTCGGAAAACACATTACAACGCGCCCGTAAAGGTAATGTCTCCAAAGTTTAAGAGCGAAAACAACCGCTGGAAGTTCTAAATCATGTGTAGGGTAGTTCTGCTCGTAATCTTTGAGTTGTCTCGATGCGTAGGCTATGACCTTCCCTTGTTGCATTAGTACGCTTCCAAGGCCGCTCCGTGATGCATCACAATAGATCTCAAAATCCTCCCCGGGTTTCGGTAGAGTGAGCACGGGTGCTCGTGTCAGCCTATCCTTGAGTTCCTCAAAACTCTCTTGGCATTGAGCCGTCCAGATGAATCTCTCCCATTTTCTGGTCAAACGATTTAGGGGAGTGGCAATTTTAGAGAAACCTTCCACGAAGCGTCTATAGTACCCTGCCAACCCTAGGAAACTTCGGATCTCCGTCACCGTTGTTGGTCGGGGCCAGTTGGTCACGGATTCTACTTTCCTCGGGTCCACCGCTATTCCCGACGCCGAGACTATGTGCCCCAAAAAGTCCACCTCGCGGAGCCAGAACTCGCACTTCTTGAGTTTGGCATACAATTTCTGGTCTCGGAGGGTCTGGAGGATTACTCGCAAGTGTTCCTTGTGCTCTTCGTCTGTGTGAGAGTAGATGAGGATGTCGTCGATAAAGTGTTAGGTTTTTGCGCGAAAATAAACGCAGCGGAAAAAGAAATCAAATAAACAAATATGAAAAACTTGAGATCTGATCTCAAAAACCATGCAAAATAGGATCCCTCATGTATCTAAGATTAAAAGGAAAAGGAAGATCTAATCTTCACCTTTGTGCGGGGAGATCTACACCGCAATTTGATGATCGTGGAATTTGGTTCTCTTGAAGCCGCACACGCGTCCGGCCTCTACGGGTATCCACACGAGGTTGTTGACTTGATCGAAATTCTCACCAGGGTGCTAGCTCCCTTGCAGAGAACGTCTTTCTTTTAATGTGGATATTTAGAAAAGAGGAAGACGAGGAAAGATGACGGCTAGGGTTTTTTTTTTCTTAATAAAAACTCATACATATATAAAAAGGATATAATCCCTTTTTATAATTATTAAGATAAACATTAAGATAAACATTAAAATTAGATTTAAGTTTATCTTATCCCTAATCTGTTCAATCGATTAAATCCTAATTTAATTCGACTTGAACAATTCTAATTTGATCGAATCAAATTATTAATGCAACATTTGCACTTAAATCCTCTCACAACTTACTAACTATTAGTAAGCCCTCTCTTGCAACATTTGCACTTTAATATCCTTAATTTGTAACAATTACAAATTAGTCCAATTATCAATATATTGACAATTAAGTCTACAGGCGATTCAATAATCGCGATCCAACTACCCGATCAGTCACAACCTCTCATGTGTTTGACCCCATAGGTTCTATTCTATCTGGTAGTGAGATATATTGTGATCACCATCAACAATATCGCTGAAACTCTTTTCAGTGGGTTAGAACTATTCAAACTCAGCCCAATAAGAATTATCGATCATCCAGATAATTCTCGTGAGTCCCACAATCCACCAGTGACGCCTAGCAGCATGTAGTGGCATTCCAGTAGAATGGAATACTGAACCTCTAGGTGCAGTTAACGTGTGATACAATCCTTTTATCCGGAGTCCCAACTAGACGAAGGTATGGAATTGCTCGTCAAACCCTACCGTCTGTCATATGTCAAATTTATTCGACTCGAGTTTCTAATATCAGAAACCCTTTCCGTTATTTACTACGCCTTGGCCAAGGTCTTCTAAACTCGGTCTCATAAATCACATAAGACTAACTCCCTTCTCTACTAAGGGCGATAGATTCCATATAGGTGTACACCCTATTCCTACAACGAACGTACTGTAGCCAACATGCACCCACTGCAAGGACCCAAATGGCTAGGGACCAAGTGTATGTACAGTCAAACTACAGTAACCCCATTGTGAATAACCGAGACACCGCAGGTCAAAGGACCAGTCACACTACTGCAACATCGAGTAAGTCACTGACGAGTGAGTAGACATCCAAGTGACTTCTCGTGATGATCACGCTCGGTACCCTTGTTCTCCAACAACCACCTACACATTCGCTCCAGTGTCCCCACACTGTTGACTCGAGACTCGTCTACTCTAAAAGTGAAGCGACTGTGCACCAATCTCACCGGATCAATTACTGTCCCCGTGATGATCCATCGATCGGGAGCATTTAGGAATTAATCACTAATGATACATGTCTCAAATTCTCAACTCTTGAGAATACGTATCATCATCTTATTAATTCCTTGGACAATTCATGGACACATACACAACACGAATGGAAATAAAAACCCAATAACATTCATAATGTAAAATGTAAAATACAAATTTATATCCTAGAAAGAATATATGTGTCGGCCAAGTTGGCTTCTAGGGCATACATCTAACAATCTCCCACTTGCACTAAAGCCAATTAGCCATATACCTAAGCCCCATCTTCTCAAGGTGGGCTTCAGTCTTCTGCTGGCTCAGCTGCTTAGTCAGTGGGTCTGCCACGTTATCCATGGAGTCTACTCTCTGCACCTCGATAAATTTCTTCTCGAGATATTCGCGTATAATATGAAACCGTCGCTCTATATGCTTGGACCTTTGATGAGACCTTGGCTCCTTAGCTAGGGCTATGGCGCCATTGTTGTCGCAGTAAAGTGGAATGGCATCTGATGGCATCACACCTAGTTCCGCAACAAATTTCTTGAACCAAAAGGCTTCCTTTGCAGCCTCAGATGCAGCGATATACTCTGCTTCCATAGTAGAGTCAGCGATGATTGGTTGTTTGGAACTCTTCCAACACACCAAACCACCATTGCACAAGAACACGTATCCTGACGTAGACTTTCTATCGTCAACATCAGACATGAAGTCTGAATCAGTGTATACTTGTACTTTCAGTTCCCCTCCTCCAAAGACCAAAAACATATCTTTAGTCCTTCTTAAGTACTTGAGTATGTTTTTCACAGCAGTCCAGTGCTCCTCACCTGGATTGGACTGATATCTGCTTGTGACACTCACAGCAAGTGCAATATCAGGTCGTGTACATAGCATGGCATACATGAGGCTCCCTATAGCTGAAGCATAAGGGATCTGGCTCATTAATTGTATCTCTTCAGATGTATTCGGGCACATTTTCTTGTAGAGATAAATTCCATGCCTAAGGGGTAGAAGTCCCCTCTTAGAGTTTTCCATGCTGAACTTCTTCAGCACCTGCTCTATGTACATTTTCTGTGAGAGGCCTAGCATCCTATTAGGTCTATCTCTATAGACTTTAATCCCCAAAATATAGGATGCTTCCCCTAGGTCTTTCATAGAGAATTTCTTAGATAACCATATCTTAACCGAAGTCAGCATTGGAATATCATTTCCAATTAGGAGAATGTCGTCCACGTACAATACGAGGAATGTAATAGCACTCCCACTAACTTTCTTATAAACACATGGTTCCTCCTCATTCTTAACGAAATCAAACGATTTGATTACGTCATTAAAACGAGTATTCCAAGTCCGAGATTCTTGCTTAAGCCCATATATGGACCTTTGCAGCTTACATACTTTGTGACTTTCGTCACTGGAAGTGAAACCCAAAGGCTGCTCCATATAGATATCTTCCTCAAGAAATCCATTTAGGAAAGCAGTTTTCACATCCATCTGCCAGATCTCATAATCATGGTATGCTGCAATGGCAAGTAGTGTTCGAATGGACTTAAGCATGGCCACAGGCGAAAAGGTCTCTTGATAGTCAATGCCTTCGCGTTGACTATAGCCTTTCGCCACCAGCCTTGCTTTATAGGTCTCTACCTTTCCATCCGAACCTATCTTTCTTTTGTATCCATTTACACCCGATATGTACTATACCTTTTGGTGGATCTACCAAGGTCCAGACTTGGTTGGAATACATTGAGTCAATTTCTGACTTCATGGCTTCCAACCACTTCTCAGAGTCGATGTCAGACATCGCCTCATTGTAGGTTTTTGGATCATCTCCATGTTCCTTATCTCATATGAGGAACATTTCCTCTACTTCCTTTGTAAGAATACCTAAGTATCTTTTAGTAGGAAGGGAGATCCTACTCGATCTTCGAGGTGGATTAGGTGCTACATGTACTGGCTCAACATGAATAGGTTCCGTAGGTTTTGGGACTCGTTGCTCTTCAGAGACTTTCTCTTCGAGCTCAATTTTTCTCCCACTAACTACTTCTTGAATAAACTGTTTTTCCAAGAAAGTGGCGTGTCGACTCACAACTATATTGTGATCCTTTGGGATGTAAAAATAGTAACCTAAAGATTCTTTAGGATACCCTATAAAATGAGCCCTTTCTGACCTAGCCTCTAACTTGTCCACCTGTAGTCGCTTGACATGGGCCGAACATCCCCAAATCTTAATATGACTAAGACTTAGTTTCTTACCATGCCACATCTCATAATGCGTGGTAAGAACGGATTTAGAGGGAATCCTATTCAGTAGGTAGGCTGCGGTAAGCAAAGTATGCCCCCAAAGAAACAAAGGAAGATCAGTGAAACTCATCATGGATCGAACCATATCTAATAAAGTTCGATTTCTCCGTTCTGACACTCCGTTGAGTTGAGGTGTTCTAGGAGGAGTCCATTGTGAGACTATGCCATTTTCTTTGAGATAGTTTAGGAACTCCCCACTAAGGTATTCTCCCCCTCGATCTGATCGAAGAGCCTTGATGGGTTTTCCAGTTTGCTTCTCTACTTCACATCTGAATTCTCTGAACTTTTCAAAAGCTTCAGATTTGTGTCTCATAAGATAGACATATCCATACCGTGAATAATCATCGGTAAAGGTTATGAAGTAGAGATAACCACCCCTGGCTTGCACATCAAATAGGCCACACACATCAGTGTGTACCAAGGAAAGTATCTCAGTGGCCCTTTCCCCTTGTTCTACAAAAGGTAATTTGGTCATTTTTTCTTGAAGACAGGATTCACAGACTGGATAAGACTCAGAAGTCAATGGGCCCAGAAGCCCATCTTTCTCCAATCTGTTAATTCTTTCCTCTCCAATATGACCAAGCCTTAGGTGCCACATATACTTTAGGTTTATCTCTTCTCTAGGTCTCTTAGACCCAACGGCACTCACTTCCTGCTCGGAAACATTTACAGATACATCCATATGTAAATGGTAAAGACTGTCTATCATAAAACCACGACCAACAATTTTATTTCTAAAATAAATTGTGCAGTAGTCTTTATCAAAATTAAAAATATAATCGTCCTGTGCTAAAGAAGAAACAGAAATTAAATTCCTTCTAGCAGCAGGCACATAATAATAGTCTTTAAGTAATAAAATATGTCCTAACGGTAATCGCAGAGGATAGGTGCCAGTAGCCACAGCAGCAACTCTTGCTCCGTTGCCAACCCGGTACGGCCACTACGAGTTCACAGTTATGCCGTTCGGGCTTACGAACGCCCCCGCGGTATTCATGGATATGATGAACAGAATCTTCCAGCCCTTTCTAGACCATTTCGTAGTGGTCTTCATCGACGACATCCTGATCTATTCACCCACCGACGAGGAGCACGAGGACCATTTGCGAACGATTCTCTAGACTCTCAGGGATCAGAAGTTGTTCGCTAAGCTCAAGAAATGTGAATTCTGGCTTCGCGAAGTGGGATTTCTAGGACACGTGATCTCGGCGGAGGGAATCGCCGTGGACCCCAAGAAGGTAGAATCGGTGATCGACTGGCAGCCGCCGACTATGGTGACCGAGATCCGCAGTTTCCTGGGCCTGGCAGGATATTACAGACGCTTCATAGAGGGTTTCTCGAAGATTGCTGCCCCTTTAAACCGGTTGACCAGGAAAGGGGAGAAGTTTGTATGGACGGCTAAATGCCAGGAGAGCTTCGAAGAACTCAAAAGAAGGCTAACCAGGGCACCAATACTTGTACTACCAGCACCCGGAGAGGATTATGAAGTGTACTGCGACGCATCAAGGGTCGGCCTTGGGGGTGTACTGATGCAACAGGGGAAAGTAATAGCCTATGCTTCCAGGTAACTGAAGGATTACGAAAAGAACTACCCGATACATGATTTGGAGCTGGCCGAAGTGGTCTTCGTTTTAAAGTTATGGAGACACTACCACTTTGGCGTCCACTGTAACGTCTTATCGGACCACCAAAGTCTTAAGTACCTGTTCACCCAAAAGGAATTAAATTTGCGGCTGAGGCGGTGGTTAGAGTTGCTGAAGGATTACGATCTAACAATTCAATACCACCCCGGGAAGGCAAACGTGGTGGCAGACGCTTTGAGCAGGAAGGGGCAACTGGAAGGGGTGTCTGTAAGCGCGATAACTGAGCAGAGCAGCTTGATCGTGGAGTTCTCACGATTGAAGTTGGAGGTGGTACCAGCGGGCACAGTTGCGCAACTTTTAACCTTGATAGTCAAGCCGAAGCTGTTCGAGAAGATCCGGGAAGGGCAACAGACCGACTCTCACTTACAGCTCGTACGAGACAAGATCTCCCCGGACCAAGAGAACGATTTTGCAGTGGAAGGCGACGGCACCCTACGGTTCCGCGGGCAGATTTGCGTGCCGGATTCGTCGGAGTTGAAGGAGGAAATTTTGGCAGAGGCACACCGCGCCCCTTATGCGGCGCATCCAGGGGGCACGAAGATGTACAGGGACCTCAAGCAGACCTTCTGGTGGCCTAAACTGAAGGGGGATGTGACACGACGTGTAGCTCATTGCCTGGTATGTCAACAGATAAAGGCCGAGCATCAGCGACCAGCGGGAAAGTTACAGCCTTTACCGGTGCCAGAGTGGAAGTGGGATCGGATCACCATGGATTTCGTCACTGGGTTCCCACGTTCGCAGCAGGGGCACGACACGATCTGGGTTATAGTGGACCGGTTAACCAAGTCAGCACACTTCCTGCCTATTCATACAACCTGGACCCGAGAGCGGTTAGCTCAAGTCTACATCAGCGAGTTCGTGAGACTGCATGGAGTGCCGGTGTCGATCACCTCGGATAGAGACACGCGCTTTGTCTCGAAGTTTTGGCAGAGTCTACAGCGGGCCCTGGGGACCAAACTACAGTTCAGCACAGCCTTCCACCCCCAGACGGACGGACAGTCGGAGCGAGTGATTCAGACTCTCGAGGACATGCTTCGCGCCTGTGTACTTGACTGGGGGGTCGGTTGGTCACGCTACCTACCCCTCGTGGAATTCGCCTACAACAACAGCAACCAGGCCAGCATCCAGATGGCGCCCTACGAAGCCTTATATGGGAGGCGCTGCCGATCCCCGATCTGTTGGGACGACTTAGGGGAACGGAAGTTCTTGGGACCCGACCTAGTGGATGAAACTGAAGAAAAAGTACGCCTCATCAGACAGCGCATACTGACAGCCCAGAGTCGACAGAAGAGCTACGCAGACCAGAGGCACCGCGACTTGGAATTCCAAGTGGGGGAGCACGTGTTGCTACGAGTCTCGCCATCCAGGAGAATTAAGCGTTTCGGGCTGAAGGGCAAGTTGAGCCCACGGTTTGTGGGGCCATTCGAGATCCTGGAGCGCATCGGGCCGGTGGCTTACCGCCTGGCCCTACCACCAAACCTCGACCGAGTCCACGATGTATTCCACGTTTCCATGCTCCGGAAATACCTTCCCGACCCATCACATGTTCTAGACGTCTCTACTCTCGAACTTAAGGAGGACCTGAGTTTCGAGGAAACCCCAGTGCGGATCCTAGCACGGGAAAGCAAAACGCTGCGAAATCGAGCCATCCCCTACGTGAAGGTGCTCTGGAGCAACCATGAGGAGCGAGAAGCGACTTGGGAGCTGGAGTCAAAAATGAGGGAGTGCTACCCCAATCTCTTCACCGCGACCCAGAGTTGAGTTTCGGGGACGAAACTCGTTTTTAGAGGTGAGTGGTGTAGTAACCGCCTTTGTTAATTTGTCTTTTCGAAAATTCTTATTTTTATTTACCCCCTTTTTGTGGTCCGGCAGGGGGTGGGTTAATAATTCTTTGTTTCTGGGCAGACCGTCGGGGCTCACGGGTATTTTTAGGCAATAAAGCTCGCAAAACGGAGAACGGTGGCGTGATCGGATTCGAATTCCGACCCCGGGATCTCCCAGAATAAATTTCTGAAGGTTACCAGCGGTTCCGGGTGCATCAAAACGCGTGCGGGCGATCGGCACGCTTTTTGAGATAAACCAGCGGTTCCGGGTGCATCAAAAAGCGTGCGGGAGATCGGCACGTTTTCGAGGTAAGTTGGACCCTGGTCCGCACCCGATCGCTAAGTTTTGAATTTGGGGGTTAGGGTTCAATCCCAACCCCCCATTCACACCTGAACGACTATTTAATTTTGTTTGGTGGCGTAGGGTTTTTCCCCACTCCTCATTCCTGTGCGTGAGTTCCCCATCCGAGCGCGAGCGAGGAACCCTGCTTCCCCAACCTCGTCCCTCTAGCAGGCGGCGTGAAGAACCGAGGATCGTGACAGGGAGAAGGAAGGGACGATCGCCTTCCCGCGGAATCCGACGAGAGTGAACGGGACGATCCTTCTCCTTCACCCATTGCCGACGAAACCGAGGTGAGCGGTTTTATTGTTTCCTTTTCGGTTCTTGATTTCAGCGAGGGGAGGGGATTCCCAGAATTTCCGGCCGTAGGGCACCCGACGCGCGCGGGGGGGGGGGGGAGGGCGAGCCACCCGCCGGCAGGGCACCCGCACGGGCTTGACGCCGCGCGGGGCCGCCCGTGCCTGCGGGCAGCTCACCCGCGCAGGTCGGGCGCCGCGCGGGGCCGCCGCGGGCGGGCGCTGCGCGGGGTCTGACACCGCGCTGGGCCGCCGCAGGCGGGGTATGGCACCGCGCGGGGTAGCCTGCGCATGCGGGCAGCGCGCCCGCGCGGGGCCGGGCGCCGCCGGGGCCGCGCGGGGCCGCCCGCAGACGGGGCATCCGCACGGGGTCTGGCACCGCGCAGGGCAGCCCGCGCATGCGGGCAGTGCGCCCGCGCGGGGTCGGGCGCCACGCGGGGCCGCCCGCGCATGCGGGCAGCACGCCGCGCGGGCCGGGTGCTGCGCGGGGCCGCCCGCAGGCGGGGCGCCGCGCGGGGTCTGGCGCCGCGCGGGGCAACCCGCGCATGCGGGCAGCGCGCCCGCACGGGGTCGGGCGCCGCGCGGGGCCGCGCGAGTGGTGGGCTGTCCGTGCCCTTGTCCTCGCCCCGGGACGTCGCCGCCGCCGCAGGATCTGCGGGCCGCGTTCCGCGACCGACCGGGAGAGTCTTTTGTTCCGTGGTCCTTACTTAGGGTTTCGAGTTACTGATTTCTTTGCGGCGGGTTCGTGTAGGTCCGGGGAACACACCAAGACGCGAAGGAATCACGCGTTGATCACCGCCCGAGACAGGTGGGTTTTTCTTTGCAGACTTAGCGTGGCACACCCGACACTTGTAACTAACTCTATTTGTGCGTTTAACTGTGATATTGTTGATAGTCTCTATGGTTCTCGTTACTTGGTTATATGTGGTTGATAGTCTCTATGGTTCTCGCTACTTGATTTTGTACGGTATTCTTGGTTACTATGCTCGAGGCTGCAGCACGCGCACCTGCGGTTTGGCCACCGTAAAGGGTGCGCTTTTCTGGAAAAGTGGTCTATGACCCGTGTAAACCCATGAGGTGACGTAGTGGGGCCCACGTAGGTGTGGGGTTTTGAGGCGCCAAGGTGTGAGCGGTGCGACCTGTCGGGGTAGGTGCCTGATGTGGTCAGGTTTTGCAGGTGTTCGTGGTTTTTTTTTCCCTCTTGGGAGGGTGGTTGCTCCGGATATTCTTACGGTTGGCTTTACTACTTTTCCCTACTTTATTATTTGTATTATCGTGTCGCTGACTTCCCACTCCGTGACATGTTCCTTCAGGGGTGAGAGCTAGGCGACGGTGAGGCCGAGTCAGGAGCTTTCGGGTCCTATGAGATCCCAGACTGTATTTTCCCTTTTCTGTCGCATTTCATTTACTACTTGTGGACTATTGTGTGGTTCTCGATACCCTCGTGGGATCGGTGTGGATGCCGGTACTCTACTCTTTGGTTATGTGGATGTTGAGCTCTTATCTCTGTTCGACCGTTTTTTAAAAGGAAAGAAAGAAAAAGAAAAAGGAATTGCGAAAATCGTTTTCAAAACTTGGGTGTCGTGTGGGCACCGTTTTCAAAACCCTGTGGATTTATGGATTTTAGAAAACGGATTTCAAAACCTAAGTGTCGTGTGGCCATTGTTTTAAAAACTCTGTGGATTTATGGTTTTCGAACTGTTTTAGAAATCTGGGTGCCGGGTGGGCACCGCTTTTAAAATTGTGGATTTATCATTTCAAATTGGTCGGCCTTGAGAATGGTTCTGTTGTGTAAGTGTTGAGAACTGTTGTGATTGAATAAACTACTATGATTGCGTGTTGTATTAGCCGCGACGCCGTGCATATACAGAGGAGACTCTGTCTATTTGCAGGGTGATTCTGTGTATGCGGCGGGTCTGGGGACGCACCGGGGAAGAAGGAATTTCAAAAAAAATTGATACGCAAACAAATCCCTTTTTTCGTTGATTGTTTCCGCTGAATGAAACCCCCGGGCGTGACAGTGGCGATGGGGTGGAGGTTGCAGAGGATGTTGTTCCCGCGTTCAAGGGACAGTTGAAACGGAGGTGGCCTGGTTTGCTGCGAGGTCCTGGAATCCCCCGCGTAGGGTTGCTGGTTGTTGGGCAGCTTTCGGTCGCCGTTGGGGGTGTTGGTGCGCGTGTTGGGGGCCCAGAAATGGATTTGTGATGCAATTTGGGATTTGCTTTCATCACTGGAGGCCTGCGTGGGTTGCGCGCAATTTGGACACAAGTGGTGGACTTCGGGCTTAAATTGAGACCCCGTGGGAAGTTGGAGGACCGTCGGGTGTTTAGAAGTGTTTTCGCGCGATTCAGATGTCAAAACTAGACTCCGGGTGAAGTCCGGATAAAAGTTTACCTCTCCGGTCGCCTTCGGGAATTTTTTAGAGTTGGAATTGGGCAAATCGGACTTTAAAAATGGACCCGGCGCGAAAATCGGATCGAGTGGGCATTCGGCAAATTTTCGGGTGAGAATTTGGAGAATTGGACATCGTTTTTGGATTCAGCGCGCGAAATCGCTAAGAATGGACTATTTATTTGTTGGATTTGGAGCCGGGATGAAGTGTGCGTTTTTCGAGGCAAAACGGCACGTTTATCGAGGTGTGCGTGTGGCACGGATCCCGAGGCGAACGCGGCGCGCGGGTCAAGGCGCGCGGTTCGAGGCGGCGTGCGGACGGGACGGGGCGCTGACGCCTTCTGCACGGGACGCGCGGGGGGCCGCCACGTGGCGGGCCCCCGTTGGCCCCGCGCGGGCGCGGGGGCACGCGCGCCCGTGTAACGGGCGCGTGTCCCGCGCCTGGCGCGGGCGCGGTGTAACGCGCCCGTGTGGCGGGCGCGTTACCGCCCGCCACGTGGCGCGCTGGGCGCGTGGTGGACCCGGCGCACGCGCCCAGCCCCGTGAACCGGCCGGTTGGAGCCTCCTATTGGTTGGCGCCGTGGACCATGCCCGTGGACCGGGGCCGTGGACCACTCCTCCTCCCCCTTTTCTTCTTCTTCTCCCTTCTCCCCCGCAAGCCTTTTCTCCTCCATTTTCTTTTCTTCCTTCTTCAACCGAGCGGGAGAGGGGGTGAGGAGGGGATTTGTGGGTGGTGCGGCGGTGCGTTGTGGACCTCGTGGAGCGTGCGCGAGGTTCCGTTGGGAGCGTTTCGGCAGCGGCGGCGCAGTCGGGTAGGTCCCGTGTGTTGGTTTTACTGTATTTTTGTATAGTTTTTGGGGCGATCTTTTAGACTGTAACTGACCCTCTTGCTCCTTTCTGTGTTTGGCACCGTGCACCGTTTTGCGTGCGGACTCCGGCACCGTGCACCGTTTTGCGTGCGGACTCCGTTTTGCGTGCGGATCCTGGCACCGTGCACCGTTTTGCGTGCGGACTCCGGCACCGTGCACCGTTTTGCTTGCGAACTCCGTTTTGCGTGCGGATCCTGGCACCGTGCACCGTTTTGCGTGCGGACTCCGGCACCGTGCACCGTTTTGCGTGCGTACTCCGTTTTGCGTGCAGATCCTGGCACCGTGCACCGTTTTGCGTGCGGACTCCGGCACCGTGCACCGTTCTGCGTGCAGACTCCGTTTTGCGTGCGGATCCTGGCACCGTGCACCGTTTTGCGTGCGGACTCCGGCAGCGGACATCGTTTTGCGTGCGGATCGCGTGGAGGCCAATTGCAAGTGTCTACGAGCAATTGGTGGCAAATCGAGGTGGGTGGCCTTATCTCCAAGTTTTTATGGAATGTACATTAATTCTATTGATGTAGGACTATGCATGATAGTTTATTTCCTTGTGTGGCATGCTAGATTGTTGGAATGGCTATCCCTTTATTATCTGTTAAAGTAGTTATCTTGGAACTTGACCTAGCACCCCCGTCATATGTTGTATGTGTAACCAGACTAGTAGAAAACCCTCACTTGGGCTAGGGTTATTTATGCTTAGACATCCACACTGTACCTTCATCCCTGGACATAGTGTTTTCTCGCCCGGGTAGTGGGCCGAGAGGTCGGGACTTGTTTTTAGTGTGGGAAGCTTTTACACTCTTGCCTGGGAGCAGAGTGGAGTCTGGTAGTTGTACTGGGTTGCTTATCTGTGCCGGGAGCCGTTTGGGTAAACGGTAGTCCCGGGAGGTCTTGTTTCCCTGTTGTGCCGTCGTGGAGGGAGCCGTTGCGCAGACGGCAGTCCCGGGCCGTCGAGTATCTTCCGGTCCGTCTTGTTGGGAACCGTTGGGGTTGACGGTGGTCCCAGGTCGTTGAGTGTTGTCCGACCTGTTTTGTTACCCTGAGTTGTGGGTCGTTCCTGGCTGTGGAGTATCTCCAGCCAGTGAGCCTTGTGCTGCGAGCCGTTGGAGAGGCTAGTGTCTCGTGTTTCGAGTTAGCCGAGCAGCTGAGTCGTCGAGAGTGCTCCGACTGTTGTGCGAGGTATTTGGGGATCTTGAGCCCTACCGTTCTGAGAGTGAGCGTGGATTTTGACTAGCCTGCATATGCCAATGTTTGATACTCTATGCCGCGCCGTTCTACTCAGTTGGAGTCGCGTCCTGAGATGCCGCTGTGGATACGATGGTTGGCCTGTTGAGGCAGTTTTCCGCAGTTGAGGCAACGATGGGCCTGTTGAGGCAGTTTTGCGCGAGGGATGAGTTAGTAGGACAGGACGCCCCACGTAAATCCCGTCCTCATGGGGATGTGTGGTAGTGGGCAGGAGCGTTCCTAGTCGACGGGCGCAGGCTTGACTGGACCTTTGAGGTAGTCAGTTCGTTTGGGTCGATTGAGCACCTTGGGTGCGAGTGGTCTCATTTACTTTCATCTGTTCCTTTTTTGGAGTATCTAGATAGAGGCATGGTAGCTGTAGAGTAGCTCCAGCTTTTCTTGTTCAGTTTTCATTGCATTGTTATCTTTGGCCTCTAGTAGACTTGGTGGGCAGACCGTTGGGCTTGTTGACGGCACCCACTGAGAACTACTGTGGGAAGTAGTTCTCACACCCGTCGTGGTGTCTTTTTCCCCAGGAACTTCTCCTCCTGTTCCTGTTGCTCCAGTTGCTGATCCTTCTGACCGAGGCGAGGGAGTCGCGAGCTAGTTCCCTACCCGTCATTGGAGTGTAGCGGTACCCCTTCGGAGGAGAGCTTCAGTAGATTAGTTTTCTTCTTTTTCCTCTGTTGAGACACCTTTGTTGTGAGGTATAGAGTTGTACTTTATTTTACAGTATGAGAGACTGTTGTAGTGAGGATATTCTTGTATCGAGAGTCTGTACACTGATGTATTCATTGGAGATACCTCCCTTTTGAGTTTTTGTATCAGAGGACTTTGTATATGATAGTATTTGGGGAGATGGATATTGTATTATTTTCAGTTGTACAGTGTTTGGACTTCAGTTTTAGTAGTCTACTTTCAGCTCTCTGATATCTGTATACTGTAGTTGATTCTTCCTGCAGGTTAGACGCTTCGTTTGTACGGCAGTTTTCGTACAGATGGCGGATCTGTTGGCGAGCCCGGGTGGCAGTTTCCACCCCGGGGCGTGACAGATTAGAGTGGTATCAGAGCCTAGGTTGTAGGTCGTGGTGGACTTAGAAACCCTAGGCTTGTGGTTGGATATTAGAATGACTACGTGAGAGTCGTGACTTTTAGCGAGAGTCCTGATTGAGTTTTTACCTCTCCCAAGAGACGGGATGAGAGTTTGGCATGTTTATTCTCCTAAATCGATTATGTTGGTTGCAGACAACATAATGCTATGGAATGGATGACATGTCTTAGACTTTCGCTGGATTGGGTCGTATGGTTGTTGTGTCCTGACGTTTGTAGTTGTGCAGTGGGTGGCGATACCCCTGAGACGTCGTGTTGTGAAAAGGACACACCCCTCCCTGGCTGAGTTACCAGGAGGGCATTTTTCCTGGCTGAGTTACCAGGAGAGCGTTTTCCCTGGCTGAGTTACCAGGAGGGCATTTTCCCTGGCTGAGTCACCAGGAGGGCGTTTTTCCTGGCTGAGTTACCAGGAGAGCGTTTTCCCTGGCTGAGTTACCAGGAGGGCATTTTCCCTGGCTGAGTTACCAGGAGGGCATTTTCCCTGGCTGAGTCACCAGGAGGGCATTTTCCCTGGCTGAGTTACCAGGAGGGCATTTTCCCTGGCTGAGTCACCAGGAGGGCGTTTTTCCTGGCTGAGTTACCAGGAGAGCGTTTTCCCTGGCTGAGTTACCAGGAGGGCATTTCCCTGGCTGAGTCACCAGGAGGGCGTTTTTCCTGGCTGAGTTACCAGGAGAGCGTTTTCCCTGGCTGAGTTACCAGGAGGGCATTTCCCTGGCTGAGTCACCAGGAGGGCGTTTTTCCTGGCTGAGTTACCAGGAGAGCGTTTTCCCTGGCTGAGTTACCAGGAGGGCATTTTCCCTGGCTGAGTCACCAGGAGGGCATTTTCCCTGGCTGAGTTACCAGGAGAGCATTTTCCCTGGCTGAGTTACCAGGAGGGCATTCTCACTGGCCGAGTTACCAGATGGATAATTATCACTGGCCGAGTTACCAGATGGATAATTATCACTGGCCGAGTTACCAGATGGATAATTATCACTGGCCGAGTTACCAGGTGGATAATTATCACTGGCCGAGTTACCAGATGGATAATTATCACTGGCCGAGTTACCAGATGGATAATTATCACTGGCCGAGTTACCAGATGGATAATTATCACTGGCCGAGTTACCAGGTGGATAATTATCACTGGCCGAGTTACCAGATGGATAATTATCACTGGCCGAGTTACCAGGTGGATAATTATCACTGGTCGAGTTACCAGATGGATAATTATCACCGGCCGAGTTACCAGGTGGATAATTATCACTGGCCGAGTTACCAGGTGGATAATTATCACTGGCCGAGTTACCAGATGGATAATTATCACCGGCCGAGTTACCAGGTGGATAATTATCACTGGCCGAGTTACCAGGAGGATAATTATCACTGGCCGAGTTACCAGATGGATAATTATCACTGGCCGAGTTACCAGATGGATAATTATCACTGGCCGAGTTACCAGGAGGATACTTTCCACTGGCCGAGCAACCAGATGGATGCGTTGCCCCTGGCCGAGTTACCAGGTGGGCGCATGCCCTGGCCGAGTTACCAGGAGGACATTTTTCCCTGGCCGAATTACCAGGAGGATACTTTCCACTGGCCGAGCAACCAGATGGATGCATTGCCCCTGGCTGAGTTACCAGGTGGGCGCATGCCCTGGCCGAGTTACCAGGAGGACATTTTTCCCTGGCCGAATTACCAGGAGGATACTTTCCACTGGCCGAGCTACGAGGGGTGATGCCGCCCAGTGAGTGGCGATGCCGCCCAATGAGTGGCGATGCCGCCTAGTGAGTGGCGAAGGTTTGGCCTGTTGAGGCGATTTTCACCTCCGGCCGAGTTACCAGGTGGTTATTTTAGTGAGATTGAGATGACCCGACAGGACGCCAAGATTTGATGGCGTCGAGTTCGTCCTGATGGACTACCGGGAGCGTCTCCAGCCGTGAGTTGCTTGTTGACATAGTTTCGCGCTTTGAACGAGAGGGACTGAATCCCTGAACGGTAAAGGAGCGAAAACTTCGATAGACTGAGCCTAGGGTCTGTTCTTGTTTGGTTGGGGTTCTAGGCACCGGTCTATCGGAATTTTTGGATCTTTGCCGCGTCAGTCGGTTCTTCTCGCCTATGAGTGGGGTGTTGCTGTGAGTTGAGTCGTTGAGGGTTCTCCGACATAGCTGTGAGAGTGCTAGGGCATTTGCATTGATGTATGGGCTAGAGATAGGACCTTTAGCTTGTGCTCGTGAGGTTCAGATACCTGATCACGTGTTGCACATAGATGGGAGTTATTGGTCCTGCCCAGTGCAGTTGGGGCCCTGGTTTTTGCCTGTTGATCTTTTGGCCCTTCCTCAGCTCCGGGTTTTCGAGGTAGTGTTGGGTATAGGACTGTGAAGATCTGAGGCCTTGATGCTTGGGTATACCACACCGTTGATACACGGTGGTGATGCCACGCCGTTGGCGCACGGCAGTGATGCCACGCCGTTGGTACACGACAGTGATGCCACGCCGTTGATACACGGCAGTGATGCCACACCGTTGATACACGGTGGTGATGCCACACAGTTTATACACGGTGGTGATGCCACGCCGTTGGTACACGACAGTGATGCCACGCCGTTGATACACGGCAGTGATGCCACACCGTTGATATACGGTGGTGATGCCACACCGTTGATACACGGTGGTGATGCCACGCCGGTGGCGCACGGCAGTGAGGCCACGCCGTTGTTACACGGCAGTAATGCCACGCCGTGGGTGCACGGCAGTGATGCCACGTTGTAGGTACACAACGGTGAAAGTCTTTTGGATGTTTCGGACTTTTGACCGCGAGTTGGGCATCAGCTTTGTGATCGCCTTGTGAGCCAGTTTTCAGTCCCGTTCACCGACGGTTTGGTCCCCGTTAGGGTGTTCTTTATGAGTTGAGGGATCGACTTTGACCCGTGGGTCCGTTGGGGTTATAGCATGTTGAGCGACCAACTGTGGCACGAGATTGTGTCTCTTGAGGATCCCTTTTGAGGGTAGCCTGCAGTTGAGTAGTCCACTCGGGTGGTTTTGGATCGGGAAGTGACCGAGTGAAGACCCCAACTTATTGGATTTCCCTTCCTTATTGGACGAGTCTGCGGGTATGCTTCGGGTCGTCTTGTTGAGGGTGGCACCATGTTGTGGTTTGGTGCGTATTACACTTGTGGTTATCTCAGTTTTCCCCCAGCCTTTTTAGTGGAGCCCTTGGTTTTTCACGTCTCAGCTCAGTAGTGATGTGATTTTCCTCGCCCGTGATTTACTTGCCCCTTTGAGATCTGTGATTATTGGAGTACGAGGGACGCCCGTTGCAATTTCTGGCTCGAGAGATGAGAGAATTGCACATCGGGTCATGCCGTACTTGTTGTTGTTGTTGCGGAGTAATCACGAGGAGCGAGTGGGGGAGCTGGAGGCGTATTGTTTGATACCTAGCCGTGGTATTCTTGACTCCTGATGGGCTTGATCTAGTTTCGAGGACGAAACTTTCTTTTAGTGGGGGAGGATGTGAGGTCCTGGAATCCCCCGCGTAGGGTTGCTAGTTGTTGGGCAGCTTTCGGTCGCCGTTGGGGGTGTTGGTGCGCGTGTTGGGGGCCCAGAAATGGATTTGTGATGCAATTTGGGATTTGCTTGCATCACTGGAGGCCTGCGTGGGTTGCGCGCAATTTGGACACAAGTGGTGGACTTCGGGCTTAAATTGAGACCCCGTGGGAAGTTGGAGGACCCGTCGGGTGTTTAGAAGTGTTTTCGCGTGATTCAGATGTCAAAACTAGACTCCGGGTGAAGTCCGGATAAAAGTTTACCTCTCCGGTCGCCTTCGGGAATTTTTTAGAGTTGGAATTGGGCAAATCGGACTTTAAAAATGGACCCGGCGCGAAAATCGGATCGAGTGGGCATTCGGCAAATTTTCGGGTGAGAATTTGGAGAATTGGACATCGTTTTTGGATTCAGCGCGCGAAATCGCTAAGAATGGACTATTTATTTGTTGGATTTGGAGCCCGGATGAAGTGTGCGTTTTTCGAGGCAAAACGGCACGTTTATCGAGGTGTGCGTGTGGCACGGATCCCGAGGCGAACGCGGCGCGCGGGTCAAGGCGCGCGGTTCGAGGCGGCGTGCGGACGGGACGGGGCGCTGACGCCTTCTGCACGGGACGCGCGGGGGGCCGCCACGTGGCGGGCCCCCGTTGGCCCCGCGCGGGCGCGGGGGCACGCGCGCCCGTGTAACGGGCGCGTGTCCCGCGCCTGGCGCGGGCGCGGTGTAACGCGCCCGTGTGGCGGGCGCGTTACCGCGCGCCACGTGGCGCGCTGGGCGCGTGGTGGACCCGGCGCACGCGCCCAGCCCCGTGAACCGGCCGGTTGGAGCCTCCTATTGGTTGGCGCCGTGGACCATGCCCGTGGACCGGGGCCGTGGACCACTCCTCCTCCCCCTTTTCTTCTTCTTCTCCCTTCTCCCCCGCAAGCCTTTTCTCCTCCATTTTCTTTTCTTCCTTCTTCAAACCGAGCGGGAGAGGGGGTGAGGAGGGGATTTGTGGGTGGTGCGGCGGTGCGTTGTGGACCTCGTGGAGCGTGCGCGAGGTTCCGTTGGGAGCGTTTCGGCAGCGGCGGCGCAGTCGGGTAGGTCCCGTGTGTTGGTTTTACTGTATTTTTGTACAGTTTTTGGGGCGATCTTTTAGACTGTAACTGACCCTCTTGCTCCTTTCTGTGTTTGGCACCGTGCACCGTTTTGCGTGCGGACTCCGGCACCGTGCACCGTTTTGCGTGCGGACTCCGTTTTGCGTGCGGATCCTGGCACCGTGCACCGTTTTGCGTGCGGACTCCGGCACCGTGCACCGTTTTGCGTGCGGACTCCGTTTTGCGTGCGGATCCTGGCACCGTGCACCGTTTTGCGTGCGGACTCCGGCACCGTGTACCGTTCTGCGTGCAGACTCCGTTTTGCGTGCGGATCCTGGCACCGTGCACCGTTTTGCGTGCGGACTCCGGCAGCGGACATCGTTTTGCGTGCGGATCGCGTGGAGGCCAATTGCAAGTGTCTACGAGCAATTGGTGGCAAATCGAGGTGGGTGGCCTTATCTCCAAGTTTTTATGGAATGTACATTAATTCTATTGATGTAGGACTATGCATGATAGTTTATTTCCTTGTGTGGCATGCTAGATTTTTGGAATGGCTATCCCTTTATTATCTGTTAAAGTAGTTATCTTGGAACTTGACCTAGCACCCCCGTCATATGTTGTATGTGTAACCAGACTAGTAGAAAACCCTCACTTGGGCTAGGGTTATTTATGCTTAGACATCCACACTGTACCTTCATCCCTGGACATAGTGTTTTCTCGCCCGGGTAGTGGGCCGAGAGGTCGGGACTTGCTTTTAGTGTGGGATGCTTTTACACTCTTGCCTGGGAGCAGAGTGGAGTCTGGTAGTTGTACTGGGTTGCTTATCTGTGCCGGGAGCCGTTTGGGTAAACGGTAGTCCCGGGAGGTCTTGTTTCCCTGTTGTGCCGTCGTGGAGGGAGCCGTTGCGCAGACGGCAGTCCCGGGCCGTCGAGTATCTTCCGGTCCGTCTTGTTGGGAACCGTTGGGGTTGACGGTGGTCCCAGGTCGTTGAGTGTTGTCCGACCTGTTTTGTTACCCTGAGTTGTGGGTCGTTCCTGGCTGTGGAGTATCTCCAGCCAGTGAGCCTTGTGCTGCGAGCCGTTGGAGAGGCTAGTGTCTCGTGTTTCGAGTTAGCCGAGCAGCTGAGTCGTCGAGAGTGCTCCGACTGTTGTGCGAGGTATTTGGGGATCTTGAGCCCTACCGTTCTGAGAGTGAGCGTGGATTTTGACTAGCCTGCATATGCCAATGTTTGATACTCTATGCCGCGCCGTTCTACTCAGTTGGAGTCGCGTCCTGAGATGCCGCTGTGGATACGATGGTTGGCCTGTTGAGGCAGTTTTCCGCAGTTGAGGCAACGATGGGCCTGTTGAGGCAGTTTTGCGCGAGGGATGAGTTAGTAGGACAGGACGCCCCACGTAAATCCCGTCCTCATGGGGATGTGTGGTAGTGGGCAGGAGCGTTCCTAGTCGACGGGCGCAGGCTTGACTGGACCTTTGAGGTAGTCAGTTTGTTTGGGTCGATTGAGCACCTTGGGTGCGAGTGGTCTCATTTACTTTCATCTGTTCCTTTTTTGGAGTATCTAGATAGAGGCATGGTAGCTGTAGAGTAGCTCCAGCTTTTCTTGTTCAGTTTTCATTGCATTGTTATCTTTGGCCTCTAGTAGACTTGGTGGGCAGACCGTTGGGCTTGTTGACGGCACCCACTGAGAACTACTGTGGGAAGTAGTTCTCACACCCGTCGTGGTGTCTTTTTCCCCAGGAACTTCTCCTCCTGTTCCTGTTGCTCCAGTTGCTGATCCTTCTGACCGAGGCGAGGGAGTCGCGAGCTAGTTCCCTACCCGTCATTGGAGTGTAGCGGTACCCCTTCGGAGGAGAGCTTCAGTAGATTAGTTTTCTTCTTTTTCCTCTGTTGAGACACCTTTGTTGTGAGGTATAGAGTTGTACTTTATTTTACAGTTTGAGAGACTGTTGTAGTGAGGATATTCTTGTATCGAGAGTCTATACACTGATGTATTCATTGGAGATACCTCCCTTTTGAGTTTTTGTATCAGAGGACTTTGTATATGATAGTATTTGGGGAGATGGATATTGTATTATTTTCAGTTGTACAGTGTTTGGACTTCAGTTTTAGTAGTCTACTTTCAGCTCTCTGATATCTGTATACTGTAGTTGATTCTTCCTGCAGGTTAGACGCTTCGTTTGTACGGCAGTTTCCGTACAGATGGCGGATCTGTTGGCGAGCCCGGGTGGCAGTTTCCACCCCGGGGCGTGACATTTGCCGCAACGGAAACAGCGATCGTGCCTCTTGGAGCATTCGGTAACTCGGTGTGCTCTACCGAAGATGACACAGGGTCTGTCCCGTGGCCTTTGTTTTGGGTTATAATTATATGGATCTAAATAGGGGAAAAAATACCTAGAGGTGGGTGAATAGGTGTAAACAATAAACACTCAAAAATCTTTGCGTAATAAAACCCAATGCGGAAAAGTAAATAACACACAGAGATTTTACGTGGAAAACTCCAAAACCAGGAGTAAAAAACCATGGGACCGATCACACGGTGAAATCAACTAAGATTAAACACGTACAAAGGTGATATACCGTACTCACACACGACTCAACCTTTTTCCATACGCTCCGGGTTGATCTTCTCCGCTCGCTCCGCAACGCGCCTCGAATCCACGATTTGCATCCAACGCCGAATCCACGGCGTCCAACGTCGAATCCACGACGTCTGACCGAATCCACGGTCTCCACAAAGTAATACGCCTCGATCACACGAACGTACCTCGCTCCGAATCCACGAGAGCGGTAGCACCTTGAATCCACAAGGCCACGCGAATCCACGTGCCGATTTTTGGGAAAATCGTTGTTTTGTTGGTGGTGACAATCCGCCGAATACTTAGATCAAAGATAGATCGAAAATACCATCTAAGTATTCACTAATTTGATTCTACTCAAAATCTGAGTTTGAAAACCTAGAATCAAATTAATCCATATAGATGAAGAACATAGAATAGATCTAATTTTTCCTTTCTTCTCTATATGTGTGGATTTTTATAAGTTTTTCTTTGTTAATTTTTTCCAGTCATTTACGGAGTACAAAACTTATTTTGGATTATTTTTGGATTACCCTAAAAGATGAAATTAGGGTTTACTTATAGGTTAGAAACCATTGGAAGTGGATAAGAATCAAAAACTGATTGTAACAAACTTTTTCCCGCATGACGGTCCGGACTGGATTTGGCTTGATCCGGACTGTCGTTGTTTTTCAGAGAATTCTTGAAAAAACAATGTTCGGGGTCCGGATTGAAATAACCACGGTCCGGACTGTTCATGCTGTCACGCCCGGGAGGTTCTAAAAGAGCGGAAAACGTGCCCCATTTTTTTTCTTAAATGTATTTAAATGATCCTTGCCTTCGGTGCGTACCAGACCCGCCGCATATATAAATTCACTCCCCAAACGGGCGGAGTCTCCTTTGTATATGCACGGCGTTCCCAACACGACAAACACTTTAACCATTCGAACCATGACAGAAAAAGAGGAGAGATTACAATCAATCTTACATTCACAGCTAACGCATGCAAACTATAGCATAAACCCATAGGTTTGAAAATCGGTGCCCACTCGACACCTAGTTTTTCCAAAACGTTTTCGTAACCTCTTTTGAGCGGCCATTAACTTGAAAGGATAAATCCACGGGTTTTAAAATCGGTGCCCACACGGCACCTGCTTTGAAAACACTTTTGAAACCAGGTTTGTATTTGAAAACAAGCCGCAATTACACATCCTAACATTCACCAATTAAAGACAAAAGGTCCTCATTCCAACATCCATCAGAAAAGCATGCCAATGAATCACAGTTTAACTAACCACAGTAAAAGGAAATAACCGAAAGCAAAGAACGTATCGTTTACTAGCCCTCATGGCTAGGGTCCTCTAATTGATGCCTCACCGTCGTCCCGATTCCCACCCTTGCTCGTACCTGTCACAGTGTGGGTTGTCAGTGACTGATAAAGTAGAAAACAACTAAGTAAATGCGATAACTGAAAAGAACACACCGAATCCGGAGCATTTACTTCCCCCCCCCCACCTCATGTATCGTTAAATCCCTGTCGAAAGTCACACTGGGCACCTACCCCAGTTTCCAGAATACTTTGGGCCCCAACCCCAATACCGTACTCATCTTCTTGGTGCTTTTTAACACCTCCACTACCCAAGTAGCAGTCGCCTCTCCTTGAGGGGTCCACACTTACCTCTCCTTGTGGGGTACACGGGTAAACAACTTACCATCTTTCCAAAAAAATACACCCTGTGCGGTGGCCAGACCGCCGGTGTGCGTGTAAGCAATGCGAGTGTAAGAACAGCGTTGCGACCTCAGCCGCTTTGATCAGAATAATATAGTAAATGGGATTCACATGATATGGGGTTAGTTAAATTACCAAAAATATCTACTTTATCAAAACGAATAATCGGGAACGACTCTACACTGGTAATAACCAAAAGTACCCACCTCGATTATGCGAAACCTGGACTCCGGAGACCGAACCCTGCTCTCTGTCGACACCCGGATCTAAAAGTAGTCCCCAAAAGAGCCGCGGTCAGATCAGAAATATAAAAGCAAATAAACCGAGCCCTAACACTCAAAAACACTAAAGACGACTTGACACGGTGGTGGCGCCCGCGCGCGGCGAGCGACGCGGCCACCGTCGCGGCGTTGCGGACCATACGGCCGCGCAGGCACCTGCCCCGCGCGGCACTTGCCATGACCGTGTGGGCCCTAGCCCCGCGCGGTGCTAGCCACGGCCGGGTGGGCACCAGCCCCGCGCGGCTCCTACCGCGACCGTGCGGGCCTTAGCCCCGCACGGTGCGAGCCGCGGCAGCGTGGGCACCGGCCCCGTGCTGCTCTTGCCGCGGCCGCGCGGGCACCGGCCCCGCGCGGCGCGCGTCGCAGCCGCCCGGGCACCTGCCCGCGCGGCACCAACCGCGGCCGCGCGTGTAAGAACCGGCCTTTCTTTAACTCTTCTCGTTACCCCTCTTCCTGTAACGTCCGACCGGGGGCCTTATTTTTAGTGTTTTTCCGGACAGACCGTCGGGGCCCGTGGATAATTTTATGTCGTAGAGCTCGCGGAATGGAGCGCGCAGGCATGATCGGTGTCGGATTCCGACTCCCGGTTCATCCAGAATTAATTTTTGAAGTTCGAACCCTCCTTAAGCGCCCCAGGATGCGTGCCGGCGATCCGCACGAATCTCGAGGTAAATATTTTAACCTTTTGGGCTGGGGCAATTGGAAATTTGGGTTTTCTTTTATTCCGCCTCCTTTCGTTCTCCTCTCTTAGAGTACGGCAAAGAGGAGACACACGAGGGAAAAAGGGAGCGGCGGGGTTTTGGGCGAACGAGCCAAGGACCTTCTCGCTAGCGGAACCGGCTAAGCATCGGGTGGAAGATCCCCTTCCTCCTCTTCTCCATCGGCGGACCAAGGTGAGTAGGGGTGCGTTCTTGTTTTCGATTTCCCCTTTTTGTTTTTGTGGTTTTGAATAGGGAGAGGGTACCGCCTCGGGTCGGGGGGCCGGCGGGCACCGCCGCCGCGGGGCCGGCCGCGGGTGGGGCGCCCGCTCGGGCTGCTGCCGCGCGGGGTCGTCCCGCACCGCGGGCAGCACGCCCGCGCGAGGCCACCCGCAGGTGGGGCGCCCGTGCGGGCTGGTGCCGCGCGGGGTCGCCCCGCACCGCGGGCAGCGCGCCCGCGCGGCGCATGGCCGCGCGGGGCCGCCCGCAGGTGGGGCACCCGCGCGGGATGGTGCCGCGCGGGGCTGTGCACAGGCGGAGTGTGCGCTGCACGGGCCGGTGCGGTGCGGGGAACTCCGCCACACGAAGTCGGGAGTGGGTGTGAGTTTCGGACCCCTTAGTCTTGACTTGCCCTTGTTCCTTCAGGAGTGCAGGACGTTGTTGGCGACTGGTGCACGGACGCGGACGAGTCGAGCGCAGGACGACGCGCACAAGGTGGGTACATTCCCGGGGATTATAGGAATAGGAATTTAATGATAGAAATAGTATGTTTGGGGCAAAGGTGAATAGTAAGTCTCCTCCTGTTTATGCACTAACCCTGTTATATTATTTTACTTACTATCGATCTGAGGCTCTAGTTTTGCTACACGCACACCGGCGGTTTGGCCACCGCAAGGTGTTGGGTTATATGTAATAAGGATCTAAATAGGGGAAAAAAACACCTAGAGGGGGGTGAATAGGTGTAAACGTATAAACACTCAAAAATCGTTGCGATAAAAACCCAATGCGGAAATAAAAATAACACGCAAGATTTTTACGTGGAAAACTCCATCACCGGAGTAAAAAACCACGGGACCGATAACACGGCGAAATCCACTAGAATTAAAACACGTACAAGGTGATTTACCGTACACACTTACGACTCAACCTTTTCCATACGCTCCTAGAGGATCTTCTCCGCTCGTTCCACGACGCTTCTCGAATCCACGATCTGCTCCCAACGCCGAATCCACGGCGTCCAACGTCGAATCCACGACGTCCGACCGAGTCCACGGTCTTCACCCAATAGCACCCTTCGAATCCACGAACGTGCCTCGCTCCGAATCCACGAGAGCGGTTGAACCTTGAATCCACAAGGACACGCGAATCCACGCGCCGATTTTTGGGTAAATCGTTGTTTTTGGGTGGTGATGATCCGCCGAATACTTAGATCAAAGATAAATCGGAAATACCATCTAAGTATTCATTAGTTTGATTCAACTCAAGATGTGAGTATGAAAACCTAGAATCAAACTAATCAATATAGATGAAGAAACATAGAGTATTCTCTAATGATTTCCTTTCTTCTCTATTTGTGGATCTAGAGCCGTATAAGAGATGACGGCTACTTTTTCTATTCTGTGGACTTCCCCTAGAAAAAGAATCATAGGGTCTATTTATAGGTTAGAAACCCTAGTAAGGAGATAAGAATCAAAAACCTAGCATTTCTGGATTTTTGACGGACGGCGATCCGGATCGGATTTGGGCGATCCGGATTGCAGTAGCAATAAAGACGGTTTCCAGAAAACAAACGTTCGGGATCCGGATCGGAGTGCCTGATCCGGATCGTTCATACATTTCAGAACACTCAACGTTCGGGATCCGGATCGTGAGATGCTGCGATCCGGATTGAAGTAATGTATGAAACAACAACCTTCGGGATCCGGATCGCTGGCTCTGATCCGGATCCTGAGCATGTCCGAACACCAGTTTTTGATTTTTATGCAATTAAAAATTCTTCCAGGTGTTTCTACACTACAAGAAGTATTCGGATCATCAAAGATCTTTAGTTAAGCATACCTGATCCTTTTGAATTCTTCTTTCTTGAGATTGAGTTAAATGATCCAACTTTCTTCACCTTCAATCTTCAAGACTTGAAACTTTCACGAAACTACGCCAACTCAAATTCCGCAACAATCTCCCCCTTTGGCGGTTTCGTGACAAAACACAGATCCACTAAAGAAAATTCAAAAAGATATTTTTGTTGCTATCACCATACAACAAAAATTTACAATGGAGATCCAAAAAACTTAAAACATGAGATAAACTCCTAAAACAGACTCTAGACTTAGACATCTGTACTCTCTGCACAAAGAAATCATTCTTGACAAAAAGAGATCGTTAGATACCTCAAGAATATTTAGCATTCAAAACCTAACAGAGATAGAGTTTATGCTCACCATGACATTGAGTAATTCAGATATGTAATAAGATCACAATCAAACATTGACATATCTTCTAAGCAATAAAATTCCAAATGTCATGACTTTGCTTTGTTAGTAAACAAACAACTTGTTAGTAATAATACATGTCCAAATAGTTAGTCGAATAGTTAGTAGGAACATGCAACAAATCACAAGATAAAAACCAAAGTTGTGATACTTACCTTGCTCCAAAGTCAAAGTTGAAGTGATACTTACCTTGATGTTCACACATTCTCATCCTCATTGTTCAAATCATTGTTCATATTCACATCATCATTGTTCAAGTTCTCTCTAAACTCTCTCCCCCTTTTTGTCACAAACAAAGCCAAAATTACCAAAATTTAAGGAGAGTTAAAAGTTTCAAAAATTGTTCCGAAATGTAAGAACTAGAACTAAGAGTAAGTCCTAAAAACTGAAAAACCTGCACAAGAAAAGATTAAAAATCTGCATAAGAAAAAGAATAAAAGGAAGGGACCAGTCATCAGATTCGGAGTCTTCAGAGCTCGTGCAGCCCATCTTAGAGAACATCTTTTTCACCAGCTTATTCATTGAATTGACCTTCTTAGTTATGGTAATATGAGCTGCCGTGATGAGCTCCAGCTCATTGGAAATTCTCGTCTGTGCCTTCGAAATCTGTTCCTGCTCAAAAGATAATCGTTGTTGTTCTTTGTAGATGGTGTTGGGTTATATTTAATAAGGATCTAAATAGGGGAAAAAAACACCTAGAGGGGGGTGAATAGGTGTAAACGTATAAACACTCAAAAATCGTTGCGATAAAAACCCAATGCGGAAATAAAAATAATACGCAAGATTTTTACGTGGAAAACTCCATCACCGGAGTAAAAAACCACGGGACCGATAACACGGAAGAAATCCACTAGAATTAAAACACGTACAAGGTGATTTACCGTACACACTTACGACTCAACCTTTTCCATACGCTCCTAGAGGATCTTCTCCGCTCGCTCCACGACGCTTCTCGAATCCACGATCTGCGCCCCAACGCCGAATCCACGGCGTCCAACGTCGAATCCACGACGTCCGACCGAATCCACGGTCTTCACCCAATAGCACCCTTCGAATCCACGAACGTGCCTCGCTCCGAATCCACGAGAGCGGTTGAACCTTGAATCCACAAGGACACGCGAATCCACGCGCCGATTTTTGGGGTAAATCGTTGTTTTTGGTGGTGATGATCCGCCGAATACTTAGATCAAAGATAGATCGGAAATACCATCTAAGTATTCATTAGTTTGATTCAACTCAAGATGTGAGTATGAAAACCTAGAATCAAACTAATCAATATAGATGAAGAAACATAGAGTATTCTCTAATGATTTCCTTTCTTCTCTATATGTGGATCTAGAGCCGTATAAGATGATATATGAAAATGACGGCTATGTGGATTATTTGGATTAGCCCTAGAAAAAGAGTCATAGGGTCTATTTATAGGTTAGAAACATTTGGAAGGAGATAAGAATCAAAAACCTAACATTTCTGGAATTTTGACGGACGGCGATCCGGATCGGATTTGGGCGATCCGGATTGCAGTAGCAAAAAAGACGGTTTCCAGACAATCACACGTTCGGGATCCGGATCGGATTGTCTGATCCGGATCGTTCATACAATTCAGAAAACTCAACGTTCGGGATCCGGATCGTGAGATGCTGCGATCCGGATTGAAGTATTGTATGAAACAACAACCTTCGGGATCCGGATCGCTGGCTCTGATCCGGATCCTGAACTTGTCCGAACACCAGTTTTTGATAATTAAGCAATTAAAAACTCTTCCAGGTGTTTCTACACTACAAGAAGTATTCGGATCACCAATAATCTTTAGTTAAACATACCTGATCCTTTTGAATTCTTCTTTCTTGAGATTGAGGTAAATGATCCAACTTTCTTTATCTTCAATCTTCAAGACTTAAACCTTTCACGAAACTATGCCAACTTAAATTCCGTAACAATCTCCCCCTTTGGCGGTTTCGTGACAAAACACAGATCCACTCAAGAAAATTCAAAAAGATATTTTTGTTGCTATCACCATACAACAAAAATTTACAATGGAGATCCAAAAATTTAAAAATGAGATAAACTCCTAAAACAGACTCAAGACTTAGACATCTGTACTCTCTGCACAAAGAAATCATTCTTGACAAAAAGAGATCGTTAGATACCTCAAGAATATTTAACATTCAAAACCTAGTACAGAGATAGAGTTTATCTGATCATCATGACATTTGAGAATTCAGATATGTAAGAGAATCATAGTCAAAAACCAACATATCTTCTATGCAATCAAAAAACCAAATGTCATGTTAGTGAACATCAACTTGTTAGTTATATTACATGCCCAAATAGTTAGTCGAATAGTTAGTCGAGGCATGCATTCAAACAAATGAAAACCAAAAGTTGAAGTTCTACTTACCTTTCAAGTTGAGGTTATACTTACCTCGATGTTCACACATTCACATTGTCATTGTTCAAGTTCATTGTTCAAGTTCCCTTGATGTTCACTTACCTTGATGTTCACATCACATCATTGTTCAAGTTCATTGTTCAAGTTCTCTCTAAACTCTCTCCCCCTTTTTGTCACAAACAAAGCCAAAATCACAAAAATTAAGGAGAGTTAAATAGAACAAAATAAAGAAACTCCTGAGAACTAAATAAGAACAAAAACTTAAAAACCTGCAAAAGAAACGATAAGAGTTAGAGCATAAGAGATCAAGCCAAATCAGAACTGTCTGAGCTAGTATCGTCAATCTTGTTCAAGATTCCTTTCAGCATTCGCGATAATTTGAAACATTTCTTCTTCATCTGTTTTTGGTCAGCGGCCATTTGTAGGAGTCCTAATCCCAATTTCTCTTGCTCAGCAGAAAGTCTTCGTTGGTCCTGATGAATGGCGGCCAATACAGTAGCTTCTAGAGCGTTTCTCTTGGAAGTCGCTGGACGAGTTGTAGAGGCAGACGATGCATGCTGGTCTTCAGTCCATGCGGGTTCGCTAGGTACCGAGTATGCTCTAGAGAGGGATTCAGCAATTTGAATTCCACTTCCCTCTTCATTTTCCTTCATCCTAGCCGAGCTGATAAAGTCTTGTGGAGGTGCTTGGCTAGCAGCTGGTTGCTCAATGGTAATTCCCTGAGCACTGCCTCTTTTTCTTTCACCAGTTTTTCTTTTTGTTCCAACTGGACTTGGTTCCATTGGTGCTTTCCCTTTTTCAGCTGCAGTAGGTTTTGAAGCTTCAGCAGTTGCTTTTCCTTTGGAGATAATGGGAGCAGCTCCCTCGATTTCGAGGTTATCCCAGTCGATCGATTCCGTCTCCGACTCCGTGTCGGAATCAACCTTAGTCTTCTTTTCTTTCTTAGCCTTCTTAGGCTTGGCAGTATCCTTGACATGTACCATGGCAGCAAGTAGGAAAATAATCCAAGTGATCACCATTTTGATTGCTAGTGAAAAATGTATCCTGTGAAGACCAACTCAAGAACACATGAAAAAATTGTTAATTTTCAAAAATTTGAAAAATTGTACCCAAACAATCATAATCATGTAGAGAGACTAAGAATCAAATTAGTTTTGCAAAAGGACTTTTAAAAATAGATCAATTCCATGATTTTCGAAAATCCTTATTATATGCCCTAAAACCGAAATTTTAGAAATCGAAGCCCTAAAAATCCGTTAATCAGGAGAATACCTAGCATATAATCAAAACTAATCTACCCAGAGTTCTTATTTCAAAAGAAATTTGATCAAAACCATCCACAAACAAAGTTGATTCAAGAAATTCATCACGTTTGAGGAGGAAAAGAGAAAAACGGTGAAAAACCGAGATTTTGATCAATAAAACTTACTTGGAGTTGAAGAACTTGAGTTTGAAAGCTTCCAAGAAGGATGAAATCTAGAGAGAGAGGCTCTGGAAACTTTGGAACAAAAGATTGGAGTAAAAGAAATCAAACCCTTTTGTTCTTTATAAAACCCTAGCCGCGATCCGGATCATCCCATGCTTGCGATCCGGATCGGCTACCCGCAGTGAGAAACTGCGTTCGGGATCCGGATCGGCAGGTCCAATCCGGATCGTCAGCCCGCAGAAGAATACCTGCGTTCGGGATCCGGATCATCTTGCCCGATCCGGATCGGCTCCAACTTTTTCTTTAGAAAATTTCAGAGAAATTCAAGAAAAAACCAGAAAAAGATTGTAAGCACAAATGTGTATCAACTTTAAACAAAAATCATCGTTTCATACAACAAGAATTAGATTATGCCAAATCTATCAATAATATCCAAAAATGAAACGAGAATTTACAAGAATTAAATCCCTTAAAGTTGAACACCTTCAATCACATCTAACTTGATCTTATGAGTAATGCCTTTATCAAATCATCAATTCGTTAAAGAAAATGAAATACAAAGATCAATAGATGTTTGAAATCCCAAATATAGTAGATAATGTATCTAGACAATCTGTTGAAGAGAGTGGCTCTTTGAGCATCTTTCTTTAAAAAACCCACCTTATACCAACCTTGAAATTTGACGGAGTCAAGTATTTCAACATGCATTTTACTTAATCAAATTTGAACAACCATGCTTGGTATACATGTGGTAGCTGCACACAATACTCGGACGACCGAGGTGGTAGCTCTTTCCTCCATGTGGTGGTAGTTTCACACTCCTCATTGGGATGGTAACTCTTTCCACATCTTTTGAGCATTTTACTTTTTCTATGACTCCCCCTCAATTGGCTATCAATTATTTAAGATATAAAGTATTCAACCAAATATTGATCTCGATTTCATACTCGACTAAGCAGTCAAATAAGATAATGACTATACCAAGAGATCATTGAGAGAGAGAAATTGACTTTGATCACTTAGAAGATGATTTAATTACATAAATGATCATTGCAACAGTGAAATATTATGATGGCAAAAGCATAATAAATTTCTAAATGTGCGAAAAGATGCAATTTAAAGTCAATTATGATCTATGCTCAATTAATGTCCTATGTACAAACATAGATAATGAACAAAACAAAACAAATACAAAACCTATCCTAAGCAAAGGTTTCAAAAAGAAGTTTATTTCAAGGAAAGCATTCCAATTGCTTTTCGTAAATGAATAAAACGTTTTTGATCCAAAGGTTTTGTTAAAAAGTTAGCCAATTGATCCTCAGTTGAAATATATGAAAGTTGAAGAGTATTTGATTCAACTAGCTCTCTAAGAAAATGATATCTAAGTTCAATATGTTTTGTTCTAGAGTGCAACACAGGGTTTTTAGAAATGTTAATTGCACTTGTGTTGTCACAAAGAATTGTTACCGAAGATGCTGAAATGCGGAAGTCGCTCAATACGCTTTTCATCCAAATGAGTTGAGTTGAGCAACTTCCAGCTGAAATGTATTCCGCTTCGGCAGTCGAGAGTGCTATGCAATTCTGCTTTTTTACTGTGCCATGCAACAAGGCAATGGCCAAGATAGAAGCATGCACCACTCGTGCTTTTCCGATCATCCATGATCCTGCCCAATCGGCATCTGAGTATCCAACAATATCCAGACTTGTTCCCATAGGATACCAAATTCCGAAATCAATTGATCCTTTGATGTACCGGATGATCCGTTTCACCGCTTTCAGGTGAACCTCCTTGGTGCTGATTGATATCTCGCGCAAATCCCAACACTAAAGGATATATCCGGGCGACTAGCCGTGAGGTAAAGTAGACTTCCAATCATACTTCTATACAGTTTCTCGTCTACATTCTCACTAAGTGATTCACTTCCAAGTCCCTTGTGGCTAGTTCCCATTGGAGTTGGAAAATCTTTACAATTTTCTAGATCAAACTTTTTGACCAACTCCATTGCATACTTGGATTGACTCAAGTGAATACCTTCATCATTTTGTTTAATTTGCAATCCAAGAAATAAGTCAATTCACCCATCATGGACATCGCAAATTCGCTTTCCCATGGTCTCCCGCGAATTTAGAAGCATCATTATCTCTTGTTGCGCCAAATACATGTCATCGACATAGATTTGTGCTACAATGAAATTGCTTTGATAGATGCTTCACAAAAGAGAGTCCTATCAGCTCCCCCTCGAGTATAGCCCTTCTCCAAAAGGTGCTTTGTTAACCTTTCGTACCATGCTGCGCGGTGCTGTGTGTATGTTTCAGATCGTAAAGAGCCTGTTTTCAACGAAAAACATGGTTAGGTTGTTTATGATCTACAAAACCGTTCGGTTGAGCCACATAAACCTTCCTCATTTAAAAACCCCATTTAGAAATGCGCTCTTAACGTCCATTTGAAATAATTGATTTAAAATGACAAGCAATAGCAAATAGTATACGAATGGACTCGAGTCTAGCTACAGGGGGCGAAAGTTTCATCAAAGTCTATACCTTCTACTTGAGAGTAGCCTGAGCAACTAATCGTGCCTTGTTCCTGATGATAGTACCATCCCTCTATTTTTCTTGTTCTTGAAGATCCATTTGGTACCTATCACATTATGTGCTTTGGAGGCTTCGTTAATTCCCAGACTTTGTTTCGCTCAAAGTGATGGAGCTCTTCCGCATTGCTTTAATCCAGTAGTCATCCTGAAGAGCTTCCATCTATGTTCTTTGGTTCGATTAAAGATACGTAGCAAGCGAATCCACAAACCAACTGCTTCCCGAGTTCTAACTCCTTCTTGTGGACTCCAATGATGTTCGATTCCGGATGATCCTTGGAGATTCGGTAACGTTTGTTGAACGGGAGTACTCGGAGGTACATGTAGATGATTCCTGCACATCAGATAAACTAGAAGAACCATTAGATGCACATGAATATTGCAAGTATTATCATGAGAAGATGCACTAGCAGGAGAATCATCATCTAGAGAGATATCGAGGGTAGATTTCCAGATCCAAAGTGAACAGCTTCATCTACTTAACATTTATAGATTCTGCGATCGTCTTAGATTCAATGTAAATACTCGATATGCTCTGCTATTCGTAGAATAACCCAAAAAGATCCCTTCATCACTTCGAGAGTCGAACTTTCCAAGATTTTCACGGTCACGTAAAATGTAACATCGACTCCCGAAGATACGAAAGTATTTGATATCCGTTTTCTACTAAACCACAGCTCATATGGTGTATTTAAGTTCCTGGGCGCAAAGTAAACTCTATTAATGACATAGACAGCGGTGTTCACGCTTCAGCCCAAAAATGTAGCGGTAAATTCCGGCTATGAAGCATCACACGCGCCATCTCTTGAACAACCTGTTTTTGCGCTCAACAACACCATTCTGCTAGGTGTATAGGGTGCCGAGAATTCATGTTTAATGCCATTTGAAGTGCAAAATCAATGAATTTTGAATTTATGAATTCTCCACCTCTATCACTTCTAACACGAATGATTTTCATTCTTTTCAATCATAATACGATGGCAAATCTCATGAAAAGAGTCAAACGTATCAGCTTTCTCTTTTAAAAATGCTACCCAAGAAAACCGAGAGAAATCATCAACCATAAAAAAATATACCATTTACCTCCCAAGATGGTTGACGGGTCGGCCCCATTAAATCCATGTGCAAAAGTTCCAAGGGCCGTTTTGTACCAACGTGGTTCAAGTTCTTGTGTGCAGTCCTAGACTGTTTTCCCTTTTGGCAACCACCACACACAACGTTTTGTTTAAATAAAAGTTTTGGAACCCCCTTGACCACGTCCTTGTTTGAAATTCTAGTAAGTTCCTTAAAATTTAAGTGACCTAGCCTTTCATGCCAAAGAGTTTCATTATTCAAAGCGGCTAAGTTACAATTTTCAGAAAATTTATTAGGAACAACATAACAATTGTTTTCAGATCTAACCCCTTTAAAAAGAAGACATGGTCCTTATCAGTTACAACGCATTCAACAGATGAAAAGTTAACTGAAAAACCATTGTCGCAAAGTTGACTTATGCTTATGAGGTTAGTCTTAAGGCCATCAACAAATAAGACGTTTTTCAAAATCGGGCCATCTGGAATAGCTACCGTCCCTTTTCCAACAATTTTGGAAGATCGACCGTCTCCGAAAACAACGTGTCCTCGGAGATTTTCTCAAGATTTTGAAAATATTTTTGTCACCGGTCATGTGACGGGAACACCCGCTATCCAGATACCAAGACGAACTATCATATGCATGCAAGGAAACATTGGAAACAAGACAAGGGAAAATTTCACCTTTGCGCACCCAACCCTTTTGGAGTGCGTCGGTAATGGTCGTGAAGTTATATGCCTAGGTGAAAGCGTCTTGTTATAGCGATTGTTGCTCCTTGATGAAATCGTCTTGCGCGTGAACTACCAAGTCTCTTTTCATTTGAAAAGTTTTGCTTTGATTTCCGGGGAGGAGCCTTTTTGGTAGTTGTTGCAAGAGGTGCTTGAGATGAGCGTTCGACTCCCGTCTTGCAATATCTCTTATGTGCCCTGAAACACCACAACGAAAACATACCTTAGATCTTGACGATCCCAAAGAGGATGAAGTAGGTTTGTTGTCGTTGTTTGTCTTGAATTCCGGTGTCGGAGGAGGAGATACCGACTGAGGCACAAAAACTGTCCCACTCGAACTTGGACTGTTTCCAGTTTGAGTGTATCCGAGGCCGAACCGATTTGATTGACCAAGACCAAGAAGTCTATCCAACTTACTCCTTCCTGAAGAGAATCGCTGTAAGTCATTCTTGAGTTGGAAAATGGTCTTTGTCATTTCCAGGTTATCCTGTCGAGCCTCGTTGTAGAGCTTTGAGAAGTGATTCGCGTTATCCACCAGATTTGTATGTTCCTTCTCAAGTTGCTCATTGGACTCTTGAAGGGAAACATTTGCTTTTATCAGGTTTTCCCTTTCCACTTCAAGAGCGTTTGAGAGAGAAGTCGCTCTTTTTGCTTCTTCTTCGAGATCATGCACTCTCCCTCTCAAACTCTTGTTTTGCTTAGCCACTTTCTTTGAATCCCTCAAAAGTCTGTGGTAGGCTAGAGCAAAATCTTCACCTTCCGAATCATCCGATTCATTGTCCGTTGCATTCTTTTCAACAGTGGAGTTGGACAACGACTCGGATGTACTTGCCATAAAGCACATGAAGGGTGAAGATACGGACGCGTGGAATGCGGTGGAGCTCTTTTCTTCATCACTCGAAGACGACTCATTTGACGTTGAGTTGTCATCCCAAGTGACGACTTGCATCGCCTTCTTCTTTGCCGGATACTTGTTGGGACACTCCGTTGCAATGTGGCCGTAGCCTCGACATTTGAAGCATTGTAGTTGTCCCTCTGAACTTTTCTTATCCTTTGAGAAGTTCTCTTGCTTTCTTGACTTGTAACTTGAAGTACCCTTGCCTTTGTTCGACTTTCCGAAGGATGGAGATTTGCTTGAATTACCCCTTCGAAAGTTGCGGCGAAACTTCCTTGTCAAGAGAGCGAGCTGCTTCTCAAATTCCTCCATAGAAAGGTTCTCGTCATCGTCTGAGGAGGATGTATCCGCGTCTTCTTCCTTAGTTGTTTTCAACGCATAACCTGAAGACTTAGAAGTGGATGCCTTTCCAGAAGAATTGTTAGTAGTAAATGTCATTTCATAGTTTGTAATGAACCAACTAATTCTTCTACACGTATTTCGTCCGGGTGTTTAATAGTTTCAATGGCAGTAACCTTTGGGCGAAATCGTTCAGGAAGAGTTCTTAAGATCTTTCTTACAATCTTAAATTCTGGAATCTTCTCTCCCAGTTAGCACATGAGTTTACGATGTCTTGCAATCGTGTATAGTAGTCCGTGAAAGATTCATTTTCTGCCATTAAGATAGAGTCAAACTTGCTCGTAAGCATTTGCAGTTTCTGAATCTTCACGAGGTTAGTTCCCTCATGTGTAACTGAAGACATCCCAGATTTCTTTCGCAGTCTCACATGCCGAGACGCGAGAGAATTCAGTTTGAGATAAGGCATTAAAAATAGCATTAATTCCCTTGCCATTGTAAGAAGATGAATCTAACTCTTCCTTGGTCCATTTCGACCTAGGTTTTAAGGTGCG
Organism: Tillandsia leiboldiana; assembly: GCA_029204045.2. NCBI lineage: Eukaryota > Viridiplantae > Streptophyta > Magnoliopsida > Poales > Bromeliaceae > Tillandsia > Tillandsia leiboldiana. The sequence continues at coordinate 1,591 of JAQNDB010000061.1, read as the reverse complement.
AACATCACCATAAATTCAGTTGGATTAGACCATCCTAATCAATTGATTGCCACACCCGTTCGTCGATGGAAATTAAAAAGGCTTTCATCCGTACTTTCCAGTACGCATAATTTGTTCCATCGAAGAACGGGGGTCGGTTGATGTTTCCACCTTCAACATTGTTTACAACCCTATTCCCGCTCTGATACCACTTGTTGGGTTATATGTAATAAGGATCTAAATAGGGAAAAAAACACCTAGAGGGGGGTGAATAGGTGTAAACGTATAAACACTCAAAAATCGTTGCGATAAAAACCCAATGCGGAAATAAAAATAATACGCAAGATTTTTACGTGGAAAAACTCCATCACCGGAGTAAAAAACCACGGGACCGATAACACGGCAGAAATCCACTAGAATTAAAACACGTACAAGGTGATTTACCGTACACACTTACGACTCAACCTTTTCCATACGCTCCTAGAGGATCTTCTCCGCTCGCTCCACGACGCTTCTCGAATCCACGATCTGCGCCCAACGCCGAATCCACGGCGTCCAACGTCGAATCCACGACGTCGACCGAATCCACGGTCTTCACCCAATAGCACCCTTCGAATCCACGAACGTGCCTCGCTCCGAATCCACGAGAGCGGTTGAACCTTGAATCCACAAGGACACGCGAATCCACGCGCCGATTTTTGGGGTAAATCGTTGTTTTTGGTGGTGATGATCGCCGAATACTTAGATCAAAGATAGATCGGAAATACCATCTAAGTATTCATTAGTTTGATTCAACTCAAGATGTGAGTATGAAAACCTAGAATCAAACTAATCAATATAGATGAAGAAACATAGAGTATTCTCTAATGATTTCCTTCTTCTCTATATGTGGATCTAGAGCGTATAAGATGATATATGAAATGACGCTATGGGATTATTTTGGATTACCCTAGAAAAAGAGTCATAGGGTCTATTTATAGGTTAGAAACCCTAGGAAGGAGATAAGAATCAAAAACCTAACATTTCTGGAATTTTGCGGACGGCGATCCGGATCGGATTGGGCGATCCGGATTGCAGTAGTAGCAAAAAAAAGACGGTTCCAAGAAAACACGTTCGGGATCCGGATCGGAACTGTTGATCCGGATCGTTCATACATTCAGAAAACTCAACGTTCGGATCCGGATCGTGAGATGCTCGATCCGGATGAAGTATGTATGAAACAAACACCTTCGGGATCGGATCGCTGGCCTGATCCGGATCCTGAACATGTCCCAACACCAGTTTTTGATTTTATGCAATGAAAAACTCTTCAGGGTTTCTACACTACAAGAAGTATTGGATCACACAAAATCTTTAGTAAACAACCTGATCCTTTTGAATTCTTCTTTCTTGAGATGAGTTAAATGATCCAACTTTTTACCTTCAATCTTCAAGACTTAAACTTTCACGAAACTATGCCAACTCAATTCCGTAACAGATGGATGCGATGATGCTTCATCTGCTGGTTGGGTGCTGGTTGTGTGGTGATGCAGAAGTGCCGGTAGTATGTTTCTTCAGCATGGATGAAACAGGTGACAGAGGCAAATGTGAAGGACTTCACAACGGTGGACTC
>JAQNDB010000060.1:127707-170670 GCA_029204045.2 Tillandsia leiboldiana | reverse complement strand
TAGGTAAATGGTGATCGCTATGTCGCGAGATCCAGTTGCTGTGCCCTAAGGGTTAGTCAAGGAAAGATTTACAGGGCCTGCGGCGTGATTTTCGCCCTTGATGACGGTAGTAACCTTTGTGTTGTGACGATTGTGGCTGAGGCTTTGCGCATAGTAAAGTTATGAGGACCCGATTAGGCTTCCAAGTACGATGAATCTCTCGAAAGAGCGAGTTTTTTTATGGTGACGGTCTGATGGTCGTATAATGGCAGGATTGCCACCGCAGGTTTTGCAGTGTTAATCACCAGAGTTGTGAACGGTTATAGTGGTGCCCGTCACCAGTTGGGAGAGGTGTACTAGGAGTCGATACGCTTGTTAAAGCCAGTTGCTTAACGCTGACTTTTAGGATCCAGCATGGGGCGTAGGACGCCCACTGTTTGGGTGCTCATGGAGCAGAGTATTTGGTTTACCAAGAGACCTGATTAGCTGCACATTACCGTGCCCAGTGTGGCCGCAGAGTTGAGATAGGGTTCCGTGTCGTGAATTGACGACTATTGTAATTGTTTTGCTATAGCGAGCGTAGATGGTCGGGTGGCGACGTTAGCGGGGTTCCTGGGGACGACCGGCCTGGCCTTTGTGGACTGTGGGCCTGTAGCAGCAGTGGGCATGCGCATCGGCTATGAGATGACGCGGCCCGGGGAGACCGAGGCGGGTGCGTGATAGAGATTTGGTCGGGGCGGTAGTCCGAGCGATGACCCCGGGAACGTGGAATGCCACGTGTGAGCCTTGAGGCTGTTAGTACACTGAGAGTGTGTGAGGTGATCAGGCGTAGGGCTAGTGATGATTGAGGCATTGTACTCCTAGTGGGATTGTTGGGGGAGTAATCCTAAGTGTGGATCTACCCCGTTTGACGATTGGGTCTGTGGACTAGTTTTGGGCTATAGGCCCTATTTGACCGTGGTCTGTGAACCTATTAGTAGTCTGAGATGTCGGGTTAGCTTATCCTGTGGATTTAGAGCACTAGCAGGGCGTGAATAAGCTGAGACTTGTGGATTGGCCTTTGGCCCTCACACATTAGGCAGGGGAGCGATTGGAAAGAATAGGCGGTAAATGTAATTGTTGCAGATTCACCTCGTTTGAAAGAATGACGGCGAATTAAAGTGGAAATTCGCAAATAAAGATTGGGTCATTAGTGGCAAATTGAGAGAGCAAGTGCTCAACTGTGTCTCTCACCTATTGGTGAAAGTGGCCAGACACTAGGTCTGAGTTTGTCCCTGATTGAGATAGGAATTCGTGAACGAGTTGCTCGTGTAGTCTCGGCGAGCAGGCAATAGATGCCAGTAACTACATACAGTGAGCCCAGCATTGAGGCAAAATTCCTCCCTCTCGATCAATAGGAGTCGAGATTGATTCAAGTTTCGAGGACGAAACTTATTTTAAGGGGGTATAATGTAATGTACCAGATCTATGGTATATAAATAAATATAAATAAAAATGGTATGAAATACCATTTTTATGAAATTGGGGAGTAGAATATTTGGAAGCGAGTTGGGCCCAAATCGGATAAAATAAAGAGACTAGAATTTTATTTGAGAAAGGGGGCCCATATTTGTAGGTGGAAATTCACAGGTGTCAGAAAATTCCGGAAAATTACGGAGCTCCGTAATATGTTTTAAGGCCACAGTAAAGTTCGCGTTGATCGGATGCCCGGATTGTGAGAACGGGGTCCGCCAGCAATTTTTGATACAGCGAGGCTTTTGGTGACCCAGAAATGGCCAAGACTCAGCAAAAATACTTGTAACATATTTCAATGTAATTATAAGTGAGTTGGAAGCAGTTCGATCGACCGCAGGGGGAGGGGGCCTGGTGTTGAACAGTCGAAAAGTGAGTTGTAAGTTGAGAATTTGAAGTTCTAAATTCTAAAGCTTAAGTTCGCCGATTTCTGGAAAGTGGCGAAACTCAGCAAAATGCTTGTAACACATTTCAAATGTAATTACAAGTGGTTGGAAGTATTTCGAATCGACGAAAAGCCGTTGAGTCGAAAAATGAGTTGTGGTTGAGAAGCGAAGCCTCAAATTTGCAAAATTTGGACTCGTGTTCGCCGAGTTCGCAAAATGGCGAAATTCGGCGAGAAGGCTTGTAACGTGTTTTAAATATGATTACAGTCAAGTTTCGGTGCGTTTCGGCTGACGCGAAGGGCAATCGGGTCGAAAAGTGACTTGAACCCCGAGGACTTAGCAAATTCTGGAATTTCTGAAATTTGTGATCACGAAGCATTTTCGGGGCCCTGTTTCGACACTTAGAGTAGTCCAAAAATTTAAAAGAAATCGTGGGGTGTCTCAAAAAAGTTTTCTGAATAAAATGGGTGAAAAACCTAGTTGAGCGATTAAGGAAAAATTGGAGCACGAAGCGAGGAAAAAATGCTTCAAGAATTCTGAAACTGCAGTTTTTGCTGACGCAGTTTATCGCGAAGCTTTTTTCGGGGCTCTCTTTCCGAGGGCTTAGAGTAGCCCAAAATTAAACAAAAATCGTGGAGAGTTTAGAAAAAATTTGTAGAATAAAGGGGGAAGAAAAATTTTAATTTTCTATCTTCCTGTTGACGGCAAAACGGTGGAGAAAGAGGGGGTATCCCGAATTTTCTCACTGCAGGGGAAAAACTGCAGGAAAAAGGGGCATTTTGGGATATTTTTGAAAGTAAGGGGCAAACCAGTAAATTCCTTTTCCCAACCACCACTGCAGGAAATAAATGCTCTCTCTCTCCCTCTCACACTCACTCCCTCTCCCTCTTCCTCTGTGAGCAGGAAACGAAAGAAAAAAAAAGGGGGAGAAGAAGAAGAGAAAGGAGAAGAAAAAAAAAAAGAAGAAGAAAAAGAAGAAGAAGGAGAAAGAAGGTATTCTCTCTCTCTCTCTCTCTCTCTCTCTCTCTCTCATCTCTCTCTCTCTCTCTCTCTCTCTCTCTGCCTTCAGCAGCAGCTTATGCTGCTGCTGCCCAGGGCAGCAGCAGCTGAGGCTGCTGCTGCCAGCAGGCTCGGCAGCAGCAGCTCATGCTGCTGCTGCCATGCGCAGCAGCAGCTGAGGCTGCTGCTGCCAGCTGACTTGGCAGCAGCAGCCTAAGCTGCTGCTGCCTGCCTTGATGCCCAGGCAGCAGGGGAATTTACAAAAAAAAAAAGAAGAGAAAGAGAAGAAAAGAAGAAAAGAGAAGGAAGAAGAAGGAAAAGAAAAGAAGAAGAGAAGAAAGAAGAGAAAATTTCTTCTCTTCTCTTTTCTCCGATTCGAAAAATGCAATTTCTCGATTTTGCCAGATGCAAAATCGGTAAATTGGGGGAAATTGCTCAAATTGAGCTTTTCTCAAATTCTTGAGAGCATTTCGACCCCGGATCGAGTTGAGCAAGTTTCTTTTTGGCGATATGCCATGGGATGACTATTCTCCTCTCATTTTTATGAACCGATCAAAAATTAGCCTTTTGGTGGGGGAAAATGACCAAATATTATTCTCCTCTCAAAAATTAAGCTTTTCTCAAATTCTTGAGAGCATTTTGACCCCGAATCGAGTTGAGCAAGTTTCTTTTTGGCAACATGCCATGGGATGACTATTCTCCTCCCATTTTTATGAACCGATAAAAATTTAGCCTTTTGGTGGGAAAAATGATCAAATAGGATTTTTTTTCCCCTTCTAGTTGTCAAAAAGGGGTTGGTTTTATCGTGTGATGGAGTTAGTGGATCCTGTAAAGACGGTTACTTTATATTCTTCCTTCCTTACAATGTAGGGAAACCTCAGAGGCAAAAGGAGTTAAAATTTGTCTCTTCCAGGAACCAAGAAAGCACATCGAGGTGGGGAATTCTACCGAAAATGGGTGACCTCTCCACTTTTTCCTCTGCTTTTGATCTTGAAGCATGATAGTAGCCTGTTAGAGGCGTTGGGTAATTATGATTGAATTTTGCATGTGTAGATGGATATAGAAGAGAAGTAAACTTTTCTAATTGTTAGAATAAGAGATAAACTTGCATGTGTAGAAGGATGCAGATAGAAAAGTGAATTTTTCTGAATTGCTAAATATGGATGATAATTGCCTGCGTAGATGTTAAACTTTATTGATGATTGAGATGGAAATAATTGCATGCGTAAAAAGGGGAATCAATTATTTGTTATCGGTGATCATGTTAGGGTATAGCCCTAGGAATCATGTGAAAGCATAAGGAAAAGGACATGCTGGTAGTACGACTAGGAGAAAACCTAGACTCAGGGTTAATGAGTGGCATCAAACTTAGGGGTATATCCTAGGATTGAATGAGTGGCATTATCTTAGGAGATAACCTAAGGACATTGGATAGAGTGATCAACATAGAGTCAAGGACTCTAGGATGAGCATGATATAAGACTTAGGTAAAGGAAACCTAAGGTAAGTTAGTGGGTTGAGAATAGACTGGTTAACATAGAGTCAAGGAACTCTAGGTTAAACATGATATGAAACTTAGGTAAGAAAACCTAAGGTGAACGAGTGGAGTTTATACTCACAGGAAATGGATTAGGGTCAAGATAACTCTAAATGCAAAGTGCAACAGGTAAATAGAGATAATGTAACTCCAGGTTCGGCAAAGAAAAGAGTATGTGGCCACAAAGTTTAAAGAATTAAACTGATAGCAAAGTGATCAACTTAGAGTCAAACTCTAAGGAAAAGTTTGTGTAGTCACAAAGTCAAAGAGCTAAATAATATAACCCTAGAGTGGGTCATAGGGTGTCTGGGCAAATGGATAATAACTTTAACTTCAATTTGAGTTAAAAAAAATAAAAGAGAAATGTTTAAGAGTCCAGGAGACTCTCTAATTATCTTGATGGCAAGACCCAGGATAAGAAATAAATTGTTGTAAAAAGGCAAAGTTAAAAGCAAGCTAAAAGTGGCTAAAAAGCATAAAGAAAATGTAAATGGCGCCTTCGAATTTGAGACTCGTCAAGTGGAGCAAGACTCCCTGGGCAGTGACCCGTCGGACGAGGTACTTTCGAAAGGCTTAAAGTGAAAGCAAAGAGCTAGATGCTCAAAGGAAAGAGAAAGAGATTTGCCAGTGGCAAAAGGGAGCTATAAGCTCGAATAAGAAAGAAAAGCAAGTGTTCAAAGGCAAAGAGGCTAAGAATTAAAGTAAAAAGAGAAAGAAAAAGAAAATAAAAGAAAGAAAATATAAAGATAAAACGAGCGTACCTTCGGGGGTAAAAAGTAGCCTTGTCGGAGCCAAGGGCAGTGTCCCTCTCCCGGGCAGTGACCCGTAGGACAAGTTCCCCGTTGGGCGGGGTAGCACTTGCGGGTGCTATCGGCAACCTTAGAAATCTTATCTTATGGTAGCAGGACTACCGGGCTCGGGCCCGTTGGATAAGAATTTCCGAGGGTTAACTTGAACTAAAGCACCAGAATGTAAAGGAAAAGAGAAAGATAGAGTGGCCAAGGTGGCCAGGTTAGTTTGACCTTATATATAGCGGCATAGTGGCCGAGTTGGTGCTTAGTAGCCTAGTATGACTAGACAGAGTAGTGCTGGGTCGATGAGTTTACACAGTTAGTGTAGTGATATATATTTTGTATAGCAGCATTTTGATATTGAGGATTTTAGTTTCCTAGCACTCTATTGTTATTGCTTCCATTGGACCAAGTGGTGTAGGACACTTTTTCTCGGTGGTTGAACCCACTGGGAACTCTGTCAGGAGTTCTCACACCCCTTGGGTGCCCCCCCCACAGGTTCAGGTATGGATGCAGCGATCGCGATGGTTCAGAGGCAGACGGCGAGGTATACGACAGGGGCAAGGGCCCAGCAGCATAGAGACCTAGAGGGTCTAGCAGAGGTATCCCATTTTTATATTGCTTGAGTGAACCTTGTATGATGAGGAATTTGTGTAAAAGAATTGTAATAATTTTATATTGCAAGTTCAGAAATGTAAAGTGTAATAAAGTAATGCATGGTTCACTCTTGTATGCTTTCATTTCCGTATTAACTAATTGTTATTGAATGAAAGTTTTAAATTTGTAGTGATTTTTAGTACTCTGATATTGAGCTTCCGCATACACTTGTTGTGTTATTATGGATGTTACCGTTCCTTTCGGGTAGGAAAAGGTCTTACCCGATTGGCGGGTCTGTTGGCGTGCCCGAACCGTACAAATTGGCGGACTCGGGGCGTGACAAAGATGGCCGGGTTAGTTTGACCCTGTATACAGCGGCATAGTGGCCGTGTTGGTGCTTAGTAGCTTAGTATGACTAGACAGAGTAGTGCTGGGTTGATGAGTATATACAGATAGTGATATATTATTTTGCATAGCTTCATTTTGATATCGAGGATTTTAGTTTCCTAGAACTGTTATTATTGCTTCCATTGGACCAAGTGGTGTAGGATACTTTTTCTCGGTTGTTGAACCCACTGGGAACTCAAATGTAGTTCTCACACCCCTTGGGTGACTCCCCCCACAGGTTCAGGTATGGATGCAGTGGTTGCGACGGTTCAGATGCAGACGGCGAGGCATGCGATAGGGGCAAGGGCCCAGCAGCATAGAGTCCTAGAGGGTCTAGCAGAGGTATCCCATTTATATATTTCTTGAGTGAACCTTGTATGGTGAGGAATTTATGTAAAGGAATTGTAATAATTTTATTTGCAAGTTCAGAAATGTAAAGTGTAATAAAGTAATGCATGGTTCACTCTTGTATGCTTTCATTTCCGCATTAACTGTTGTTATTGAATGAAAGTTTTAAATTTGTAGTTGTCACGCCCCGGGGTCGAAACTGCGACCCGGGCTCGCTAACAGATCCGCTATCTGTACGAAAACTGTCGTACAGACGAAGCGTCTAACCTGCAGAAAGAACAACTACAGCTAAACAGATATCAGAGCTGAAAGTAAAACTACTGAAAAGCTGGAATTCAAACACTGTACAACTGAAAATAATACAATATCCATCTCCCAAATACGATCGTATAAAAAGTCCTCTGATACAAAACTCAAAAGGGAGATATCTCCAATAAAATACATCGGTGTACAAGCCCTCAATACAAAAAATATCCTCACTAAATCAGTCTCTCAAACTGTAAAATAAAGTACAACTCTATACCTCACAACAAAGGTTTCTCGACAGAGGAAAAAGAAGTAAACTAATCAACTGAAGCTCTCCTCTGAAGGGGTACCGCTACACTCCAACGACGGGTAGGGAACTAGCTCGCGACTCCCTCGAAACCGGTCAGAAGGATCAGCAACTGGAGCACAGGAACAGGAGTAGAAGTCCCTGGGGAAAAAGACACCACGACGGGTGTGAGAACTACTTCCCACAGTAGTTCTCAGTGGGTGCCGTCAACAAGCCCAACGGTCTGCCCACTAAGTCTACTAGAGGCAAAAGATAACAGTGCAATGAAATCTGAACAAGAAAAGCTGGAGCTACTCTACAGCTACCATGCCTCTATCTAGATGCTCAAAAAGTGGAACAGATAAAAGTAAACGTGACCACATGCACCCAAGGTGCTCAATCGACCCAATCGAACTGACTGCCTCATAGGGTCCAGTCAAGCCTGCGCCTGTCGACTAGGAACGCACCTGCCCACTACCACACATCCGCATGAGGACGGGATTTACGTGGGGTGTCCTGTCCGACTAACTCACCCCTCGCGCAAAACTGCCTCAACAGGCCCATCGTTGCATCCACTGCGGAAAACTGCCTCAACAGGCCAACCATCGTATCCACAGCGGCATCTCAGGGACGCGACTCCAACTGAGGAAAACGGCGCGGCAAGAGTATCAAACATTGGCATAAGCAGGCTATAGCCAAGATCCACGCTCACTCTCAGAACGGTAGGACTCAAGATCCCCAAATATCTCGCCCAACTGTCGGAGCACTCTCGACGACTCAGCTGATCAGCTCACACGAAACACGAGACACTAGCCTCTCCAACAGCTCGCAGCACAAAGCACACTAGCTGGAGGTACTCCACAGCCAGGAACGACCCACAACTCAGGCTAACAATACTGGTCGGACAACACTCAACGACCTGGGACCACCGTCAACCACAGCGGTTCCCAACAACACTGACCGGAAGATACTCGACGGCCCGGGACTACCGTCTGCTCAACGGCTCCCTCCCACGACAGCACAACAGGGATACAAGACCTCCCGGGACTACCGTTTACCCAAACGGCTCCCGGCACGGATAAGCAATCCACTACAGTTACCAGACTCCACTCTGCTCCCAAGCACGAGTGCAAATGCATCCCACACTAAAAGACAGTCCCGACCTCTCGGCCCACTACCCGGGCGAGGATAACACTATGTCCAGGAATAGAAAAACAGTGTGGGTGTCTAAACATAAATAACCCTAGCCCAAGTGAGGGTTTTCTACTGGTCTGGTTACACATGCAACATATGACGGGGGTGCTAGGTCAAGTTCCAAGATAACTATATTAACAGATGATAAAAGGAATAACAATTCCTACAATCTATCAAGCTACACAAGGGAATAAACTATCATGCATAGTCCTACATCAGTAGAATTACTGTACAGTCCATAAAACTTGGAGATAAGGCCACCCACCTCGATTTACCACCAATTGCTCGTAGACACTTGCAATTGGCTTCCACGCGATCCGCACGCAAAACGAGGCCCGCTGCCGGAGTTCGCACGCAGAACGAAGCACGATGCCGGAGTCTGCACGCAAAACGGAGTCCGCACGAAAACGGTGCACGGTGCCAGAATCCGCACGCAAAACAGAGTCCGCACGCAAAACGGTGCACGGCGCCGGAGTTCGCACACAAAACAGTGCACGGCGCTGGAGTCCGCACGCAAAACGGTGCACGGTGCCGGAGTCCGCACGCAAAACGGAATCCGCACGCAAAACGGTGCATGATGCCGGAATCCGCACGCAAAACGGAGCACAGTGCCAGAATCCGCACGCAAAACGGTGCACGGTGTCGGGGACTGCACGCAAAACGGTGCAGTAGAACACGGTCCCTAACACAGATAAGAGCAAGAGGGTCAATTCACTGTCCAAAAGAACGCTCCAAAACTGTGCCAAAAACACCGTAAAAACAAAAGCGGGACCTACCTCGACGCGCCGCGCTGCCCAACTGCTCCGTTGGAACACCTCGCGCGCTCCACTAGGCCCACGACGCACCGCCGCACCACCCATAATCCTCTCCCTCACACCCTCTCGCTCTCGGTTGGAGAAGAAAGGAAAATAAGAGGAGGAGAAGTGGTGCTCGGGGGAGAAAGAAGAAGAAGAAGAAGAAAAAGAGAAAGGGGGAAAAGAAAATGGGTGTGGACCCGGTCCACGGTGCACCGCCAATCAGGAAGCCACAACCGCCGGTCCACACGCAGGGGCGCGCGCACCAGGCACAGCGCGCGCCCCCGCCCGCCACGCGGCCGCGTCATCGCGCGCCACGTGGGCGCGGCAAACCGCGCGCCACACGGGCGCGCGTGACACCGTGCCACACGAGCGCGGGACATAGCGCGCGCCACACAGGCGCACGCCCCCGCGCCCGAGCGGGCGCCAACGGGGGCCCGCCACGTGGCGGCCCCCGCGCGTCCCTCGCCGAAGCGTGCCTGTGCGCCCCTGCCGCGTCCGTACGCTCCTCGAGCCGCGCGCTACGCCACGATTTCCGTGCCGCCAACCTCAAAATCCGTGCCGCGATGCCTCGAAAAACGCGCGCGTCAACTGGGCTCCAAAACAACCAAGTAAATAGTCCATTCTCAACGATTTCGCGCGCTGAATCCAAAAACGATGTCCGATTCTCCAAATTCTCAACCAAAAATTTGCCGAATGCCCCCGGATAGCCCACTTGATCCGGTTTTCGCGCCGGGTCCAAATTCTGAAGTCCTATTTGCCAAATTCCAACTCTAGAAATTCCCGAAGGCGACCGAAGAGGTAATCTTTTATCGAAACTTCGCCCGAAGTCCAAATTTGACATCTACGCCGCGCGAAACCACCTCTAAACACTTGACGGGTCCCTAATTTCCCACGGGATCTCTTTTTAAGCCCGAAATCCATCACTTGTGTCCAAATTGCGCACAAACACCACCAACACACCTCGCAGGCCTCGAGTGATGCAAACTAAATCCCAAATTGCACCACAAATCCATTTCTTGGGCTCGACACGCGCACAAACATTCCCAAAGGCCACTAATCCGACAGTAATCTCTTAAGTGGGGATTCGGGTCCTCACAGTAGTGATTTTTAGTACTCTGATATTGAGCTTCCACATACACTTGTTGTGTTATTATGGATGTTACTGTTCCTTTCGGGTAGGAAAAGGTCTTACCCGACTGGCGGGTCTGTTGGCATGCCCGAACCGTACAAATTGGCGGACTCGGGGCGTGACAGATTAGAGTGGTATCAGAGCCTAGGAATAGTCCTAGGTGGTTAGCAACCTTAGGGAGACCCTAGGGATTAGCACGAGAGAGTGTGTCGATTATTGGGCGAAAGTATTCGATTGGTTATTGTTGTTCCCAAAAAGGATGTTGGGACTGATCGAGGGCGACGAGCTTTCATTCTTCGTATATTACGTTGGCGGCCGACAACGTAATGTTGGAGATGAAAAGGAGTACCCTCCTATACTTTCGCATGATTGAGTAGACGAGCCTTTTGTCGGTATATAGACTGCACGTTGCTCAAATGGCTAAGTTTGGGCTAGTTGTTTCGTTGTGGTGTACATATAAGCGATGACACCACATAGGGAGACGCATCTGTTTTGACTCGAGTCACGAGAGGGCTCGGGGTCAAATGACGTACACGAGCTGCGATAGCAGGTGGCCGCACTTATTGGTGTGGTCCAGCAGCAGATCAAGCTTCTTGCCGCTAAGCGGAAACTTCCCGCCGACAGGAAGACATATTCCGACGCCTATGGGTGGCGTAAAGGGGGACAATCGGAGCAGATCAATAGGCTCCAGTGGCTGATAGCGCAGCAAGCTGAGGCTGTATAATGACGCGTGATGTGACGCCCCACTTCCCAGAGGGTCACCCATCCTAGAACTACTCTAGCTCTAGCACGCTTAACTCTCATGTTCCTCTTGGATCTTGCTACCATCCAAAATGCTATTGCTGGGTTAGAGATTTAGTCCTATTATATCATTTATATATAGGACTAATCCAAATTCCGGGGGTGTCACATTCTTCCCCCCTTTAAGCCCTGACGTCCACGTCAGGCTCAAGCACACTCACAAGCACCAGGCGATGTGAGACTCGTCTCGCTAGCCTTAGCCGACCTTGTAGGGAGCTGCACTCCACCTACAACGGTCATTAGCCGGGGAGCCACACTCTACCCGCTATATAACCCTGGCTCAACCGAGACTCATCTCACATTTCCGGCTGGTGAATGGCTCTGATACCACTCTAATCTGTCACGCCCCGGGGTCAAAACTGCGACCCGGGCTCGCCAACAGATCCGCCACCTATGCCAAACCTGCATAGGCGAAGCGTCCTACCTGCAAGAAAAGTGCTACAGCTAAACAGATATCAGAGCTATAATAGAAAACTGCTGTATAATAAAAATCAACCACTGTACAACTGGAAATAATACAACAACGTCCACCTCCCAAAATAATAATCGTACAATATCCTCAGATACAAGACTCATAGCTCAACAGGGAGGTATCTCCAATAAATACAACAGTGTACAGGCTCTCAATACATATCATATCCTCACTACATCAGTCTCTCAAAAGAGGAAAATAAAATAGCCAAACTAATGAAGATCTCCCCTGAAGGGGGGTACCGCTACTCTCCAACGACGGGTAGGGATCTAGCACGCGACTCCCTTGCCTCGATCAACAACCGCAGAATCAGCAACACCCGCTAAGACTCTGCAAAACCAAGGAGAGGAAGAAAAAGGAGGGGGAAAACCCCCAAAGGGTGTGAGAACTACACCAAAAAGGGAGTTCTCAGTGGGTACCACCGCCAGACCCGACGGTCTGCCCACTAAGTCCTCAAGAGACATAATATAACCAAAGAAGTGGAAACTGAACAAGAATGCTGATGTCACCTAACAGCTACCAAGCCTCCAACTAAATGCTCAAGAAGGGAGAAACAAAGTATGGTATGCAACCACTAGCACATGAAGTGCACAATCGACCCAATCGAGCTGACTGCCACATCTGGTCCAGTCAAACCTGCGCCCCACCTACGACCACCTCCCACTGCCGGGAAGGAAATACGTAGGGTGTCGAAACGGACTAACTCGCTATCGAGTAGTGGCTCATACAGGCTATAGTCAAAACCCACGCTCCCTCTCAGAACGGATAGAATCATGATGCTCAACCTCTCACATAACGGTCAAGGTACTCACAACGACACGGGACCACCGTCAAACCGAACGGCTCCCCATGACACTAGCACTGGCCTAAACGCAGCTACTAGACCTCACTCAGCCCCCGGGCACGATTGCAACAATAAAAGTATCTGACCGAAATAAACCCAATCAAACGAACCGGTATAAAACCCGGTACTGCCTGCTCTGTCAACAATCTCACGAACTCAGTATCTCCACTGTCCAAATGACCGGAACCCAACACGGTCTGACCGGAACCTAGCACGGTCTAAAGCCTACTCCGGAGTGGCGCTCGAGGGGAGCGACCCACACGAGCAAAGTATCTCTGTCATCAGTATCACAAGTATCTCGATATAGCAGGACTAGATCATGACTATGATCAAAGTGGGAAAGCCCAACCACTAAGAAAGCCTCGGTCCTTAATCAGGTACAAAAGTACTCAAATAGTGGGAAACTCTGTCCACTAGAGAATTCAGATACCCAATATGATGCATAAATAAATATCCGGTCAACCACCCAATATCCGCGGTTGCCACAAAGCCCCACAACTAATCCAACCTGTCCCAGACACAAAGTCCCGACTACACTACCCAGACCCCTGCTCGAACCCGAGCAACACTGACCACCTGACTAACAAGAAGGAGAAAGGAAAAGCATGGTTTCTCCTAAGTCAAGTTCCAATAAGTAGTGTAGCAATAAAAGGTGGCCTAACTATATGTCCAAACAAACATGCTTTTGTCCTCAGAAACGATAAAAGTGGGTGAAACATGTAATAGCAAAGCATGCTAAAAAGTCCCTACTATGCTGTACTAATCTCACACGAGTAGGCTAATGAATAAACATATACAAGAACCACATAATCTAGGCCATTCCTTGCTTACCTCTCGCTCATATCGGTTGTACAACAAATATGCCTGTCATCAATCATAGAGGGGTGACATCCCCACAAGTGCACTTATATTCGCCATAACATAAACACTTTATACAGTTACCACTATTAAGCTTACCCACCTGAAGCGCTTAAACCAAGGCAAACATGAAGTCGGTGAAGAGCGCAGACGCTCACAGTCCAAATTCTGCCGAAACTGCATCCTCGGCACATGTCGCGAAGGCCTCGGCTCCAACAGCTGAAAGTACCCCGAAATCATAGTCTCCAGACCCAACGGGTCCAACAACACTTGCAAACACTCCTGGGTACAACAATAAGGCCCAACAATACACTTAATCCAAAATATTCCAAGTATATACAACATTAGAAAATAGCCCCGAAGATGTACAGTTTTCACCTGCAGAACAGATTCTGAAAAATCCAACAAAATTACTGTCGCGTTCCTCGCGTCGATACCTTCGAAACGAGTACCTGCACGTCAAATTCCGAGCCCCGTAGGTCGAGTTACAAATTCCACAACACAGGGCGCACACACAAACACACAACCACACATCTGTATTTCCATGCACAGATAAAGGGCGAAAACGTATACCTTCGGCAATTTCCAGAAAAATCCCAGAAGAGAACGATGATAATCCTCGCGACGCGCAGATGCAAAAACTGTAAAGGCACGCCCCAATCCGAGTCTCGTACACCAAGTTGCACGCGAAACGGTGCACGCCGCCGGAGTCCGCACGCAAAACGGAGCACGGTGCCGGAATCCGCACGCAAAACGGAGTCCGCACGCAAAATGGAGCACGGTGCCAGAATACGCACGCAAAACGGAGTTCGCACGCAAAACGGAGCACGGTGCCGAAATCCGCACGCAAAACGGAGCACGCCGTCGGGGTCCGCACGCAAAACGGTGTAGTAAAACACGGTCCCTAACACAGATAAGAGTAAGGGGTCAAACCAAAGTCCAAAAGAACGCCCCAAAACTGTGCCAAAAATACCGTAAAAACGAAGTGCGGAACCCACCTCGACTGCGCCGCGCCGCCCAACCGCTCCAGTGGAACACCTCGCGCGCATTGCGAGGTCCACGGCGCACAGCCGCACCCCACAAAAATTCCCTCCCTCACACTCTCTCTCGCTCGGTTGGAGAAGAAGCAAAATGGGAGAAGAAAATGGTGCGCGGGGAGGAAAAGGAAGAAGAAGAGAAGAAAGAGAGGAGGGAGGGCTCCCGTGGACCGGGTCCACGGTGCACCGGGCCCGCTGCCAGGCGGTCCACCGCACAGGGGCGCGTGCGCCAGGCGCAGGCGCGCGCCCCCTGTGCCACGCGGCACGCGCCACACGCAGCGCGTGACACCGCGCCACACCCAGCGCGGGACACCGAGCGGACGCGTGCCCCCCGCGTCCGCGCGGGCGCGAATGGGGGCACGCCACGTGGCGGCCCCCCCCGCGTCACCCGCGCAGTCAGGCGCATTTTCCCAACGCGCCTGTCTGCGCTCCCCCCTCGCGCAGTACACCCGAGCGCACCTCGGGATTCGCGCGCTCCCCTGGATTCGTGCCGCGACGTCTCGTGATCCGTGCACGCCTCGAAAAACGCGCACGTCAACCAGGCTCCGAAAAAAGCAAGTAGATAGTCCATTCTCAACGATTTCGCGCGCTGAATCCAAATACGGTGTCCGATTCTCCAAATTCTCATCCGAAAATTTGCCGAAAGCCCCCGGAAAGCCCACTTGATCCGATTTTCACGCCGAGTCCATTTCTAAAGCCCGATTTACCAAATTCCAACTCTAAAGATTCCCGAAGGCATCCGGAGAGGTGATCCTTTATCCAAACTTCACCCCGAGTCCAAATTAATATCCATTGCGCGCGAAATCACTTCTAAGCATTCGACGGGGCCATCCAATTTCCCACGGGATCTCCTTTTTAAGCCCAATGTCCAACACTTGTGTCCAGATTGCGCACAATCACCACCGACGCACCACAAAAACCTCCAGAAGCTGCTGGTCAACCAATAATCACCTCGTGGGGATCCAGGTCCTCACACGTGAGTATACGGCGTCGCCGCCTATTGGGGCGACAGTAGAGTGGGTGGCAGTGGCCACAGAGTTTTTGTCGGCGCACCCCGCACCTTCAGCAAGGGGTGTCATAAGCTTGTGTCAGCTGGATTGCTGGCAAAGTGTGGTTAGTAGGGTCCAGTGAGAGACCGATTTACAGAACGCTGGTGATCGCTATGTTGCGAGAACCAAATAAATATGTCCTAAGAGTTAGGGCAAGAAGGATTTGCAGGCCTAGAGTAGTGTGAGGACCCGAATCCCCACTTAAGAGATTACTGATGGATTAGTGGCCCTTGGGAGTGTTTGTGCGCGTGTCGGGCCCAAGAAATAGATTTATGGTGCAATTTGGGATTAAGTTTGCATCACCGGAGGCCTTTGGGAAAATTTAGAAGTGGAATTGGGCAAATCGGACTTCGGATTTGGATTCAGCACGCGAAAACGATTAAAATGGACTATTTACTTATTTATTTTGAAGCCCGGGTGACGCGCACGGATTTCGAGGCACCTTGACACTGTTCCGGCCGGCGGCGGGCAGCGGCGGAGCGCGGCGGCGCGTGGGCGCCGGCAGCGCGCAGTGCGCGGGCAGGCGTGCGGGCAGGTGCGCGGTCCACGGCGCCAGCGTGCACCGGAGGGCGGACATGTGGCGGCCTGCGATAGGGGCGGTGTAGCGCGCTCGGTGCACCGAGCTGGTGCGCCCCGCCTCGGGGTGCGTGCCTGGCAGGGTGCGCAGGCGGCGCTGGCACGCGCACGTGCGCGCGTTGACTCGCTGTCGGGCCACGTGTCGGCGTCTGGGGGCGGCCACGTGGCGCGATGTGTGTGGTGGCGCTCGCTGTTGCCTGTTCGGTGGGTATCATGGAGGCCCGTGAGGGATTCGGGCGCGCACAGTGTTGGGCCCGAATTCTCCAAGCGCCCAGAAACCGGGACACATCCGTCATTTCCTGATTTGTTTGAGCAACCTATTTAAGCGATCCGAGCCGCTTCTTCCTTCCTTTTTCCGGCATTTCCGAGCTTCTTCTCGCCGTAGACCCTTCAGCAAAGTTGCTCCCCTTCGTGTTCTGCATCCTCTGGAGGATTTCTAGGATTTTACGTGGCACGCTTCCCGAGGTTTCCATTTTTACGGTGCGGCGCGACGCTCGTCCATTTGTGTTCCCCTTCATCGCGTTTCGGTGCGAGAGCTCCCCCGGCCTTCTCCGACCACCTTTTCGAGCGATTTCTTCGCCGTTGGATCTGCGACGGACAGAGCTTCGATCTTCAGTTTCCTCTTATTTCACACTTTTCGAGGAGTTCTTCCTTGCTTACTGGGATGCTGTTGCTGTGAGGAATACTGGGACAGCGGCGTGGTGTTTCGAGGATATCTCCGCAACCGGGCATCGGATTGAGACGAGCCATTGGACTTTTTTCATCTACTCGACACAAGGATTATCACAGTATTTTTCTTGGATTTTTCTGAGGTTTGCCCGAAGGTATATGTTTTCCCCCTTATCTGTACAAGAGTTTACAGTTGTTGGTTATGAGATTTTGCGCACCGTTACTGTGGAATTTGTAACTTGGCCTACGGTGCTCGGATTTGGACCCGCAGGTACCCGTTTCGAAGGTATCGACGCGAGGATCGCTGTGGTATTTATTTCAGAATTTTTGGAGCCCTTTGTGCAGGTGAAAAATTGACATCTTTGCGGCTGAAATTTCAGATTGTATTACTTGGTTAAATTTTGGGAATAAAGTGTAATTGTAGCCTTGTGTTGTACCCAGGAGGGTTTGTGGACAGTGCTGGACCTGTTAGACTTGGAGCTATCAATTTCCTGGTATTTTCAGCTGTGGAATCTTGGACAGTTAGCGCCTTCAGGTGGGTGGCCTTGTCTCCAAGTTTTATGGACTGAACAGTAATTCTACTGATGTAGGATCATGCATGTTAGAGTATTTCTCGTGTAGCATGCTAGATTGTAGGAATTGTTATTTCCTTTATTATCTGAGGTTCATGTGACCTCCTTGCTCTCTATCATTTGTTAATGATAGTTATCTTGGAACCTGACCTAGCACCCCCGTCATATGCTGCATGTGTAACCAGACCAGTAAAAACCCTCACTTGGGCTAGGGTTATTTATGTTTAGACATCCACACATTATGTTTCATTGCTGGACTTAGTGTTATCCTCGCCCGGGTAGTGGGCCGAGCGGTCGGGACTTCTTTTTAGTGTGGGATGCATTTGCACTCGTGCTTGGGAGCAGAGTGGAGTCTGGTAGATGTAGTGGATCGCTTGTCTGTACCGGGAACCGTTTGGGGTAAACGGTGGTCCCGGGAGGTCTTGTTTTCCTCTGTTTGGGTTGTTGCCACTGTGTTAGTGGCAGTAGTTTACAAGTGTTAGCAGGACCTAGAACCCAGAACCCTTTTCGACATACACATGATTTTAGTCTACCAATGTTTTCTTCCAAGCATCGAAGGGCCGCTGGAGTCTGTTCTTGTTTGATTTGGGCAAAGGTATCAGCCCTTCGGAGTTTGGGTAAAACACTTGTTTTCTAACTGTTTTTCTAAAAAGACCTAAAAATCATTAAAAATGGAGTTCTTCTCAAAACAAGATAGCTTTTCAAAAAGGGTACTACTTTTAATCCTCACCCTGTGTGGGTTGAGTGAAAATGATTTTCAATAACAAATGTCACATTTTTCCTGTAAATCTCCCCACTCGAAAGGATTTGAGTGGTCTGGGTTCTAGGGGTCGTTCCTTTGTCGGGATGAAAGCCATGGGGGCCGAGCCTGGAATCTGTTCTTGTTTGATAGGGTTGTAGGTGTAGGTCTCCCGGAACTTTTGGGCCCTGGTTGGTGTCTTCTGCGTGTTGTACCGAGGTTGTTGTGTCCCCGAACTATAAGGGGTCGGGAACTTCGATAGGCAGAGCCTAGAGTCTATTCTTGTTTGATAGGGTTCTAAGCACCGGCCTATCGGATTTCCGAACCCTTATGGTGTCGGTCTTTCCTGTGAGTTTAGTGTTCTGTTGTGGGAGCTGTCTGGTGGACGGTGGTCCTGGCTGTGGAGTATCTCCAGCCAGTGTGTTTGTGCTGTGAGCTGTTGGAGAGGCTTGGGTCTCGTGTTTCGTGTGAGCTGATCAGCTAAGTCGTCGAGAGTGCTCCGACTGTTGTGCGAGATGTTTGAGGATTGAGTCTTGCCGTTCAGCGCGTGAGCGTGGATTTTGACTATAGCCTGCAGTGCCACTTCAGCTCGACAGAGTGCGCGGATACCCTTGTCCTCGTTGGGGTCGCTCCCCTCGAGTGCCACGTCCGGAGTGGGTTTGCACTTTGGTATCGCGACTTGTCGACGCCGTCCCTCTCACTGGCCCAGTTTTGGCAGTCACGGACACAGTCCCTCTGGCTGGCCCAGTTTTGGCAGCTACGGACGCCCTACGTCAGTCCGGTCCTCCGGGATGTAACGGCAGTAGGTAGGCGCAGGTTTGACTGGACCCGAGGAGGCAGTCAGTGTAGATTGGGTGACTATACTTGAGAGTCAGTGGATGCATCATATTATCATCTGTTCCACTTCTTGAGCATCTAGATAGAGACATAGTAGCTGTAGAGTTATTTTCCAGCTTTTCTTTTTTCAGCCCTGCTTTTGTTACTTTATGCCTCTAGTAGACTTAGTGGGCAGACCGTTGGGCTTGTTGACGGCACCCACTGAGAACTACTGTGGGAAGTAGTTCTCACACCCGTCGTGGTGTTTTTCCCCAGGGACTTCTTCTCCTGTTCCTGTTGCTCCAGTTGCTGTTTCTTCTGACCGAGGCGAGGGAGTCGCGAGCTAGTTCCCTACCTGTCGTTGGAGTGTAGCGGTACCCCTTCTGAGGAGAGCTTCAGTAGATTAGTTTACCTCTTTTCCCTCTGCTGAGAGACCCTTGTTGTGAGGTATAGAGTTGTATTTTATTTTATAGTTGAGAGACTGATGTAGTGAGGATATTTTTGTATTGAGAGCTTGTACACTGATGTATTTATTGGAGATGTCTCCCTTTTGTGTTTTGTATCAGAGGACTTGTATATGATCGTTTTTTGGGAGATGGATATTGTATTATTTTCAGTTGTACGGGGATTGGATTTTTAGTTTTTCAGCAGTTTACTTTCAGCTCTGATATCTGTATACTGTAGTTGGTTCTTTTTGCAGGTTAGACGCTTCGTCTATACGGGGTTTCCGTATGGGCGGCGGATCTGTTGGTGAGTCCGGGTCGCAGTTTCGACGCCGGGGCGTGACAAGTAGGCTTCAGGATGCGTGTATCTCTCGATAGAGCGAGAGTTTTACTGGCGCCGTTCTGATGAATGGGTGTAATAGCAAGGATTGCCACCGCAGGATCTGCGTGTTAATCACCAGAATGGTGAACTGTTATTGTGGTGCCTCGACCCAGTTGGGAGAGTTGCACAAGAGCCGTAGGGGTGCGTAAGCAAATCGCTTAACACTGAATTTTTGCGAGTTAGCGTGGGGGCGTAGGATGCCCAACTGTTTGGCTGCTCATGGAGCACAAGTATCGTTTAGCCAGAGAGAGCTGACTAGGTGGCACGTTAGCCTTTGCCTAGTGTGGCCAGGGTTGATAGAGAGTTTGGGCCGTAGATTGACGACTTGTTAGTTGATTTTGCTCAGTGAGTGTGAGGTCCCGGAATCCCCCGCGTAGGGTTGCTGGTTGTTGGGCAGCTTTCGGTCGCCGTTGGGGGTGTTGGTGCGCGTGTTGGGGGCCCAGAAATGGATTTGTGATGCAAATTGGGATTTGCTTGCATCACTGGAGGCCTGCGTGGGTTGCGCGCAATTTGGACACAAGTGGTGGACTTCGGGCTTAAATTGAGACCCCGTGGGAAGTTGGAGGACCCATCGGGTGTTTAGAAGTGATTTCGCGCGTTTCAGATGTCAAAATTAGACTCCGGGTGAAATCCGGATAAAAGTTTACCTCTCCGGTCGCCTTCGGGAATTTTTAGAGTTGGAATTGGGCAAATCGGACTTTAAAAATGGACCCGGCGCGAAAATCGGATCGAGTGGGCATTCGGCAAATTTTCGGGTGAGAATTTGGAGAAATGGACATCGTTTTTGGATTCAGCGTGCGAAATCGCTAAGAATGGACTATTTATTTGTTGGATTTGGAGCCCGGATGAAGTGCGCGTTTTTCGAGGCAAAACGGCACGTTTATCGAGGTGTGCACGGCACGCGTCCCGAGGAAACGGCGGCGCGCCATTCGAGGCGGCCGCGTGACGGGACGCGCAGCAGCGCGTCAGGGGGGGGGGGGGGGGCGCGGGGAGACGCGCCTCCTGCGCGGGCCACGTGGGGGTGCCGCCACGTGGCGGACCCCCGTTGGTGCCCGCGCGGGCGCAGGGGAGCGCGCCCGTGTCACGGGCGCGTGTCCCGCGCCTGTGGGCGGCACGGTGTCACGCGCCCGTGTGGCGCGTGAGCTGAGCGCCCGCGTGGCGTGCGGGGATTCGGCCACGTGGCCCGCCGCCTCTTTGCCTGGTCCTGGTGCACCCGAGCGGGTGCGGTGGACCGGCCGGTGCACCGTGGACCGGTGCACCGTGGACCGGTGCACCGTGGACCCCTCTCTCTCCCTTTCTCTTCTTCTTCTCCTTCTTCCTCCCCGCAAGCCACCGCCTTTTCCTTCTTTCGTTTTCTTCTCCAACCGAGCGAGAGGAAGAGTGAGGGAGGAGGTTGTGGGAGTTGGCGTTTCGCGTCGCGGGCCTCGTGGAGCGCGCGAGGCTTCCGATGGGGGCGTTGCGTCGACGGCGGCGCAGTCGGGTGGGTCCCGTGTGTTGGTTTTACTGTATTTTTGTACAGTTTTTGGGGCGATCTTTTAGACTGTAACTGACCCTCTTGCTCCTTTCTGTGTTGGGCACCGTGCACCGTTTTGCGTGCGGACTCCGGCACCATGCACCGTTTTGCGTGCGGACTCCGTTTTGCGTGCGGATCCTGGCACCGTGCACCGTTTGTCGTGCGGACTCCGGCACCGTGCACCGTTTTGCGTGCGGACTCCGTTTTGCGTGCGGATCCTGGCATCGTGCACCGTTTTGCGTGCGGACTCCGGTACCGTGCACCGTTCTGCGTGCGGACTCCGTTTTGCGTGTGGATCCTGGCACCGTGCACCGTTTTGCATGCGGACTCTGGCAGCGGACATCGTTTTGCGTGCGGACTCCGTTTGGCGTGCGGATTCCGGCACCGTGCTCCGTTTTGTGTGCGGACTCCGGCAGCGGACATCGTTTTGCGTGCGGATCGCGTGGAGGCCAATTGCAAGTGTCTACGAGCAATTGGTGGCAAATCGAGGTGGGTGGCCTTATCTCCAAGTTTTATGGACTGTACAGTATTTCTACTGATGTAGGACTATGCATGATAGTTATTTCATTGTGTAGTATGCTAGATTATAGGAATTGTTATTCCTTTTATTATCTGTTAATATAGTTATCTTGGAACTTGACCTAGCACCCCCGTCATATGTTGTATGTGCAACCAGACTAGTAGAAAACCCTCACTTGGGCTAGGGTTATTTATGCTTAGACATCCACACTGTACCTTCATCCCTGGACATAGTGTTTTCTCGCCCGGGTAGTGGACCGAGAGGTCGGGACTTGCTTTTAGTGTGGGATGCTTTTACACTCTTGCCTGGGAGCACAGTGGAGTCTGGTAGTTGTACTGGGTTGCTTATCTGTGCCGGGAGCCGTTTGGGTAAACGGTAGTCCCGGGAGGTCTTGTTTCCCTGTTGTGCCGTCGTGGAGGGAGCCGTTGCGCAGACGGCAGTCCCGGGCCGTCGAGTATCTTCCGGTCCGTCTTGTTGGGAACCGTTGGGGTTGACGGTGGTCCCAGGTCGTTGAGTGTTGTCCGACCTGTTTTGTTACCCTGAGTTGTGGGTCGTTCCTGGCTGTGGAGTATCTCCAGCCAGTGAGCCTTGTGCTGCGAGCCGTTGGAGAGGCTAGTGTCTCGTGTTTCGAGTTAGCCGAGCAGCTGAGTCGTCGAGAGTGCTCCGACTGTTGTGCGAGGTATTTGGGGATCTTGAGCCCTACCGTTCTGAGAGTGAGCGTGGATTTTGACTAGCCTGCATATGCCAATGTTTGATACTCTATGCCGCGCGGTTCTACTCAGTTGGAGTCGCGTCCTGAGATGCCGCTGTGGATACGATGGTTGGCCTGTTGAGGCAGTTTTCCGCAGTTGAGGCAACGATGGGCCTGTTGAGGCAGTTTTGCGCTAGGGATGAGTTAGTAGGATAGGATGCCCCACGTAAATCCCGTCCTCATGTGGATGTGTGGTAGTGGGCAGGAGCGTTCCTAGTCGACGGGCGCAGGCTTGACTGGACCTTTGAGGTAGTCAGTTCGTTTGGGTCGATTGAGCACCTTGGGTGCGAGTGGTCTCTTTTACTTTCATCTGTTCCACTTTTGAGTGTCTAGATAGAGGCATGGTAGCTGTAGAGTAGTTTCCAGCTTTTCTTTCAGATTTCTTTGCCTGTTATCTTTTGCCTCTAGTAGACTTAGTGGGCAGACCGTTGGGCTTGTTGACGGTACCCACTGAGAACTACTGTGGGAAGTAGTTCTCACACCCGTCGTGGTGTCTTTTCCCCAGGGACTTCTTCTTCTGTTCCTGTGCTCCTGTTGCTGATCCTTCGGACCGAGGCGAGGGAGTCGCGAGCTAGTTCCCTACCCGTCGTTGGAGTGTAGCGGTACCCCCCTTCAGAGGAGAGCTTCGGTTGATAGTTTACTTCTTTTTCCTCTGTTGAGAGACCTTTGTAGAGAGGTATAGAGTTGTACTTTATTTTACAGTTTGAGAGACTAATGTAGTGAGGATATTTTCTTGTATCGAGCGCTTGTACACTGATGTACTTATTGGAGATATCTCCCTTTTGAGTTCTGTATCAGAGGATTTTGTATATGATAGTATTTGGGGAGATGGATATTGTATTATTTTCAGTTGTACAGTGTTTGGACTTCAGTTTTAGTAGTCTACTTTCAGCTCTCTGATATCTGTATACTGTAGTTGATTCTTTCTGCAGGTTAGACGCTTCGTCTGTACGGCAGTTTCCGTACAGATGGCGGATCTGTTGGCGAGCCCGGGTGGCAGTTTCCACCCCGGGGCGTGACAGTGAGCATAGTGGTCGCGTGGCGACGATTAGCGGGTTCGCTTGAGGACGATCCGTGCCTGGACCATGTTTGTGGACTGTGGGCCTGTAGCCCAGTGGGCAGGCGCAGTCGGCTGTGAGAGACAGCGGCCCGAGACCTGATGGCGGGGCATGATAGAGATTTGGTCGGGACGGTAGTCCGAGCGATGACCCGGGAAGGTGGAATGCCACGTGTGAGCATTGAGGCTATTAGTACACTGAGAGTGTGATATGACCAGGCCGTAGAGCTAGTGGTGATTGAGGTACTGTAGCTCCTAGTGGGAGTGTTGGTGTAGTAATCCTAAGTAAGGGTCTACTAGTATGACGATTGGGTCTGTGTGCTAGTGAGAGCCATTTTACAGAGTTGGACTAGTTGGGCTATAGGCCCCTATTGGACCGTGGTCTGTGAACCTATTAGTAGTCTGAGATATCGGGTTAGCTGATAACCCGTGGAATTAGAGCACTAGTAGCGTGTGTGATAGTTGAGGACTTGTGGATTGGCCTTTGCCCTCCACATTAGGCAGCGGAGTGACCGGAAAATGCGGTAAATGTAATTAGTTGCAGATGCAACCTCGTTGTGAAAAAGTGATGGTGGAATTAAAGTGAAGATTTCGCAAGAAAAGACTTGGTCATTCGTGGCAATTGAGAGAGCAAGTGCTCAAATGGGTCCCTCACCTACTCGGTGAAAGTGGCCAGACACCAGGTCTGAGTTTGTCCCTGAGAAGAGATAGGGATCCATGAATGGGTTGCTCGTGTAATTTTGGGTGAGCAGGCAATGTGATGCCGGCCACGAGGTTCAGTGAGCCCAGTAGTGAGGGCAAGATTCCTCCCTCTCGATCAAGTAAGAGTCGACATGTGATTCAAGTTTCGAGGACGAAACTTATTTTAATGGGGGTAGAATGTAATGAACCGAAATTTTGGTATATAAATAAATGTAAATAAAATGGTATGAAATTCTATTTTATTGAATATATAGAAATAGAGGATGACCTGGAAACGAATTGGGCCCAAATCGGGATTAGAATGTAAGATCTTGAATCTTACATGAGAAAGTGGGCCCAGATTGTAAGTGGAAAATTCACAGTTTCGGAAAATTCCGAGAAAAATACGGGAGCTCCGTAAATGTGTTTTAAGGCCACAGTAAAAGTTTCGCGTTGATCGGACACCCGAATAGTGAGAACGGGCTCCGCCAGCGAAATTAGATACAGTGGGACTTATGGCGACCCAGAGGAGGTCCAAACTGAAAAATTTAAGTACCATAAGGTAAATTAAGTTAAATTGTGGCTGCCCGTAAAATTTGAGCGAAAACGGGCGAGAAACGGGCAAGAACGGACGAAAACGGACGAAACTGGGCTTGGGCCCAAGTTTCGGGCGCCCGAAAATGAGTTTCGGGCGCCCGTAAAGTATTGTAGCAAACCAGTTATTGAGGTCTGCAGCGAACCGGGCTGCACTGTAGCGAACCCGGTTCACTGTAGCAGCCCGGTCCGGACGATGATGCGCCCGAAAGTTACTGTAGCGCGCCCGAAAGTTACTGTTGGCACAGATCCCGAGGCAGTGGCACGGATCCCGAGGCAGTTGCTACGGATTCCAAGGCAGTTGGCACGGATCCCGAGGCAGTGGGCACGAATCCCGAGGCACGGGCGTGAATCCCGAGGAATGGCGCGCGCGGCGCGCTGTGGCGCGCGGCCCGAGGCGCGCATGGTAGGTGGGGGAACGCCACGTGGCGTCTCCCCATTGGACGCCGCGGTCGAGGCGGCAGGGCGCGTCGGGAAGGCGCGGCGGCTCCCTGGCACGGTGTCAGCGGGGAGGCCACGTGTCGGCCTCCCATTGGTGTGTCAGCGCAACGCGACGCGCTGACGCGACGCGACGCTGCGGCCTGTGTCAGCGGGAGCGTGGGTGCGGTCCATGTGGCGGCCCCTGATTGGCCGCCACATTTCAGTGGTCGCGGTGCATGGGTCTAGGGACACGTGTCGTCCCCTGGTTGGCCGAGCGACGCTGACGTGGCGCCCAACTGGCGCGGCGTGGACGCGCGGACCGCGGCGGGACGGTTACTGTAGCCGCCCGAAAACTTTCGGGCGCCCGAAATGTTGCGCCCAAAAGTTTGGGTTCGGCCTATTTAGGCCCAAACGACCCCATTTTTCCTCCTTTTTCCCTTTTTGGCTTCGCCCGAGCGTACCAGGAGAGCGAGAAGGCGATTCCGCGGGGGGTTTTCGGGGGCGCTTGAGCGCGCCGTGGACCCTGTGGAGTGCGCAAGATGTTCCAAAGAGGTTAGTGGGCGCGATGGACGTCACGACGTTGTCGAGGAAGGCCCCGTGTGTCGTTTTTGTGCTATTTTTGGCACAATTTTGGAGTTTCCTTTTTGGATTTTGGATTTGACCCCTTTGCCCACGTGCATGTTAGGGACCCAACTTTCTGTGCCGTTTTACAGCGCGAGTTTCGCGGGCATTTTGGACGCGCCTCGTTTTGCGTGCAAGCTCGTGGAGGTGTGCACCGTTTTGCATGCGGATTCGGCAAATGCGAGCAGTTTTGGACGCAAACTCGAAAAACGTGCACCATTTTGCGTGCAACGTTGAGAAAAGAACATGCACCGTTTTGCGTGCCAATACGAGATATGTGCTCCGTTTTGCGTGCAGGTTGGACTAACGGGCACCGTTTTGCGTGCAGACTCTAATATTGCGTCTCGTTTTACATGCAGGGCCGAAAAAATATGCACCGTTTTGCGTGTAACCCTACAGTAGAGTGTGCACCGTTTTGCGTGCTAATACGGGGTATGTGCTCCGTTTTGCGTGCGGGTTGGACCAATGCGCGCCGTTTTACGTGTAGAATCTAATGGTTTTCATCGTTTTTCATGCAGGGCTAGGGAAAAATGTGCACCGTTTTGCGTGCAACCCTACAGTCAGACGTGCATCGTTTTGCGTGCAGATTCGAGGTACGTACACTATTTCGCGTGCAGGTCGTGTTGTCGCGCACAGTTTTGCGTGCCGACCCTAATATTGTGCATCGTTTCTCGTGTAGGGTCAGAAAAGAATGCACCATTTTGCGTGTAGATTCGAGGTACGTGCACCGTTTTGCGTGCAGGTTGTGTTGTCGCGCACAGTTTTGCGTGCCGACCCTAATATTGTGCATCGTTTCTCGTGCAGGGTCAGAAATGATGTGCACCATTTTGCGTGTAACCTTAAGACAAGCATGCTCCGTTTTGCGTGCAAACCCGAGGTATGTGCACCGTTTTACGTGCAGGTTGTGTAGTCGCGCACCATTTTGTGTGTAGGATAAAATAGCACGCACCGTTTTGCGTGAGGAATTGTAATGACGTGCACCGTTTTGCGTGCAGGTATGGTGGACGTGCACCGTTATGCGTGCGGGCTCGAGGGATGTGCACCGTTTTGCGTGCAAGCTCGAGGAAACAAGTGGAATCGCGCGGAGACCAATTGCATGTGTCTAAAAGCAATTGGGGGCATCACAAGGCGGGGAATTCTGCCGAAATTGGGTGACCTCTCCCCTTGCTCCTTTGCTTTTCGATTTCGAAGCATGATAGTAGCCTGTTAGAGGCGTTAGGTAATTATGATTATGATTGCCTGTGTAGATGGATTCAGATGAAAAAGTGCAACTGTTGGTTGCCAGAGATTGAGGAATGGATGTGCATGTGCAAATGGACACAGAGGAAAAGTGCAACTGTTGGTTGCCAAAGATATATGATGAATATGCATGCGTAGAGATAATTATTATTTTATGAATGAGATGAAAATAATTGCATGCATGAAAAATATTAGCTAATTATGATGGTGATCATGTTAGGGTATAACCCTAGGAATCACGTGACATAAGGGAACAACAGTTGTTGGTAGTAAGACTAGGAGAAAACCTAGTATAGGGGTTTGACGAGTGACATCAACTTAGGAGTTATCCTAGGGTGGACGAGTGGCATGGTCTTAGGTGATAACCTAAGGACGCTGGATAGAGTGATCAACATAGAGTCAGGGAACTCTAGGATGTATATGACATGGGACTTAGGTAAAGGAAACCTAAGGAGAGCTAGTGATCAACATAGAGTCAAGGAACTCAAGACTGAGTGTGACATGGAACTTAGGTAAAGGGAACCTAAGGTGAGCTAGAAGAGTTTAAACTCACAGACAGGAAAATAGAGTTAAGTTGACTCTAGGATTCATTAAGGAATCAGGAAAATGGAAAAAATGGATCAAGTGTGGAGACATGAAAGGGAAAACAGGAAATTAGAGTCAGTGTAACCCTAAATCCAGGGTGGAATCAGGAAAAAGGGGACTAGATCCCACGGTTAAGAATTTAGTGAACATGACCCCAGAGAGTCATAGGGCGTCTGGGTAAATGGATAGACTAGTTTAACTTCAAGTAGAGTTAAACAAAGGAAAGTGGAAAGGATCAAGTGTGGAGACATGAAAGGAAAAGATAATGGAAATAGGGTTAATAAATTATAAGTCTGATAAAATGGAAAGCGACTATTGTCCTTGTGACATAGTGCAAACCTTAAGGGTAATTGAAGCATAAGGGCTGTGAATTGAGAACAAGATGTTCCAACCTGAATTGGTGTTAGAGACACCCGAATTATCCTAGAGTAAGGAACATAGGATAAAAGAAATAGAGCTTAATAGAAAGCTAAAAGTGGCTAAAAACCATAAAGAGAATATAAATGGTGCCTTCGAATTTGAGACTCGTCAAGTGGAGCAGGACTCCCTGGGCAGTGACCCGTCGGACGAGGTACTTTCGAAAGGCTTAAAGTTAAAAGAAAGCTAAAAGTGGCTAAAAAGTATAAAGAGAATATAAATGGCGCCTTCGAATTTGAGACTCGTCAAATGGAGCAGGACTCTCTGGGCAGTGACCCGTCGGACGAGGTACTTTCGAAAAGCTTAAAGTTAAAAGCAAGCTAAAAGTGGCTAAAAAGCATAAAGAGAATGTAAATGGCGCCTTCGAATTTGAGACTCGTCAAGTGGAGCAGGACTCCCTGGGCATGACCCGTCGGATGAGGTACTTTCGAAAGGCTTAAAGTGAAAGCAAAGAGCTAAATGCTCAAAGGAAAGAGAAAGTGATTTGCCAGTGGCAAAAGGGAGCTATAAGCTCGAATAAGAAGGAAAAGCAAGTGTTCAAAGGCAAAGAGGCTGAGAACTAAAGTAAAAGAGAAAGAAAAAGAAAAAGAAAAGAAAAGAAAGAAAAATTAAAGATAAAACGGGCGGACCTACGGTGAAACGCGGCCCATGTTGGAGTTGCTGGCAGTGCCCCTCTCCCGGGTAGAGACCCGTTCCGGACGTTTCTTCCGTAGGACGGGGTAACACTTGCGGGTGTTATCGGCAACCTTAGAAATCTTATCTTATGGTAGCAGGACTACCGGGTTGGGGCCCGTTGGATAAGAAATTTCTGAGGGTTAACTTGAACTAAAGCACCATAATTTAAAGATTAAAGAGAAATTTGAGTGGCCAAGATGGCCGGGTTAGTTTGACCCTGTATACAGCGGCATAGTGGCCGAGTTGGTGCTTAGCAGCTTAGTATGACTAGACAGAGTAGTGCTGGGTTGATGAGTATATACAGATAGTGATATATTATTTTGCATAGCTGCATTTTGATATCGAGGATTTTAGTTTCCTAGCACTATTATTATTGCTTCCATTGGACCAAGTGGTGTAGGACACTTTTTCTCGGTGGTTGAACCCACTGGGAACTCAGATGTAGTTCTCACACCCCTTTCGGATAGAAAAGGTCTTACCCGACTGGCGGGTCTGTTGGCGTGCCCGAACCGTACAAATTGGCGGACTCGGTGCGTGACACTTCACTTGGGCTAGGTTCTTTTATGCTTTAGGCATCCCACACTTTGCATCTTTTCCTGGATATGGATTTTCCTCGCCCGGGTAGTGGGTCGAGTGGTCAGGTTACTGTGGGACATTGTTGCACTCATGCCTGGGGGCTGAGTGGAGTCTGGTAGCTGAAATTAGACCTGTGCTAGTGTTGTTGGGAGCCGTTTGGGTAGACGGTGGTCCCGGGCCGTCGAGTATCTTCCGGTCAGTGTTGTTGGAAACCGTTCGGGTTGACGGTGGTCCTGGGTCGTGGAGTGTCGTCCGACTAGTTTTGTTAGCCCTTAGTTGTGGGTCGGTCCCGACTGCTGAGTATCTCCAGTCAGTGTGTTTTGTTCCACGAGTTGGTTGAGTTCGTTAGTGTCTCGAGATTCGTGAGAACTGATTAGCTGAGTCATTGAGAGTACTCCGACCGTCATGCGAGATGTTTGAGGATCCTGAGTCCTTCCGTTCTGAGAGTGTGCATGGATTTTGACTATAGCCTGCATCAGCCACCTTGATCTCGATAGAGATGCGCGGATACCTTTTTCCTCGGTAGGGTCGCGCCCCTCGAGTGCCCCGTCCGGAGTGGGCCTATTACTTTCGTATCGCGACTTATCGATGCTGTCCCTCTGGCTAGGCCTTTTTTAGGCAGTCACGGACGCAGTCCTTCTGACTGGGCCAGTTTTGGCAGTCACGGACACCCTACGTAAGTCCAGTCCTCCGTGGATGTACTGGTAGTAGGTAGGCGCATGCTTGACTGGACCTTATGAGGCAGTCAGTTCGATTGGGTCGATTGAGCACCTTGGGTGCGAGTAGTTGCATATCTTTTCATCTGTATCACCCATTGAGCATTTAGATAGAGGCATGGTAGCTGTAGAGTATCTCCAGCTTTTCTTGTTTAGTTTTTACTGCATTGTTATCTTATGCTGTCACGCCCCCGGGGGTTTTTGAGTCTATCAAAGCGAAAAATTGCGTGTATCATTTTTTTCTTTCTTAACAAGGTATTTTAAACCTCATCCCCGGTGCGTGCCAGACCGCCACATACACAAATTCTCCCTGCCCACGGACAGAGCCTCCTTTGTATATGCACGGCGTCTCATTTACAACAACATACATCAAACACCAACCATCAACAATACAATAGACATACATCATCAAGCGGAATATTAAAGCGGCATCAGTGTTTAGAAAGGATAAAGCCAGCGGTTGCAAAACCCGTGCCCACACGGCACTTCGTTTTGAGAAAACCTTTTCGAAGTCATTTGGTTTATCATGAATACGTGCCGCGTAAGAAAACATCACCAAGAAAATCAAAATATAAAAGTACACCTCATCCACAGCGCTAATAATACATGTCCACGAATAATACGACCCACAAGCAAATTAACTAATTAAAGCATAAGAGAAACGAGATAATAAAAACCAAGTGTTCTGACTACGGTCCTCGCGACGCAGTCTCACCGCCCTCCCGGCTAACGCACCTCGTAACACCTGTCACGGAGTGGGTAATGTCAGTGACAAACAAAGTAGATGTCTAATATCAATAAGGAATAAGAAGCAAACCGAATGCACCGGAACCATTTCGCTAAAACCCTGCACATATTAAGCTGGGCCCCAACCCCAGATTTATCAATTAAGTTGGGCACCAACCCCAGATTTATCAATTAAGTTGGGCACCAACCCCAGAGTATTTGTCGGAGAGACTAAAGTCTCCCCTCGTGCGCAAACACCTTTTTGATGAATTTAACCCCTTCACGGTGCTGGTGTGCTATTCCCAGCGGGCGCGAAGGGGTCCTCACGGCTCCCACCCCTTTGTGAGGAACACGGGTCATAAGAGACCACTATTCCGGAAAAGTACACCCATGCGGAGGCCAATCCGCCTGTGTACGTGCAGCATCCGAAAACGGATTTGCCGAGATCGGCGTGTCATGAGCACCGCGACCGTAGCCGCTTCAATTGTTAGATAAAAACACAATTATGCGAAAGGTTAAACTGTCCATCTACTTTGTTAGATAAATTAAGAGCATTTTAATGACGATAGATGCACTTACTGCACTGGTTGTATTTACAGCAACCGTACCCACCTATTTGAAGAGAAATCGGAACACCTGAATCCTTCGCGCACCCCCGCTGCGCGTCTGGACCTAAAGAAAGTCCACAAGGATAACTATAGTCAAAAGCGTGTACTAACATCCGAAAACACAAGACCCAATTTACTCTTTTCGATGGAAAAGTCCAACACCGTCCGGGTTGACGAAACGGAAATCCCGTACCGCCGTCGTCGTCCGCCGGAGCCCCGCGCGGTTCGGAACCGCGCGGCGTGTCTCCGCGGGCGATGCCAACGCGGCGCGGTGCCCCGCGCGGGTGCTGCCCGCGCGGCGGCCGCGCGGCGCCCATGCGGGCGCGGCCCCGCACGGCACCCGCGCGCGGGATTGCCCGCGCGGGTGCTGTCCGTGCGGCGGCCATGCGGGTGCGGCCCCGCACGGCACCCGCGCGCGGAATTGCCCGCGCGGGTGCTGTCCGTGCGGCGGCCACCCGGCGCTCATGCGGGTGCGGCCCCGCACGGCACCCGCGCGCGGGGATGCCCGCGCGGCGGCTGTCCGTGCGGCGGCCACCCGGCGCTCATGCGGGTGCGGCCCCGCACGGCACCCGCGCGCGGGGATGCCCGCGCGGGGGATGTCCGTGCGGCGGCTACCCGGCGCTCATGCGGTTGCGGCCCCGCACGGCACCCGCGCGCGGGGATGCCCGTGCGGGGGCTGTCCGTGCGGCGGCCACCCGGCGCTCATGCGGGTGCGGCCCCGCACGGCACCCGCGCGCGGGGTTGCCCGCGCGGGTGCTGTCCGTACGGTGCCCGCGCGGCGCCCATGCGGTGCCCGCGCGGTAGCGGGTCCGCATGGGTGCCGCCCGCGACTCCCCTCCGCGCGATGCCCTAGCGGCACCGCGCGTCTCCGCCGTCCGTTCCGTGCCCTAGCATGATGACGACCACGGCGACGGTGACGGATACGACGGAGAAACCAATAACTCAAACAAAAGAGACGACGAAAAAATCCCAAATAAATTATAACAATTATTTTACTAACCGAAGATCGACGGGAAGGTTGTCCGGTCGCGTTCTTGCCTTCGGTTCGATGTTCGGGAAGATCGGGCTCCTTCTCTTTCTCCTTTCCCTTTCTTCCGGTTAGGGTTCCGTCTTTTCCTTTTTCTCTCCTCACCGATTAGGGTTTTTATTTTTCTTTTCTTTTCGGTAATCGGGATCCCTTATATAATTCGTACTTTATCTTTAATTAATTTCCTCTTTAATTCATACGTAAGAGAATTCTATTTTCCGTCATCGGATAATTAATAAACTAATTAATTATCCCCTATGAGATAATCCACCTTATCTCTAACGGGTGCAAGATATTTTGCACGGATTCCGATGCACGACTAATCACCGTATCACTATGAATTCCGTTCCGGGAGATCCCGATATCGGATTTCAGATCCGATCGCACCGTCGGCCTTCTTTTTCCGCGCTCTATCGCAGAAAAATACCAGCACCACACACCGGCCAACTTTTAAGAATCGAATAATTTTATTTCACTTAAAGGCTTAAATGACTACATGTAAGTCAAAAATACCCCGAAAGGCCGGATCACTACACCACTCACACTTTATAAAACGTTTCATCCCGAAACTTAAATACAAACCCCACTAATCAATTCGGGAAAACATTCCCTCATCTTCGATTCCAGTTCCCAAGTCGCCTCGCGCTCTTCGTGGTTGCTCCACTGGACCTTTACATAGGGGATTGTTCGTTTGCGCAACTTCTTGTCCTCTCTCGCCAAAATCCGCACCGGCGTCTTCTCGACGCTTAAATCCTCTCGCAACTCGATGGTGGAGGCATCCAAGGCATGAGAGGGATCAGCTAGGTACTTCCGGAGCATGGAGACATGGAATACGTTATGGACTCATTCGAGATTTGGCGGCAGGGCTAATCGGTACGCCACCGGTCCTACGCGTTCTACGATCTCGAACGGTCCTACGTACCTCGGGCTTAACTTTCCTTTTATGCCGAAGCGTCGTTTCCCCTTGGAGGGCGAAATTCGGAGTAACGCATGCTCACCCACCATGAACTCTAAGTCTCGGCGTCTGTTGTCCGCGTAGCTTTTCTGTCTGCTCTGGGCGGTCAGTAGTCTTTGTCTAATCAATCGCACCTTTGCTTCGGTCTCCTCCACCAAATCTGGGCCCAGAAACTTACGCTCACCCAAGTCGTCCCAGCATATTGGAGACCGACAGCGGCGCCCGTACAGGGCCTCGTATGGTGCCATCTGGATGCTGGCCTGGTAACTGTTATTGTAGGCAAATTCCACTAGGGGCAAACACCGTGCCCACCCTTCGCCCAGGTCCAAAACGCATGCCCGAAGCATGTCCTCCATGATTTGTATCACCCGCTCTGATTGTCCATCGGTCTGCGGGTGAAAAGCCGTACTGAAGTGCAACTTGGTTCCCATTGCTCGCTGCAGGCTCTGCCAAAAGTTTGACACAAATCGCGTGTCCCTGTCCGACGTGATGGATGTCGGCACCCCATGCAACCTTACTACCTCGTTGATGTAGGTTTGTGCCAGTCGTTCCCGCGTCCACGTCGTGTGTATGGGAAGAAAGTGGGCCGATTTCGTCAGACGGTCCACAATCACCCATTTTGCGTCGTGTCCCTGTGACGACCTCGGGAACCCGGTCACAAAATCCATGGTAATCATGTCCCATTTCCACTCGGGCACCGGTAAGGGTTGCAATTTTCCTGCCGGACGCTGGTGCTCGGCCTTCACTCGTTGGCACACCAGGCAGTGTGCCACAAACCGAGTCACGTCTCCCTTCATTTTGGGCCACCAGAAGGTCTGTTTGACATCCTTGTACATCTTCGTTCCCTCGGGATGCGCTGTATATGGAGCAGTATGCGCCTCCCGCAGGATTTCCTCTTTGAGTTCCGGTAGATCCGGCACGCAGATTCGTCCCCGAAATCGTATCGTGCCGTCGGAGTTTACTGTGAAATCACCTTCTTGGTCGGCAGTTACTCTACTTCGCACCAGCTGGAGTTGGTCATCAGTCGACTGCCCCTCGAGAATTCTGTCAAGCAAGGTAGGTCTGACCACCAGTGTCAGAAGTTGTGCGACTGTACCGCCGGTACTACTTCTAGCCCTAATCGCAAAAATTCCGCGATCAGACTATCTTGCTGGGTGATGGCACTTACCCCTGCCTTCTCGGCCTGCCCCTTACGGCTCAGGGCGTCGCCCACCACGTTTGCCTTTCCCGGGTGGTAGTGGATCGTTAAATCGTAATCCTTCAGTAGCTCAAGCCACCGTCTTTGTCGCAAATTTAACTCCTTTTGGGTGAAAAGGTACTTAAGACTTTTATGATCTTAGTACACATTGGTGTGTGCCCCATACAGGTAGTGTCTCCAAAGCTTGAGGACGAACACAACCGCTGCGAGTTCCAAATCGTGCACGGGGTAGTTTCGCTCGTATTCCTTGAGCTGCCTTGACGCATAGGCTATAACTTTCCCCCGTTGCATGAGTACTCCACCCAGTCCGTTTCGCGACGCATCGCAATACACTTCGTAATCCTCCCCTGGTTCTGGCAGGGCGAGAATCGGGGCTCGCGTCAATCTATCCTTGAGCTCCTCGAAGCTCCTCTGACATTTGTCCGTCCAGATAAACTTTTCCCCCTTTTTAGTCAAACGGTTTAAGGGGGTGGCTATCTTGGAGAAACCCTCCACGAAGCGCCGGTAGTACCCGGCTAATCCCAGGAAGCTTCGAATCTCCGTTACCGTCGTCGGTTGGGACCAGTCTGTCACCGAATCTATCTTCTTCGGATCGACTGCGACTCCAGCCGCTGAGATTACGTGCCCCAAGAAGCCAACCTCTTGGAGCCAAAACTCACACTTTTTGAGTTTGGCGTAGAGTTTCTGTTCCCGTAGGGTCTGGAGGACTGTGCGCAGGTGTTCTTCATGTTCCTCGTCTGTACGGGAGTAGATGAGGATATCGTCGATGAAGACCACCACGAATAAATCCAGGAAGGGTTTGAATACCCTGTTCATCATGTCCATGAACACCGCCGGGGCATTCGTGAGCCCGAACGGCATTACTGTAAATTCGTAATGGCCGTAGCGAGTCCGAAAAGCCGTTTTGGAGATGTCCTCCCCCTTGACCTGGACCTGATGATAGCCCGACTACAGGTCAATCTTCGAAAACACCGTCGCCCCCTGTAATTGGTCGAAGAGGTCGTCGATCCTTGGCAGGGGGTACTTGTTCTTAACGGTGACCTTATTTATCTCCCGGTAGTCGATGCACAACCGGAGACTTCCGTCCTTCTTCCTCACAAACAGGACGGGCGCGCCCCAGGGTGACGCGCTAGGCCTGATGAAGCCCTTATCCAAAAGGTCCTCCAACTGTGCCTTGAGTTCCTTCAACTCCGCGAAGGCCATCCTGTACGGTGCCTTGGTGATGGGTTTGGTGCCGGGGAGTAGTTTAATAGGGAAGTCGACTTCTCGTTTCGGCGGCGCTCCGGGGAGCTCTGCCGGAAACACGTCCGGAAATTTCCTTACCACGGGACCGCTGATCCTTATCTGGGGAGCGGCCCTGAACTACCTATCGGCCCATTGGATCCTCGGCTGCAAGGCATAGGGTGGAGCCTATTTATTCCTTGCATGGCCCTTAACGGGCCCCGAGTACACAAGGTTCTCCTATGCTTCGAAGCCCGCCCGCGCACATCGGCCGGGGGAGGCTTCGCCTAATACTTAAGGATTCTAGAGAGAGTCTAACAGGGGTAGCAGGCTAAGGTGTAACCGGTGCTCCTAATCTAAGAGGGAAAAGAGATACCAAAAATTTACCTGCCGCTACTAGGTCTGGGACGTCGCATCCTCCACTGTAGTATCCCGGGGAGTCCGTCCACAGCCCTCGGGCCAGCGTCGTACGGCGTGCTGGGGAAGGGACTTGATGTCTGAGGAGTCTGCGGATTGCTGGTCGCCAGGCAAATCCTTTGGTTGAACGGGGGCCGCGACACTCTATGGTCCTCTCTGCTGTGGTGGCGCGGCGGCGGCGGAAGTGGGCCTCTGAGGGCAGAAGGCACGGGAGTGGTCCGGTAAGCCGCACTGATTGCAGTAATGGTACCTCCACGTACATTCTGCCACCGGGTGAGCACCCTCGCAGATTACGCACGGTCCCTGAGGTGGTTTCGCGTCCCTTGCTGGTGTCGGTTCGTCCTTCCGCGCTTTCTCCGGACGTCCTCCTCCTTGGCCCTCCGGGGCGGGGCCCCCTTGCGGAACGGGTGCAGCAGTCTTCCCTGTCCCCTCCGGTCGCGGTGCCGGAGGCCTGGTGGTGCCCGGTTTCCGTGGGCACTCGTAGCGTGCGTGTCCTGGTTTGCCACACCGGTAGCAGTGGTCGTGTCTCCATGGACAATCAGTCACCTGATGCGCCCCACTGCATATGGGACACGGCTTCCTCTGCGGTTTGGATCCTCCTCTTATCGTCTTTCCAAAGTTTCCCTCTGTCCTCGGGCGTTTGAGTGCCGGGCCCTGCTGGAAAGGGTCCTCTGCCGGACTGGGATAGGGATAACTCTGCCGAGCGCGTCTCGGCCAGCTCTTGCTCTGCCCGCCGGGCCAACATAACCGCTTCGTTAAAAGTAGGGAACCCTGCTGGTGGCATTCCCCGATAGGCGCCGTCCCTGGCGTCCCGCCGGATGCGGTCGACACCCTCGAAATCCTGAGTCAGTATGCCTAGGCGCTCAGTGAGAGTTAGCATTTGCCCCGCTATATCGCGTAGCTGGTTGCGGAGTATGCGGTTGGCTGCGGCTACGGGATCATCCTGTCCATTGAGAATGGTTAGCGCTCGGTGGCCGGATCCTGGCCGTTGTCTGCTGTGATACAAAGAAACCACGTTAACCCTAAGGTTATAACCCTAACACCCTGTCTTACGATTACACCTACATTACGTTCCCCTTTTCCCCGTACTCTCACGTACTACGCACCTATACCTTGGTTATCTCATGTCTAATTTGCTTGTGGTACCCTACACTGTGGATGTGGATCACGTCTACTATGGTTATGGTTGTTTTTCTCTGATACCATTTAATCTGTCACGCCCCCGGGGGTTTTTGAGTCTATCAAAGCGGAAAATTGCGTGTATCATTTTTTTCTTTCTTAACAAGGTATTTTAAACCTCATCCCCGGTGCGTGCCAGACCGCCACATACACAAATTCTCCCTGCTCACGGACAGAGTCTCCTTTGTATATGCACGGCGTCTCATTTACAACAACATACATCAAACACCAACCATCAACCATACAATAGACATACATCATCAAGCGGAATATTAAAGCGGCATCAGTGTTTAGAAAGGATAAAGCCAGCGGTTGCAAAACCCGTGCCCACACGGCACTTCGTTTTGAGAAAACCTTTTCGAAGTCATTTGGTTTATCATGAATACGTGTCGCGTAAGAAAACATCATCAAGAAGATCGAAATATAAAAGTACACCTCATCCACAGCGCTAATAATACATGTCCACGAATAATACGACCCACAAGCAAATTAACTAATTAAAGCATAAGAGAAACGAGATAATAAAAACCAAGTGTTCTGACTACGGTCCTCGCGACGCAGTCTCACCGCCCTCCCGGCTAACGCACCTCGTAACACCTGTCACGGAGTGGGTAATGTCAGTGACAAACAAAGTAGATGTCTAATATCAATAAGGAATAAGAAGCAAACCGAATACACCGGAACAATTTCGCTAAGACCCTGCACATATTAAGCTGGGCCCCAACCCCAGATTTATCAATTAAGTTGGGCACCAACCCCAGATTTATCAATTAAGTTGGGCACCAACCCCAGAGTATTTGTCGGAGAGACTAAAGTCTCCCCTCGTGCGCAAACACCTTTTTGATGCATTTAACCCCATCACGGTGCTGGTGTGCTATTCCCAGCGGGCGCGAAGGGGTCCTCACGGCTCCCACCCCTTTGTGAGGAACATGGGTCATAAGAGACCACTCTTCCGGAAAAGTACACCCATGCGGAGGCCAATCCGCCTGTGTACGTGCAGCATCCGAAAACGGATTTGCTGAGATCGGTGTGTCATGAGCACCGCGACCGTAGCCGCTTCAATTGTTAGATAAAAACACAATTATGCGAAAGGTTAAACTGTCCATCTACTTTGTTAGATAAATTAAGAGCATTTTAATGACGATAGATGCACTTACTGCACTGGTTGTATTTACAGCAACCGTACCCACCTATTTGAAGAGAAATCGGAACACCTGAATCCTTCGCGCACCCCCGCTGCGCGTTTGGACCTAAAGAAAGTCCGCAAGGATAACTATAGTCAAAAGCGTGTACTAACATCCGAAAACACAAGACCCAATTTACTCTTTTCGATGGAAAAGTCCAACACCGTCCGGGTTGACGAAACGGAAATCTCGTGCCGCCGTCGTCGTCCGCCGGAGCCCCGCGCGGTTCGGAACCGCGCGGCGTGTCTCCGCGGGCGACGTCCACGCGGCGCGGTGCCCCGCGCGGGTGCTGCCCGCGCGGCGGCCGCGCGGCGCCCATGGCGGGCGCGGCCCCGCACGGCACCCGCGCGCGGGATTGCCCGCGCGGGTGCTGTCCGTGCGGCGGCCATGCGGGTGCGGCCCCGCACGGCACCCGCGCGCGGAATTGCCCCCGCGGGTGCTGTCCGTGCGACGGCCACCCGGCGCTCATGCGGGTGCGGCCCCGCACGGCACCCGCGCGCGGGGATGCCCGCGCGGGGGCTGTCCGTGCGGCGGCCCACCGGCGCTCATGCGGGTGCGGCCCCGCACGGCACCCGCGCGCGGGGATGCCCGCGCGGGGGGCTGTCCGTGCGGCGGCCACCCGGCGCTCATGCGGGTGCGGCCCCGCACGGCACCCGCGCGCGGGGATGCCCGCAGCGGGGGCTGTCCGTGCGGCGGCCACCCGGCGCTCATGCGGGTGCGACCCCGCACGCACTCGCGCGCGGGGTTGCCCGCGCGGGGGCTGTCCGTACGGTGGCCGCGCGGCGCCCATGCGGTGCCTGCGCGGTAGCGGGTCCGCATGGGTGCCGCCCGTGACTCCCCTCCGCGCGATGCCCTAGCGGCACCGCGCGTCTCCGCCGTCCGTTCCGTGCCCTAGCATGATGACGACGACGGCGACGGTGACGGATACGACGGAGAAACCAAGAACTCAACAAAAGAGACGACAGAAAAAATCCCAAATAAATTATAACAATTATTTTACTAACTGAAGATCGCCGGGAAGGTTGTCCGGTCCCGTTCTTGCCTTCGGTTCGATGTTCGGGATGATCGGGCTCCTTCTCTTTCTCCTTTCCCTTTCTTCCGGTTAGGGTTCCGTCTTTTCCTTTTTCTCTCCTCACCGATTAGGGTTTTTATTTTTCTTTTCTTTTCGGTAATTGGGATCCCTTATATAATTCATACTTATCTTTAATTAATTTCCTCTTTAATTTGTACGTAAGAGAATTCTATTTTCCGTCATCGGATAATTAATAAACTAATTAATTATCCCCTACGAGATAAACCACCTTATCTCTAATGGGTGCAAGATATTTTGCACGGATTCCGATGCACGACTAATCACCGTATCACTATGATTCCGTTCCGGGAGATCCCGATATCGGATTTCAGATCCGATCGCACCGTCGGCCTTCTTTTTCCGCGCTCTATCGCAGAAAAATACCTGCACCACACACCGGCCAACTTTTAAGAATCGAATAATTTTATTTCACTTAAAGGCTTAAATGACTACATGTAAGTCAAAAATACCCCGAAAGGCCGGATCACTACATATGCCTCTAGTAGACTTAGTTGGCAGACCGTCGGGCTTGGTGGCGGTACCTACTGAGAACTATGTGTTGATGTAGTTCTCACACCCGTTGGGGGGTTCTCCCCCTCATTTTTCTTCCTCTTTTTGTTTTGCAGAGTCATCTGTGGGAGATGCTGATTCTGCTGTTGCTGTTCGAGGCGAGGGAGTCGCGAGCTAGATCCCTATCTGTCGTTGGAGAGTAGCTGTACCCCACATTGGTGATTTGTAGTACAGTCAGTATATTAGTTTTATTTTTGCTTTTGAGAGATTATTGTAGTGATGATATGACTTGTACTGAGAGCCTGTACACTGATGTATTATTTCAGGTTACCATCCCTGTTGAGTTCTGGGTTATTATATCTCGATTTTGTATTTGATCATTTTTGGGAGATGGATATTGTATCATTATTTCTAGTTGTATAGTGGTTGGATTTTAGTTTTATAGCAGTTTTATTTTACAGCTCTGATATCTCTTTAGCTGTAGTAGTTTTTCTTTGCAGGTTGGATGCTTCGCCTATGCGAGTTTTTGTATAGGCGGCGGATTTGTTGGCGAGCCTGGGTCGCAGTTTCAACCCCGGGGCGTGACAGATTAGAGTAGTATCAGAGCCTAGAATGTAGGTCATTGTGGACTTTAGAAACCCTAGGCTTGTGGTTGGACCCTAGGATGACTTCGTGAGAGTCGTGATTTTTAGCGAGTCCTGATTGAGTTTTATACCTCTCCCAAGGGATGGGATGAGTGATCGGCATATTTATTCTGCTAAGTGATTATGTTGGCTGCACACAATATAATGCTGTGTGTTACGGAATTTGAGTTGGCGTATTTCGTGAAATCGGTTAAGTCTTGAAGATTGAAGATGGAAAAGTTGGATCGTATACCTCAATCTCAAGTAAGAAGAATTCAAAAGGATCAGGTACGTTTAATTAAATAAGTTTGATGATCCGAATACTTCTTATAGTGTAGAAACACTTGGATGAATTTTTTATTGCATAAAAATCAAAAACTGGACATTCCATATGTTCAGAGTCTGGATCGGGCTTTACAGTCCGGACCCCGAACATAGGTTAGTTCGTGCATAATTCCAGTCCGGACCCTGGGAATTTCTGTCCGGACCCCGAACGTGGAATTTGCAGAAAAGCATGAACAATCCGGACCGTGGATTTCAGTCCGGACCCCGAATGTCGTCTTTTCTGGAAATTGTCTGTTTCGCTGAGATAGTCCGGACCGCCAATTCCAGTCCGGACTGTCGTCCTGCAAAATTCCAGAAATGG
This sequence comes from Tillandsia leiboldiana, assembly GCA_029204045.2. Classification (NCBI taxonomy): domain Eukaryota; kingdom Viridiplantae; phylum Streptophyta; class Magnoliopsida; order Poales; family Bromeliaceae; genus Tillandsia; species Tillandsia leiboldiana. The sequence continues at coordinate 129,493 of JAQNDB010000060.1, read as the reverse complement.
TTAGTTTTTGATTCTTATCTTCTTCCACAAGTTTCTAACCTATAAATAGACCCTATGATTCATTTTTTAGGGTAATCCAATACGGTCAAAAATAGAAAAATCCACCCATATAGAGAAGAAAGGAAATCAATAGATTTAATCCTATGTTTCTTCATCTATATTGATTTGATTCTAGGTTTTCATACTCAGATTTTGAGTAGAATCAAATCAATGAATACTTAGATGGTATTTCCGATCTATTTCTAATCTAAGTATTCGGCGGATCATCACCACCCAAAAACAACGATTTTCCCAAAATCGGCGCGTGGACTCGCGTGGCCTTGTGGATTCAAGGTGCAACCGCTCTCGTGGATTCGGAGCGAGGTACGTTCGTGGATTCGAGACGTGCTACTTGGTGAAGACCGTGGATTCGGTCGGACGTCGTGGACTCGACGTTGGAGGCCGTGGATTCGGCGTTGGACGCTAATCGTGGATTCGAGAGCGTTGCGGAGCGAGCGGAGAAGATCTACTAGGAGCGTATGGAAAAGGTTGAGTCGTAAGTGTATACGGTAAATCACCTTGTACTGTGTTTTAATTCTAGTGGATTTCACCGTGTTATCGGTCCCGTGGTTTTTTACTCCGGATTGGAGTTTTCCACGTAAAAATCTCTGCGTGTTATTTATTTTTCCGCATTGGGTTTTATATCGCAAAGATTTTTGAGTGTTTATTGTTTACACCTATTCACCCCCTTCTAGGTGTTTTTTCCCCTATTTAGATCCATTTATACATAACCCAACAAGTGGTATCAGAGCGGGAATAGGGTTGTAAACAATGGTTGAAGGTGGAAACATCAACAGACCCCCGTTCTTCGATGGAACAAATTATGCGTACTGGAAAGTACGGATGAAAGCCTTTTTAATTTCCATCGACGAACGGGTGTGGCAATCAATTGAATTAGGATGGTCTAATCCAACTGAAATTATTGTTGATGTTCACACCATCAAACCTAGGTCGAAATGGACCAAGGAAGAGATAGATTATCTTCTTACAATGGCAAAGGAATTAACGCTCTATTTAATGCCTTGTCTCAAACTGAGTTCTCTCGCGTCTCGGCATGTGAGACTGCGAAAGAAATCTGGGATGTTCTTCAAGTTACACATGAGGGAACTAACCTTGTGAAGATTCAAAAGCTGCAAATGCTTACGAGCAGTTTGACTCTATTTCATGGCAGAAAATGAATCATTCACAGACTACTATACACGATTGCAAGACATCGTAAACTCATGTGCTAATTGGGAGAGAAGATTCCAGAATTTAAAGTTGTAAGAAAGATTTTAAGAACTCTTCTGAACGATTTCGCCCAAAGGTCGCAGCCATTGAAACAATTAAACACCCGGACGAAATGCGTGTAGAAGAATTAGTTGGTTCACTTCAAACATATGAAATGACTTTTCCTACTAACTATTCTTCTGGAAAGCATCCTCTTCTAAGTCTTCAGGTTAGCATTGAAAACAACGAAGAAGAAGACGCGGATTCATCCTCCTCAGACGATGACGAGAACCTATCTATGGAGGACTTTGAGAAAACAGCTTGCTCTCTTGACAAGAAAATTTTGCCGAAACTTCCGAAGGGGTAATTCAAGTAAACCTCATCTCCGGAAAGTGGAAGAAAGGCAAGGGTTTTTCAAGCCAAAAGTCAGAAAGCAAGAGAGTTTTTCAAAAGATAAGAAAAGCTCAGAAGGACAAGTCAAGTGCTTCAAGTGCCGAGGATACGGCCATATCTCAACGGAGTGTCCAAATAAGAATCC
>JAQNDB010000060.1:94987-127607 GCA_029204045.2 Tillandsia leiboldiana | reverse complement strand
TAGAAATAGAGGATGACCTGGAAACGAATTTGGGCCCAAATCGGATTAGAATGTAAGATCTTGAATCTTACATGAGAAAGTGGGCCCAGATTGTCTAATGGAAAATTACAGTTTCGGAAATTCCGAGAAAAATACGGGAGCTCCGTAAATGTGTTTAAGCCACAGTAAAAGTTTCGCGTTGATCGGACACCGAATAGTGAGAACGGCTCCGCCAGCGAAATTAGATACAGTGGGACTATGGGCGACCCAGAGGAGTCCAAACTGAAAAATTTAAGTACCATAAGGTAAATTAGTTAAATTGTGGCTGCCCGTAAATTTGAGCGAAAACGGGCGAGAAACTGCAAGAAACGACGAACGGACGAACTGGGCTGGGCCCAAGTTTCGGCGCCCGAAAATGAGTTTCGGGCGCCGTAAAGTATTGTAGCAAACCAGTTATGAGGTCTGCAGCGAACCGGGCCACTGTAGCGAACCCGGTTCACTGTAGCAGCCCGGTCCGGACGATGATGCGCCGAACGTTACTGTAGCGCCCCGAAAGTACTGTTGGCACAGATCCCGAGGCAGTGGCAACGGATCCCGAGGCAGTTGCTACGGATTCCAGGCAGTTGGCACGGATCCTAGGCAGTGGGCACGAATCCCGAGGCACGGGCGTGAATCCCGAGGAAGGCGGCGCGCGCGGCGCGCTGTGGCGCGCGGCCCGAGCGCGCATGGTAGTGGGGGGAACGCCACGTTCGTCCCCATTGGACGCCGCGGTCGAGGCGGCAGGGGGCGTCGGAAGGCGCGGCGGCTCCCTGGCACGTTGTCAGCGGGGAGCCACGTGTCGGCCTCCCATTGGTGTGGCAGCGCACGCGACGCGCTGACGCGACGCGACGCTGCGGCCTGTGTCAGCGGGAGCGTGGGTGCGGTCCATGTGGCGGCCCCTGATTGGCCGCCACATTTCAGTGGTCGCGGTGCATGGGTCTAGGGACACGTGTCGTCCCCTGGTTGGCCGAGCGACGCTGACGTGGCCCAACTGGCGCGCGTGGACGCTCGGACCGCGGCGGAACGGTTACTGTAGCCGCCCGAAAACTTTCGGGCGCCGAATGTTCGCCCAAAATTTGGGTTCGGCCTATTTAGGCCCAAACGACCCCATTTTTCTCCTTTTTCCCCTTTTTGGCTTCGCCCGAGCGTACCAGGAGCGAGAAGGCGATTCCGCGGGGGTTTTTCGGGGGCGCTTGAGCGCGCCGTGGACCCTGTGGGTGCGCAAGATGTTCCAAAGAGTTAGTGTGCGCGATGGACGTCACGACGTTGTCGAGGAAGGCCCCGTGTGTCGTTTTTGTGCTATTTTTGGCACAATTTTGGAGTTTCCTTTTGGATTTTGTTTGACCCCTTTGCCCACGTGCATGTTAGGGACCCAACTTTCTGTGCGTTTTACAGCGCGAGTTTCGCGGGCATTTGGGACGCGCCTCGTTTTGCGTGCAAGCTCGTGGAGGTGTGCACCGTTTTTGCATGCGGATTCGGCAAATGCGAGCAGTTTTGGACGCCAAACTCGAAAAACGTGCACCATTTTGCGTGCAACGTTGAGAAAAGAACATGCACCGTTTTGCGTGCCAATACGAGATATGTGCTCCCGTTTTGCGTGCAGGTTGGACTAACGGGCACCGTTTTGCGTGCAGACTCTAATATTGCGTCTCGTTTTACATGCAGGGCCGAAAAAATATGCACCGTTTTGCGTGTAACCCTACAGTAGAGTGTGCACCGTTTTGCGTGCTAATACGGGTATGTGCTCCGTTTTGCGTGCGGGTTGGACCATGCGCGCCGTTTTACGTGTAGAATCTAATGGTTTTCATCGTTTTTCATGCAGGGCTAGGGAAAAATGTGCACCGTTTTGCGTGCAACCCTACAGTCAGACGTGCATCGTTTTGCGTGCAGATTCGAGTACGTACACTATTTCGCGTGCAGGTCGTGTTGTCGCGCACAGTTTTGCGTGCCGACCCTAATATTGTGCATCGTTCTCGTGTAGGGTCAGAAAAGAATGCACCATTTTGCGTGTAGATTCGAGGTACGTGCACCGTTTTGCGTGCAGGTTGTTTTGTCGCGCACAGTTTTGCGTGCCGACCCTAATATTGTGCATCGTTTCTCGTGCCGGGTCAGAAATGATGTGCACCATTTTGCGTGTAACCTTAAGACAAATGCTCCGTTTTGCGTGCAAACCCGAGGTATGTGCACCGTTTTACGTGCAGGTTGTGTAGTCGCGCACCATTTTGTGTGTAGGATAAAATAGCACACCGTTTTGCGTGAGGAATTGTAATGACGTGCACCGTTTTGCGTGCAGGTATGGTGGACGTGCACCGTTATGCGTGCGGGCTCGAGGGATTTGCACCGTTTTTGCGTGCAAGCTCGAGGAAACAAGTGGAATCGCGCGGAGACCAATTGCATGTGTCTAAAAGCAATTGGGGCATCACAAGGCGGGGAATTCTGCCGAAATTGGGTGACCTCTCCCCTTGCTCCTTTGCTTTTCGATTTCGAAGCATGATAGTAGCCTGTTAGAGGCGTTAGTAATATGATTATGATTGCCTGTGTAGATGGATTCAGATGAAAAAGTGCAACTGTTGGTTGCCAGGATTGAGGAATGGATGTGCATGTGCAAATGGACACAGAGGAAAAGTGCAACTGTTGGTTGCCAAAGATATATGATGAATATGCATGCGTAGAGATAATTATTATTTTATGAATGAGATGAAAATAATTGCATGCATGAAAAATATTAGCTAATTATGATGGTGATCATGTTAGGGTATAACCCTAGGAATCACGTGACATAAGGGAACAACAGTTGTTGGTAGTAAGACTAGGAGAAAACCTAGTATAGGGGTTTGACGAGTGACATCAACTTAGGAGTTATCCTAGGGTGGACGAGTTGCATGGTCTTAGGTGATAACCTAAGGACGCTGGATAGAGTGATCAACATAGAGTCAGGGAACTCTAGGATGTATATGACATGGACTTAGGTAAAGGAAACCTAAGGAGAGCTAGTGATCAACATAGAGTCAAGGAACTCAAGACTGAGTGTGACATGGAACTTAGGTAAAGGGAACCTAAGGTGAGCTAGAAGAGTTTAAACTCACAGACAGGAAAAAGTTAAGTTGACTCTAGGATCATTAAGGAATCAGGAAAATGGAAAAATGGATCAAGTGTGGAGACATGAAAGGGAAAACAGGAAATTAGAGTCAGTGTAACCCTAAATCCAGGGTGGAATCAGGAAAAAGGGACTAGATCCCACGGTTAAGAATTTAGTGAACATGACCCAGAGAGTCATAGGGCGTCTGGGTAAATGGATAGACTAGTTTAACTTCAAGTAGAGTTAAACAAGGAAAGTGGAAAGGATCAAGTGTGGAGACATGAAAAAAGATAATGAAATAGGGTTAATAAATTATAAGTCTGATAAAATGGAAAGCGACTATTGTCCTTGTGACATAGTGCAAACCTTAAGGTAATTGAAGCATAAGGGCTGTGAATGAGAACAGATGTTCCAACCTGAATTGGTGTTAGAGACACCCGAATTATCCTAGAGTAAGGAACATAGGATAAAGAAATAGAGCTTAATAGAAAGCTAAAAGTGGCTAAAAACCATAAAGAGAATATAAATGGTGCCTTCGAATTTGAGACTCGTCAAGTGGAGCAGGACTCCCTGGGCAGTGACCCGTCGACGAGGTACTTTCGAAAGGCTTAAAGTTAAAAGAAGCTAAAAGTGGCTAAAAAGTATAAAGAGAATATAAATGGCGCCTTCGATTTGAGACTCGTCAAATGGAGCAGGACTCTCTGGGCAGTGACCCGTCGGACGAGGTACTTTCGAAAAGCTTAAAGTTAAAAGCAAGCTAAAAGTGGCTAAAAAGCATAAAGAGAATGTAATGGCGCCTTCGAATTTGAGACTCGTCAAGTGGAGCAGGACTCCCTGGGCATGACCCGTCGGATGAGGTACTTTCGAAGGCTTAAAGTGAAAGCAAAGAGCTAAATGCTCAAAGGAAAGAGAAAGTGATTTGCCAGTGGCAAAAGGGAGCTATAAGCTCGAATAAGAAGGAAAAGCAAGTGTTCAAAGGCAAAGAGGCTGAGAACTAAAGTAAAAGAGAAAGAAAAAAAAAAGAAAAGAAAAGAAAGAAAAATTAAAGATAAAACGGGCGGACCTACGGTGAAACGCGGCCCATGTTGGAGTTTGCTGGCAGTGCCCCTCTCCCGGGTAGAGACCCGTTCCGGACGTTTCTTCCGTAGGACGGGGTAACACTTGCGGGTGTTATCGGCAACCTTAGAAATCTTATCTTATGGTAGCAGGACTACCGGTTGGGGCCCGTTGGATAAAAATTTCTGAGGGTTAACTTGAACTAAAGCACCATAATTTAAAGATTAAAGAGAAATTTGAGTGGCCAAGATGGCCGGTTAGTTTGACCCTGTATACAGCGGCATAGTGGCCGAGTTGGTGCTTAGCAGCTTAGTATGACTAGACAGAGTAGTGCTGGTTGATGAGTATATACAGATAGTGATATATTATTTTGCATAGCTGCATTTTGATATCGAGGATTTTAGTTTCCTAGCACTATTATTATTGCTTCCATTGGACCAAGTGGTGTAGGACACTTTTTTCTCGGTGGTTGAACCCACTGGGAACTCAGATGTAGTTCTCACACCCCTTTCGGATAGAAAGGTCTTACCCACTGGCGGGTCTGTTGGCGTGCCCGAACCGTACAAATTGGCGGACTCGGTGCGTGACACTTCACTTGGGCTAGGTTCTTTTATGCTTTAGGCATCCCACACTTTGCATCTTTTCCTGGATATGGATTTTCCTCGCCCGGGTAGTGGGTCGAGTGGTCAGGTTACTGTGGGACATTGTTGCACTCATGCCTGGGGCTGAGTGGAGTCTGGTAGCTGAAATTAGACCTGTGCTAGTGTTGTTGGGAGCCGTTTGGGTAGACGGTGGTCCCGGGCCGTCGAGTATCTTCCGGTCAGTGTTGTTGGAAACCGTTCGGGTTGACGGTGGTCCTGGGTCGTGGAGTGTCGTCCGACTAGTTTTGTTAGCCCTTAGTTGTGGGTCGGTCCCGACTGCTGAGTATCTCCAGTCAGTGTGTTTTGTTCCACGAGTTGGTTGAGTTCGTTAGTGTCTCGAGATTCGTGAGAACTGATTAGCTGAGTCATTGAGAGTACTCCGACCGTCATGCGAGATGTTTGAGGATCCTGAGTCCTTCCGTTCTGAGAGTGTGCATGGATTTTGACTATAGCCTGCATCAGCCACCTTGATCTCGATAGAGATGCGCGGATACCTTTTTCCTCGGTAGGGTCGCGCCCCTCGAGTGCCCCGTCCGGAGTGGGCCTATTACTTTCGTATCGCGACTTATCGATGCTGTCCCTCTGGCTAGGCCTTTTTTAGGCAGTCACGGACGCAGTCCTTCTGACTGGGCCAGTTTTGGCAGTCACGGACACCCTACGTAAGTCCAGTCCTCCGTGGATGTACTGGTAGTAGTAGAGGCGCATGCTTGACTGGACCTTATGAGGCAGTCAGTTCGATTGGGTCGATTGAGCACCTTGGGTGCGTAGTTGCATATCTTTTCATCTGTATCACCCATTGAGCATTTAGATAGAGGCATGGTAGCTGTAGAGTATCTCCAGCTTTTCTTGTTTAGTTTTTACTGCATTGTTATCTTATGCTGTCACGCCCCCGGGGTTTTTGAGTCTATCAAAGCGAAAAATTGCGTGTATCATTTTTTTCTTTCTTAACAAGGTATTTTAAACCTCATCCCCGGTGCGTGCCAGACCGCCACATACACAAATTCTCCCTGCCCACGGACAGAGCCTCCTTTGTATATGCACGGCGTCTCATTTACAACAACATATACATCAAACACCAACCATCAACAATACAATAGACATACATCATCAAGCGGATATTAAAGCGGCATCAGTGTTTAGAAAGGATAAAGCCAGCGGTGCAAAACCCGTGCCCACACGGCACTTCGTTTTGAGAAAACCTTTTCGAAGTCATTTGGTTTATCATGAATACGTGCCGCGTAAGAAAACATCACCAAGAAAATCAAAATATAAAGTACACCTCATCCACAGCGCTAATAATACATGTCCACGAATAATACGACCCACAAGCAAATTAACTAATTAAAGCATAAGAGAAACGAGATAATAAAACCAAGTGTTCTGACTACGGTCCTCGCGACGCAGTCTCACCGCCCTCCCGCTAACGCACCTCGTAACACCTGTCACGGAGTGGGTAATGTCAGTGACAAACAAAGTAGATGTCTAATATCAATAAGGAATAAGAAGCAAACCGAATGCACCGGAACCATTTCGCTAAAACCCTGCACATATTAAGCTGGCCCCAACCCCAGATTTATCAATTAAGTGGGCACCAACCCCAGATTTATCAATTAAGTGGGCACCAACCCCAGAGTATTTGTCGGAGAGACTAAAGTCTCCCCTCGTGCGCAAACACCTTTTTGATGAATTTAACCCCTTCACGGTGCTGGTGTGCTATTCCCAGCGGGCGCGAAGGGGTCCTCACGGCTCCCACCCCTTTGTGAGGAACACGGGTCATAAGAGACCACTATTCCGGAAAAGTACACCCATGCGGAGGCCAATCCGCCTGTGTACGTGCAGCATCCGAAAACGGATTTGCCGAGATCGGCGTGTCATGAGCACCGCGACCGTAGCCGCTTCAATTGTTAGATAAAACACAATTATGCGAAGGTTAAACTGTCCATCTACTTTGTTAGATAAATTAAGAGCATTTTAATGACGATAGATGCACTTACTGCACTGGTTGTATTTACAGCAACCGTACCCACCTATTTGAAGAGAAATCGGAACACCTGAATCCTTCGCGCACCCCCGCTGCGCGTCTGGACCTAAAGAAAGTCCACAAGGATAACTATAGTCAAAAGCGTGTACTAACATCCGAAAACACAAGACCCAATTTACTCTTTTCGATGGAAAAGTCCAACACCGTCCGGGTTGACGAAACGGAAATCCCGTACCGCCGTCGTCGTCCGCCGGAGCCCCGCGCGGTTCGGAACCGCGCGGCGTGTCTCCGCGGGCGATGCCAACGCGGCGCGTTGCCCCGCGGGTGCTGCCCGGCGCGGCCCGCGGCGCCCATGCGGCGCGGCCCCGCACGGCACCCGCGCGCGGGATTGCCCGCGCGGGTGCTGTCCGTGCGGCGGCCATGCGGGTGCGGCCCCGCACGGCACCCGCGCGCGGAATTGCCCGCGCGGGTGCTGTCCGTGCGGCGGCCACACCGGCGCTCATGCGGGTGCGGCCCCCCGCACGGCACCCGCGCGCGGGATGCCCCGCGCGGCGGCTGTCCGTGCGGCGGCCACCCGGCGCTCATGCGGGTGCGGCCCCGCACGGCACCCGCGCGCGGGGATGCCCGCGCGGGGGATGTCCGTGCGGCGGCTACCCGGCGCTCATGCGGTTGCGGCCCCCGCACGGCACCGCGCGCGGGGATGCCCGTGCGGGGGCTGTCCGTGCGGCGGCACCCGGCGCTCATGCGGGTGCGGCCCGCACGCAACCCCGCGCGGGGGTTGCCCGCGCGGTGCTGTCCGTACGGTGCCCGCGCGGCGCCCATGCGGTGCCCGCGCGGTAGCGGGTCCGCATGGGTGCCGCCCGCGACTCCCCCCGCGCGATGCCCTAGCGGCACCGCGCGTCTCCGCCGTCCGTTCCGTGCCCTAGCATGATGACGACCACGGCGACGGTGACGGATACGACGGAGAAACCAATAACTCAAACAAAAGAGACGACGAAAAAATCCCAAATAAATTATAACAAGTATTTTTACTAACCGAAGATCGACGGGAAGGTTGTCCGGTCGCGTTCTTGCCTTCGGTTCGATGGTTCGGGAAGATCGGGCTCCTTCTCTTTCTCCTTTCCCTTTCTTCCGGTAGGGTTCCGTCTTTTCCTTTTTCTCTCCTCACGATTAGGGTTTTTATTTTCTTTTCTTTTCGGTAATCGGGATCCCTTATATAATTCGTACTTTATCTTTAATTAATTTCCTCTTTAATTCATACGTAAGGAATTCTACTTTCCGTCACTCCGAAATTAATAAACTAATTAATTATCCCCTATGAGATATCCACCTTATCTCTAACGGGGTGCAAGATATTTTGCACGGATTCCGATGCACGACTAATCACCGTATCACTATGAATTCCGTTCCCGGGAGATCCCGAGATCGGATTTCAGATCCGATCGCACCGTCGGCCTTCTTTTTCCGCGCTCTATCGCAGAAAATACTCAGACACACACACCGGCCAACTTTTAAGAATCGAATATTTTATTTCACTTAAGGCTTAAATGACTACATGTCAAGTCAAAAATACCCCGAAGGCCGGATCACTACACCACTCACACTTATAAAACGTTCATCCGAAACTTAAATACAACCCCACTAATCAATTCGGGAAAACATTCCTCATCTTCGATTCCAGTTCCCAAGTCGCCTCGCGCTCTTCGTGGTGCTCCACTGACCTTTACTAGGGGATTGTTCGTTGCGCAACTTCTTGTCCCTCTCTCGCCAAAATCCGCACCGGCGTCTTCTCGACGCTTAAATCCTCTCGCAACTCGATGGTGGAGGCATCCAAGGCTGAGAGGGATCAGCTAGGTACTTCCGGAGCATGGAGACATGGAATACGTTATGGACTCATTCGAGATTTGGCGGCAGGGCTAATCGGTACGCCACCGGTCCTACGCGTTCTACGATCTCGAACGGATCCTACGTACCTCGGGCTTAACTGTCCTTTTATGCCGAAGCGTCGTTTCCCCTTGGAGGGCGAAATTCGGAGTACGCATGCTCACCACCATGAACTCTAAGTCTCGGCGTCTGTTGTCCGCGTAGCTTTTCTGTCTGCTCTGGGCGGTCAGTAGTCTTTGTCTAATCAATCGCACCTTTGCTTCGGTCTCCTACACCAATCTGGGCCCAGAAACTTACGCTCACCCAAGTCGTCCCAGCATATTGGAGACCGACAGCGGCGCCCGTACAGGGCCTCGTATGGTGCCATCTGGATGCTGGCCTGGTAACTGTTATTGTAGGCAAATTCCACTAGGGCAAACACCGTGCCCACCCTTCGCCCAGGTCCAAAACGCATGCCCGAAGCATGTCCTCCATGATTTGTATCACCCGCTCTGATTGTCCATCGGTCTGCGGGTGAAAAGCCGTACTGAAGTGCAACTTGGTTTCCCATTGCTCGCTGCAGGCTCTGCCAAAAGTTTGAACACAAATCGCGTGTCCCTGTCCGACGTGATGGATGTCGGCACCCCATGCAACCTTACTACCTCGTTGATGTAGGTTTGTGCCAGTCGTTCCCCGCGTCCACGTCGTGTGTATGGGAAGAAAGTGGGCCGATTTCGTCAGACGGTCCACAATCACCCATTTTGCGTCGTGTCCCTGTGACGACCTCGGGAACCCGGTCACAAAATCCATGGTAATCATGTCCCATTCCACTCGGGCAACCGTAAGGGTTGCAATTTTCCCTGCCGGACGCTGGTGCTCGGCCTTACACTCGTTGGCACACCAGGCAGTGTGCCACAAACCGAGTCACGTCTCCCTTCATTTTGGGCCACCAGAAGGTCTGTTTGACATCCTTGTACATCTTCGTTCCCTCGGGATTGCGCTGTATATGGAGCAGTATGCGCCTCCCGCAGGATTTCCTCTTTGAGTTCCGGTAGATCCGGCACGCAGATTCGTCCCCGAAATCGTATCTGCCGTCGGAGTTTACTGTGAAATCACCTTCTTGGTCGGCAGTTACTCTAACTTCGCACCAGCTGGAGTTGGTCATCAGTCGACTGCCCCTCGAGAATTCTGTCAAGCAAGGTAGGTCTGACCACCAGTGTCAGAAGTTGTGCGACTGTACCGCCGGTACTACTTCTAGCCCTAATCGCAAAAATTCCGCGATCAGACTATCTTGCTGGGTGATGGCACTTACCCCTGCCTTCTCGGCCTGCCCCTTACGGCTCAGGGCGTCGCCCACCACGTTTGCCTTTCCCGGGTGGTAGTGGATCGTTAAATCGTAATCCTTCAGTAGCTCAAGCCACCGTCTTTGTCGCAAATTTAACTCCTTTTGGGTGAAAAGGTACTTAAGACTTTTATGATCTTAGTACACATTGGTGTGTGCCCCATACAGGTAGTGTCTCCAAAGCTTGAGGACGAACACAACCGCTGCGAGTTCCAAATCGTGCACGGGGTAGTTTCGCTCGTATTCCTTGAGCTGCCTTGACGCATAGGCTATAACTTTCCCCCGTTGCATGAGTACTCCACCCAGTCCGTTTCGCGACGCATCGCAATACACTTCGTAATCCTCCCCTGGTTCTGGCAGGGCGAGAATCGGGGCTCGCGTCAATCTATCCTTGAGCTCCTCGAAGCTCCTCTGACATTTGTCCGTCCAGATAAACTTTTCCCCCTTTTTAGTCAAACGGTTTAAGGGGGTGGCTATCTTGGAGAAACCCTCCACGAAGCGCCGGTAGTACCCGGCTAATCCCAGGAAGCTTCGAATCTCCGTTACCGTCGTCGGTTGGGACCAGTCTGTCACCGAATCTATCTTCTTCGGATCGACTGCGACTCCAGCCGCTGAGATTACGTGCCCCAAGAAGCCAACCTCTTGGAGCCAAAACTCACACTTTTTGAGTTTGGCGTAGAGTTTCTGTTCCCGTAGGGTCTGGAGGACTGTGCGCAGGTGTTCTTCATGTTCCTCGTCTGTACGGGAGTAGATGAGGATATCGTCGATGAAGACCACCACGAATAAATCCAGGAAGGGTTTGAATACCCTGTTCATCATGTCCATGAACACCGCCGGGGCATTCGTGAGCCCGAACGGCATTACTGTAAATTCGTAATGGCCGTAGCGAGTCCGAAAAGCCGTTTTGGAGATGTCCTCCCCCTTGACCTGGACCTGATGATAGCCCGACTACAGGTCAATCTTCGAAAACACCGTCGCCCCCTGTAATTGGTCGAAGAGGTCGTCGATCCTTGGCAGGGGGTACTTGTTCTTAACGGTGACCTTATTTATCTCCCGGTAGTCGATGCACAACCGGAGACTTCCGTCCTTCTTCCTCACAAACAGGACGGGCGCGCCCCAGGGTGACGCGCTAGGCCTGATGAAGCCCTTATCCAAAAGGTCCTCCAACTGTGCCTTGAGTTCCTTCAACTCCGCGAAGGCCATCCTGTACGGTGCCTTGGTGATGGGTTTGGTGCCGGGGAGTAGTTTAATAGGGAAGTCGACTTCTCGTTTCGGCGGCGCTCCGGGGAGCTCTGCCGGAAACACGTCCGGAAATTTCCTTACCACGGGACCGCTGATCCTTATCTGGGGAGCGGCCCTGAACTACCTATCGGCCCATTGGATCCTCGGCTGCAAGGCATAGGGTGGAGCCTATTTATTCCTTGCATGGCCCTTAACGGGCCCCGAGTACACAAGGTTCTCCTATGCTTCGAAGCCCGCCCGCGCACATCGGCCGGGGGAGGCTTCGCCTAATACTTAAGGATTCTAGAGAGAGTCTAACAGGGGTAGCAGGCTAAGGTGTAACCGGTGCTCCTAATCTAAGAGGGAAAAGAGATACCAAAAATTTACCTGCCGCTACTAGGTCTGGGACGTCGCATCCTCCACTGTAGTATCCCGGGGAGTCCGTCCACAGCCCTCGGGCCAGCGTCGTACGGCGTGCTGGGGAAGGGACTTGATGTCTGAGGAGTCTGCGGATTGCTGGTCGCCAGGCAAATCCTTTGGTTGAACGGGGGCCGCGACACTCTATGGTCCTCTCTGCTGTGGTGGCGCGGCGGCGGCGGAAGTGGGCCTCTGAGGGCAGAAGGCACGGGAGTGGTCCGGTAAGCCGCACTGATTGCAGTAATGGTACCTCCACGTACATTCTGCCACCGGGTGAGCACCCTCGCAGATTACGCACGGTCCCTGAGGTGGTTTCGCGTCCCTTGCTGGTGTCGGTTCGTCCTTCCGCGCTTTCCTCCGGACGTCCTCCTCCTTGGCCCTCCGGGGCGGGGCCCCCTTGCGGAACGGGTGCAGCAGTCTTCCCTGTCCCCTCCGGTCGCGGTGCCGGAGGCCTGGTGGTGCCCGGTTTCCGTGGGCACTCGTAGCGTGCGTGTCCTGGTTTGCCACACCGGTAGCAGTGGTCGTGTCTCCATGGACAATCAGTCACCTGATGCGCCCCACTGCATATGGGACACGGCTTCCTCTGCGGTTTGGATCCTCCTCTTATCGTCTTTCCAAAGTTTCCCTCTGTCCTCGGGCGTTTGAGTGCCGGGCCCTGCTGGAAAGGGTCCTCTGCCGGACTGGGATAGGGATAACTCTGCCGAGCGCGTCTCGGCCAGCTCTTGCTCTGCCCGCCGGGCCAACATAACCGCTTCGTTAAAAGTAGGGAACCCTGCTGGTGGCATTCCCCGATAGGCGCCGTCCCTGGCGTCCCGCCGGATGCGGTCGACACCCTCGAAATCCTGAGTCAGTATGCCTAGGCGCTCAGTGAGAGTTAGCATTTGCCCCGCTATATCGCGTAGCTGGTTGCGGAGTATGCGGTTGGCTGCGGCTACGGGATCCATCCTGTCCATTGAGAATGGTTAGCGCTCGGTGGCCGGATCCTGGCCGTTGTCTGCTGTGATACAAAGAAACCACGTTAACCCTAAGGTTATAACCCTAACACCCTGTCTTACGATTACACCTACATTACGTTCCCCTTTTCCCCGTACTCTCACGTACTACGCACCTATACCTTGGTTATCTCATGTCTAATTTGCTTGTGGTACCCTACACTGTGGATGTGGATCACGTCTACTATGGTTATGGTTGTTTTTCTCTGATACCATTTAATCTGTCACGCCCCCGGGGGTTTTTGAGTCTATCAAAGCGGAAAATTGCGTGTATCATTTTTTCTTTCTTAACAAGGTATTTTAAACCTCATCCCCGGTGCGTGCCAGACCGCCACATACACAAATTCTCCCTGCTCACGGACAGAGTCTCCTTTGTATATGCACGGCGTCTCATTTACAACAACATACATCAAACACCAACCATCAACCATACAATAGACATACATCATCAAGCGGAATATTAAAGCGGCATCAGTGTTTAGAAAGGATAAAGCCAGCGGTTGCAAAACCCGTGCCCACACGGCACTTCGTTTTGAGAAAACCTTTTCGAAGTCATTTGGTTTATCATGAATACGTGTCGCGTAAGAAAACATCATCAAGAAGATCGAAATATAAAAGTACACCTCATCCACAGCGCTAATAATACATGTCCACGAATAATACGACCCACAAGCAAATTAACTAATTAAAGCATAAGAGAAACGAGATAATAAAAACCAAGTGTTCTGACTACGGTCCTCGCGACGCAGTCTCACCGCCCTCCCGGCTAACGCACCTCGTAACACCTGTCACGGAGTGGGTAATGTCAGTGACAAACAAAGTAGATGTCTAATATCAATAAGGAATAAGAAGCAAACCGAATACACCGGAACAATTTCGCTAAGACCCTGCACATATTAAGCTGGGCCCCAACCCCAGATTTATCAATTAAGTTGGGCACCAACCCCAGATTTATCAATTAAGTTGGGCACCAACCCCAGAGTATTTGTCGGAGAGACTAAAGTCTCCCCTCGTGCGCAAACACCTTTTTGATGCATTTAACCCCATCACGGTGCTGGTGTGCTATTCCCAGCGGGCGCGAAGGGGTCCTCACGGCTCCCACCCCTTTGTGAGGAACATGGGTCATAAGAGACCACTCTTCCGGAAAAGTACACCCATGCGGAGGCCAATCCGCCTGTGTACGTGCAGCATCCGAAAACGGATTTGCTGAGATCGGTGTGTCATGAGCACCGCGACCGTAGCCGCTTCAATTGTTAGATAAAAACACAATTATGCGAAAGGTTAAACTGTCCATCTACTTTGTTAGATAAATTAAGAGCACTTTAATGACGATAGATGCACTTACTGCACTGGTTGTATTTACAGCAACCGTACCCACCTATTTGAAGAGAAATCGGAACACCTGAATCCTTCGCGCACCCCCGCTGCGCGTTTGGACCTAAAGAAAGTCCGCAAGGATAACTATAGTCAAAAGCGTGTACTAACATCCGAAAACACAAGACCCAATTTACTCTTTTCGATGGAAAAGTCCAACACCGTCCGGGTTGACGAAACGGAAATCTCGTGCCGCCGTCGTCGTCCGCCGGAGCCCCGCGCGGTTCGGAACCGCGCGGCGTGTCTCCGCGGGCGACGTCCACGCGGCGCGGTGCCCCGCGCGGGTGCTGCCCGCGCGGCGGCCGCGCGGCGCCCATGCGGGCGCGGCCCCGCACGGCACCCGCGCGCGGGATTGCCCGCGCGGGTGCTGTCCGTGCGGCGGCCATGCGGGTGCGGCCCCGCACGGCACCCGCGCGCGGAATTGCCCCCGCGGGTGCTGTCCGTGCGACGGCCACCCGGCGCTCATGCGGGTGCGGCCCCGCACGGCACCCGCGCGCGGGGATGCCCGCGCGGGGGCTGTCCGTGCGGCGGCCACCCGGCGCTCATGCGGGTGCGGCCCCGCACGGCACCCGCGCGCGGGGATGCCCGCGCGGGGGCTGTCCGTGCGGCGGCCACCCGGCGCTCATGCGGGTGCGGCCCCGCACGGCACCCGCGCGCGGGGATGCCCGCGCGGGGGCTGTCCGTGCGGCGGCCACCCGGCGCTCATGCGGGTGCGACCCCGCACGGCACTCGCGCGCGGGGTTGCCCGCGCGGGGGCTGTCCGTACGGTGGCCGCGCGGCGCCCATGCGGTGCCTGCGCGGTAGCGGGTCCGCATGGGTGCCGCCCGTGACTCCCCTCCGCGCGATGCCCTAGCGGCACCGCGCGTCTCCGCCGTCCGTTCCGTGCCCTAGCATGATGACGACGACGGCGACGGTGACGGATACGACGGAGAAACCAAGAACTCAAACAAAAGAGACGACAGAAAAATCCCAAATAAATTATAACAATTATTTTACTAACTGAAGATCGCCGGGAAGGTTGTCCGGTCCCGTTCTTGCCTTCGGTTCGATGTTCGGGATGATCGGGCTCCTTCTCTTTCTCCTTTCCCTTTCTTCCGGTTAGGGTTCCGTCTTTTCCTTTTTCTCTCCTCACCGATTAGGGTTTTTATTTTTCTTTTCTTTTCGGTAATTGGGATCCCTTATATAATTCATACTTTATCTTTAATTAATTTCCTCTTTAATTTGTACGTAAGAGAATTCTATTTTCCGTCATCGGATAATTAATAAACTAATTAATTATCCCCTACGAGATAAACCACCTTATCTCTAATGGGTGCAAGATATTTTGCACGGATTCCGATGCACGACTAATCACCGTATCACTATGAATTCCGTTCCGGGAGATCCCGATATCGGATTTCAGATCCGATCGCACCGTCGGCCTTCTTTTTCCGCGCTCTATCGCAGAAAAATACCTGCACCACACACCGGCCAACTTTTAAGAATCGAATAATTTTATTTCACTTAAAGGCTTAAATGACTACATGTAAGTCAAAAATACCCCGAAAGGCCGGATCACTACATATGCCTCTAGTAGACTTAGTTGGCAGACCGTCGGGCTTGGTGGCGGTACCTACTGAGAACTATGTGTTGATGTAGTTCTCACACCCGTTGGGGGGTTCTCCCCCTCATTTTTCTTTCCTCTTTTTTGTTTTGCAGAGTCATCTGTGGGAGATGCTGATTCTGCTGTTGCTGTTCGAGGCGAGGGAGTCGCGAGCTAGATCCCTATCTGTCGTTGGAGAGTAGCTGTACCCCCACATTGGTGATTTGTAGTACAGTCAGTATATTAGTTTTATTTTTGCTTTTGAGAGATTATTGTAGTGATGATATGACTTGTACTGAGAGCCTGTACACTGATGTATTATTTCAGGTTACCATCCCTGTTGAGTTCTGGGTTATTATATCTCGATTTTGTATTTGATCATTTTTGGGAGATGGATATTGTATCATTATTTCTAGTTGTATAGTGGTTGGATTTTAGTTTTATAGCAGTTTTATTTTACAGCTCTGATATCTCTTTAGCTGTAGTAGTTTTTCTTTGCAGGTTGGATGCTTCGCCTATGCGAGGTTTTTGTATAGGCGGCGGATTTGTTGGCGAGCCTGGGTCGCAGTTTCAACCCCGGGGCGTGACAGATTAGAGTAGTATCAGAGCCTAGAATGTAGGTCATTGTGGACTTTAGAAACCCTAGGCTTGTGGTTGGACCCTAGGATGACTTCGTGAGAGTCGTGATTTTTAGCGAGTCCTGATTGAGTTTTATACCTCTCCCAAGGGATGGGATGAGTGATCGGCATATTTATTCTGCTAAGTGATTATGTTGGCTGCACACAATATAATGCTGTGTGTTACGGAATTTGAGTTGGCGTATTTCGTGAAATCGGTTAAGTCTTGAAGATTGAAGATGGAAAAGTTGGATCGTATACCTCAATCTCAAGTAAGAAGAATTCAAAAGGATCAGGTACGTTTAATTAAATAAGTTTGATGATCCGAATACTTCTTATAGTGTAGAAACACTTGGATGAATTTTTTATTGCATAAAAATCAAAAACTGGACATTCCATATGTTCAGAGTCTGGATCGGGCTTTACAGTCCGGACCCCGAACATAGGTTAGTTCGTGCATAATTCCAGTCCGGACCCTGGGAATTTCTGTCCGGACCCCGAACGTGGAATTTGCAAGAAAAGCATGAACAATCCGGACCGTGGATTTCAGTCCGGACCCCGAATGTCGTCTTTTCTGGAAATTGTCTGTTTCGCTGAGATAGTCCGGACCGCCAATTCCAGTCCGGACTGTCGTCCTGCAAAATTCCAGAAATGGTTAGTTTTTGATTCTTATCTTCTTCCACAAGTTTTCTAACCTATAAATAGACCCTATGATTCATTTTTTAGGGTAATCCAAATACGGTCAAAAATAGAAAAATCCACCCATAGAGAAGAAAGGAAATCAATAGATTTAATCCTATGTTTCTTCATCTATATTGATTTGATTCTAGGTTTTCATACTCAGATTTTGAGTAGAATCAAATCAATGAATACTTAGATGGTATTTCCGATCTATTTCTAATCTAAGTATTCGGCGGATCATCACCACCCAAAAAACAACGATTTTCCCAAAATCGGCGCGTGGACTCGCGTGGCCTTGTGGATTCAAGGTGCAACCGCTCTCGTGGATTCGGAGCGAGGTACGTTCGTGGATTCGAGACGTGCTACTTGGTGAAGACCGTGGATTCGGTCGGACGTCGTGGACTCGACGTTGGAGGCCGTGGATTCGGCGTTGGACGCTAATCGTGGATTCGAGCAGCGTTGCGGAGCGAGCGGAGAAGATCTACTAGGAGCATATGGAAAAGGTTGAGTCGTAAGTGTATACGGTAAATCACCTTGTACGTGTGTTAATTCTAGTGGATTTCACCGTGTTATCGGTCCCGTGGTTTTTTACTCCGGATTGGAGTTTTCCACGTAAAAATCTCTGCGTGTTATTTATTTTTCCGCATTGGGTTTTATATCGCAAAGATTTTTGAGTGTTTATTGTTTACACCTATTCACCCCCTTCTAGGTGTTTTTTCCCCTATTTAGATCCATTTATACATAACCCAACAAGTGGTATCAGAGCGGGAATAGGGTTGTAAATAATGGTTGAAGGTGGAAACATCAACAGACCTCCGTTCTTCGATGGAACAAATTATGCGTACTGGAAAGTACGGATGAAAGCCTTTTTAATTTCCATCGACGAACGGGTGTGGCAATCAATTGAATTAGGATGGTCTAATCCAACTGAAATTATTGTTGATGTTCACACAATCAAACCTAGGTCGAAATGGACCAAGGAAGAGATAGAATTATCTTCTTACAATGGCAAAGGAATTAACGCTCTATTTAATGCCTTGTCTCAAACTGAGTTCTCTCGCGTCTCGGCATGTGAGACTGCGAAAGAAATCTGGGATGTTCTTCAAGTTACACATGAGGGAACTAACCTTGTGAAGATTCAAAAGCTGCAAATGCTTACGAGCAGATTTGACTCTATTTTCATGGCAGAAAATGAATCATTCACAGACTACTATACACGATTGCAAGACATCGTAAACTCATGTGCTAACTTGGGAGAGAAGATTCCAGAATTTAAAGTTGTAAGAAAGATTTTAAGAACTCTTCCTGAACGATTTCGCCCAAAGGTCGCAGCCATTGAAACAATTAAACACCCGGACGAAATGCGTGTAGAAGAATTAGTTGGTTCACTTCAAACATATGAAATGACTTTTCCTACTAACTATTCTTCTGGAAAGGCATCCTCTTCTAAGTCTTCAGGGTTAGCATTGAAAACAACGAAAGAAGAAGACGCGGATTCATCCTCCTCAGACGATGACGAGAACCTATCTATGGAGGACTTTGAGAAACAGCTTGCTCTCTTGACAAGAAATTTTTGCCGAAACTTCAGAAGGGGTAATTCAAGTAAAACCTCATCCTCCGGAAAGTGGAAGAAAGGCAAGGGTTTTTCAAGCCAAAAGTCAAGAAAGCAAGAGAGTTTTTCAAAAGATAAGAAAAGCTCAGAAGGACAAGTCCAGTGCTTCAAGTGCCGAGGATACGGCCATATCTCAACGGAGTGTCCAAATAAGAATCCGTCCAAGAAGAAGGTGATGCAAGCCGTCACTTGGGATGATACCTCAACGTCAAATGAGTCATCTTCCAGTGATGAAGAGAATAACGCTACGACATTCCACGCGTCCACATCTTCACCCTTCATGTGCTTAATGGCTAGTACATCCGAGTCATTGTCCAACTCTACTATTGAAAAGACTGCAACGGACGATGAATCGGATAATTCTGAAGGTGAAGATTTTGCTTTTGCCTACCATAAGCTTTTGAGGGATTCAAAGAAACTGGCAAAGAAAAACAAGAGTTTGAGAGGGAGATTGCAGGATCTTGAAGAAGAAGCAAAAAGGGCATCTTCTCTCTCAAACGCTCTTGAAGTGGAAAGGGATAATCTGATTAAAATAAATGTTTCCCTTCAAGAGTCTAATGAGCAATTCGAGAAGAATTATGTAGATATGGTGAACAAAGCGAATTACTTCTTGAAGCTCTACGGCGAGGCTCGACAGGAAAAATTGGAAATGACAGAGACCATTCTCCAACTCAATGATGAGTTAAAGCAATTTTCTTCTGGAAGGAGTAAGTTGGATAAGCTTCTTGGTCTCGGTCAAACAAATCGGTTCGGCCTCGGATACACTCAAACTGGAGACATTCCTAGTTCGAGTGGGACAGTCTGTGTGCCCCAGTCGGTATCTCCTCCTCCGACACCGGAATTGACAACGAACGACGACAACAAACCTACTTCACCCTCTTCGGGATCGTCAAGCACCAAGGTATGTTTTCGTTGTGGTATTGCAGGGCACATAAGGAGAAATTGCAAGATGGGAGCCAAACGCTCAAATCAAGCACTTCTTGCAACGACTACCAAAAAGGTGATTCCTCGGAAATCAAATGCAAATTATTCGAAGGAAAAGAGCATCGGTAGTTCATCAAACAAGACGACGACGTCAAGGAAAAGCGATGGATCAAACAAGACGCTTTCACCAAAGGTATCAACTTCACAATCATTTCCGACGTACACCAAAACTCGAAAGGTTTGGGTACGCAAAGGTGAAATCTTCCCTTGTCTTGTTACTAGTATTTCCTTACATGCATATGATAATTCGTCTTCGTATCTGGATAGCGGTTGTTCCCGTCACATGACCGGTGACAAAAACTGTTTTCAAAATTTTGAGAAAATCTCCGGAGGACTTGTAGTTTTCGGAGACGGTCAGTCTTCCAAAATTGTTGGAAAAGGAACAGTAGCTATTCCAGATGGCCCGATTCTGAATAATGTGTTATTTGTTGATGGCCTTAAGACTAACCTCATAAGTATCAGTCAACTTTGTGACAATGGTTTTTCAGTTAATTTTTCATCTGTTGAATGTGTTGTAACTGATAAGGACCATGTTTTCTTTTTAAAGGGGGTTAGATCTGAAAACAATTGTTATGTTGTTCCCAATAAAATTTCTGAAAACTGTAACTTAGCCTCTTTGAATAATGAGACACTTTGGCATGAAAGGCTAGGTCACATAAATTTTAAGGAACTTGCTAGAATTTCAAACAAAGACGTGGTCAAGGGGGTTCCAAAACTTTTACTTAAACAAAACATTGTGTGTGGTGGTTGTCAAAAGGGAAAACAATCCAGGACTGCACACAAGAACTTGAACCACGTTGGTACTAAACGACCCTTAGAATTATTGCATATGGATCTTATGGGGCCGACACGTCAACCATCCTTGGGAGGTAAATGGTATATTTTCTTATTGGTTGATGATTTCTCTAGATACTCATGGGTAGCATTTTTAAAAGAGAAAGCTGATACTTTTGATTCTTTTCACGAGATTTGCCATCGTATTATGATTGAAAAGAATGAAAAGATCATTCGTGTTAGAAGTGATAGATGTGGAGAATTCATAAATTCTAAATTCATTGATTTTTGCACTTCCAACGGCATTAAACATGAATTCTCAGCACCCTATACACCTCAACAGAATGGTGTGGTCGAGCGCAAAAACAGGGTTGTTCAAGAGATGGCACGTGTTATGCTTCATAGCCGGGATTTACCGCTATATTTTTGGGCTGAAGCAGTGAACACTGCCGTCTATGTAATTAATCGAGTGTATTTGCGCCCAGGAACCTTAGATACACCATATGAACTATGGTTCTGTAGAAAACCAAACATCAAATATTTTCGTATCTTTGGGAGTCGGTGTTACATTTTACGTGACCGCGAAAATCTTGGTAAATTTGACTCTCGAAGTGACGAAGGGATTTTCTTGGGTTATTCTACAAACAGTAGAGCATATCGGGTATTTAACTTGGAATCTAAAACGATTGTAGAATCTATAAATATTAAAGTAGATGAAGCTTTTCACTCTGCATCTGAAAAATCTACCCCTGATGTCTCTATTGATGATGATACTCCTGTAAATGCATCTTCTCATGATAATACTTCCAATATTAATGATGCATCTAATGGCTCTTCTAGTTTATCTGACATGCAGGATTCATCACATGTTTCCCCGAGGACTCCGTTACCTCAAACGTTAAGAATCTCCAAGGATCATCCAGAAACGAACATTATTGGAGACCCTCATGAAGGAGTCAGGACTCGGAGACAGTTGGTTTGTGGATTCGCTTGTTACGTTTCCTTAATCGAACCAAAGAACGTCGATGAAGCTCTTCAGGATGACTACTGGATTGAAGCAATGCAGGAAGAGCTCCATCAGTTCGAGCGAAACAAAGTCTAGGAATTAACGAAGCCTCCGATGCAACACAACGTGATTGGTACTAAATGGATTTTCAAGAATAAGAAAAATGAGGATGGTACCGTCATCAGGAACAAAGCACGTCTAGTTGCTCAAGGCTACTCTCAAATAGAAGGTATAGGCTTTGATGAAACTTTCGCCCCTGTAGCTAGACTCGAGTCCATTCGTATCTTATTCGCTATTGCTTGTCATTTTAAAATAAAGTTATTTCAAATGGACGTTAAGAGCGCGTTTTTAAATGGGTATTTAAACGAGGAAGTTTATGTGGCTCAACCGAAAGGTTTTGTAGACCATAAACAACCTAACCATGTTTTTCGTTTGAAAAATGCTCTTTACGGTTTAAAACAAGCACCGCGAGCATGGTACGAAAGGTTGACAAAGCACCTTTTTGAAAAGGTCTATACTCGAGGGGGAGCAGATCGGACTCTCTTTGTGAAGCATTATCAGGGTAACTTCATTGTTGCACAAATCTATGTCGATGACATTGTATTTGGAGCAACAAAGGATAATGATGCTTCTAAATTCGCAGAAACCATGGAAAGCGAATTTGAGATGTCTATGATGGGCGAACTGACATACTTTCTTGGATTGCAAGTGAAACAAAATGATGAAGGCATCCATCTGTGTCAATCCAAGTATGCAAAGGAGTTGGTAAAGAAATTCGGATTAGAAGATTCTAAAGATTTTCCGACTCCTATGGGAACTAGCAATAAGGGATTAGGAAGTGAATCTCTTAGTGATAGTGTTTGAAGAGAAAAAGTTATAATAAAAAAAAACAAATAAATAAATAATAACAATAAATATATATCCCAAAATCAAATTCCAACGCCACCAATACCCGAATCCGACCCCAACCGAAACTCCTCACCCGTCAATTATCTCAAACACACTTATCCAAATCTTCAACCATATCTTAAAATATCTCTCAACCAACCTACCCAAACTCACCTATATCTTGTTTTGAATTTTTGAATTCGAGCAAATTCCCTCGTCCGTTAACCGTTCAAATCTGAAACATACTTCCTTAAATTTAAATATAACATATCCAATTTTGAAATTTAAAATTTGAAATTTAAATACAAACATACTTCCTTAAATTTAAATACAACATATTCAATTTTGAAATTTAAAATTTGAATACAACCATACTTTCTCAATTTCAAACATATTCAATTTTGAAATTTGAAATTTAAAATTTAAACATAACTATACTTCCTCAAATTTGAACGTAACCGTTCAATTTTGAAATTTGAACATATTCAATTTTGAAATTTGAAATTTAAAATTTAAACATAACCATACTTCCTCAAATTTGAACGTAACCGTTCAATTTTTTGAAATTTGAACACATTCAATTTTGAAATTTAAATTTTGAAATTTAAATACAACCATACTTTCTCAATTTCGAACATATTCATTTGAAATTTAAATACAACCATACTCTCTCAACATATTGAAATTTGAACATAGCCGTTCAATTTCGAAATTTGAACATATTCAATTTGAATTTTAAACATATCCTTTCAATTTTAAAATTTGAAATTTAAAATTTGAAATTTGAAAGTGGAATATAATAACTTCCTCAAGTTTGAACCGCGTCTTTTCCTCAACGAAAAGATATTCCAACACACGTAGTCTCCTCAACGAACCCACATTTTCTCGCCAACCCTTCAACGAATCCCAACAAACCCCCACGATATTTTTCTGCCCCTCCCCACTATAAAAAGGGGAGATTTCCCTTTGCCAAGAAGAGAGCGTCCGATATTGTCCCATATTCCCCTCCCCACTATAAAAAGAGGAGATTTCCCTTTGCCAAGAAGAGAACGTCCGATATTGTCCCATATTTCCACCACAAAAAAACCCGTCTCTTATTCCACCTCATCCTCAGCTCCGATCGACTTCAGCACCTTCGGTCAACTTCCTCATCACCTCTTATTCCACCTCATCCTCAGCTCCGATCGACTTCAGCACCTTCGGTCAACTTCCTCATCACCTCCGGTCAACTTCCTCAACTCCTCCGGTTGACTTCCTCGGCAACTCCGGTCAACTTCCTCGGCACCCCCAATCGACTTCCTCGACTTTCTTTTTAGAAGTATTTCTCAGGTAAAAGAAAGGAAATAAATAAATAAATTTTCTTTAAAGCCGGTTTGGGACCTCTCCGGACGCCCCTTACTTCAGGTTGAAAAGAAAGGAAAAAAAGAGAAAAGAAGGAAAAAAAAATAAATAAATTTTCTTTAAAGCCGGTTTGGGACCTCTCCGGACGCCTTACTTCAGGTTGAAAAGAAAGGAAAAAAAGAGGAAAAGAAAAAAAAAAAATAAATTTTCTTTAAAGCCGGTTTGGGACCTCTCCGGACGCCCCTTACTTCACGTTGAAAAGAAAGGAAAAAAAGAGAAAAAAAGGAAAAAAAAAAAATAAATTTTTTTTAAAGCCGGTTTGGGACATCTCCGGACGCCCCTTACTTCAGGTTGAAAAGAAAGGAAAAAAAGAGGAAAAAAGGAAAAAAAATAAATAAATTTATTTAAAGCCGGTTTGGGACCTCTCCGGACGCCCCTTACTTCAGGTTGAAAAGAAAGGAAAAAAAGAGGAAAAAAGGAGAAAATAAATAAATTTTCTTTAAAGCCGGTTTGGGACCTCTCCGGACGCCCCTTACTTCAGGTTGAAAATAAAGGAAAAAAAGAGGAAAAAAGGAAAAAAATAAATAAATTTTATTTAAAACCGGTTTGGGACCTCTCCGGACGCCCCTTACTTCAGGTTGAAAAGAAAGGAAAAAAAGAGAAAAAAAGGGAAAAAAATAAATAAATAAATTTTCTTTAAAGCCGGTTTGGGACCTCTCCGGACGCCTCTTACTTCAGGTTGAAAAGAAAGGAAAAAAAGAGGAAAAAAGGAAAAAATAAATAAATTTTCTTTAAAGCCGGTTTGGGACCTCTCCGGACGCCCCTTACTTCAGGTTGAAAAGAAAGGAAAAAAAGTACTTCAGGTTGAAAAGAAAGGAAAAAAAGAGGAAAAAAGGGAAAAATAAATAAATTTTCTTTAAAGCCGGTTTGGGACCTCTTTGGACGCCCCTTACTTCAGGTTGAAAAGAAAGGAAAAAAAAAGGGAAATAAATAAATAAATAATAAATTTTCTTTAAAGCCGGTTTGGGACCTCTCCGGACGCCCCTTACTTCAGGTTGAAAAGAGAGGAAAAAAGGAAAAAAAATAAATAAATTTTTTTAAAGCCGGTTTGGGACCTCTCCGGACGCCCCTTACTTCAGGTTGAAAAGAAAGGAAAGAAAGGAAAAGAAAGGAAAAAAAAAGAAAAAAGAAAGGAAAAAAATAAATAAATTTTCTTTAAAGCCGGTTTGGGACCTCTCCGGACGCCCCTTACTTCAGGTTGAAAAGAAAGGAAAAAAAAAGGGAAAAAATAAAAAAATAAATAAATTTTTTTTAAAGCCAGTTTGGGACCTCTCCGGACGCTCCTTACTTCAGGTTGAAAAGAAAGGAAAAAAAAAAGGAAAAAAATAAAAAAATAAATAAATTTTCTTTAAAGCCGGTTTGGGACCTCTTCGGACGCCCCTTACTTCAGGTTGAAAAGAAAGGAAAAAAAGAGGAAAAAAGGAAGAAAAATAAATAAATTTTCTTTAAAGCCGGTTTGGGACCTCTCCGGACTCCCCTTACTTTTGGTTGAAAAGAAAGGAAAAAAAGAGAGAAAAGAAAAAAAGGAAAAAAAATAAAAAAATAAATTTTCTTTAAAGCCGGTTTGGGACCTCTCCGGATACCCTAACTTTAGGCTTAAAAAAATAAAGAAGAAAAAAAAAAGAAAAAAAAAAGAAAGTCAACAAAGCCGGTTAGGACCTCTCCGGACGCCCTAACTTTAGGCCCAAAACCGATTCGGATGATTTCTTCGGACATCCGAACTTAGGTTAAGTCAAAGTGGATTCCCTTCGGAGCCCAAATCAATTACAAGACAAAAGGGATTGAACCCCAAGATAAGTCAAAGTGGATTCGGATCCCAAAGATAAATCAACGTGGATTTCCTTCATATCCCAAGTCAAATAAAAATAAAGTAAAAAGAGGACTTCTTCGGATCTCAAATAATTTCTTCCTTCGGATCCCAAATAATTTCTTTTTCGGATCTCAAATAGTTTCTTTTTTCGGATCCCCGATAATTTCAAAAATAGAAACTTTCTCGGATCCCTTTCAAAAAGGGCCCCACATCAAAATAAAATTTTTCCTTGCATCCCAAGTCAATTACAAGACAAAAGGGATTGAACCCCAAGATAAGTCAAAGCGGATTCGGATCCCAAAGATAAATCAAAGTGGATTTCCTTCGTATCCCAAGTCAAATAAAAATAAAATAAAAAGAGGACTTTTTCGGATACCAAATAATTTCTTCCTTCGGATCCCAAATAATTTAAAAAAAAAAAAAGAAAAAAAGAAAAGGGAATTTACTCGAATCCCACATCAAAATAAAATAAGGGATTTTCTGCGAACACCAAGATAAAATTAGGAAATTTTTTTCGGACGCAAAATAGAATAAAATAAAAGGGGATATTGAAATAAATGGAAATTCCTTTGAATCGAGTCCTAATCAACTTGGAGTCTAAGTTCGATTCAAAAAGGACTAATGATCCCAACCACATACGGGTCCCAAAGCTCAGTCCACAAATAAAACCCAAAACCTATTCGGTCCACAAATAAAACCCAAAACCTATTCGGTCCACAAATAAAACCCAAAACCTATTCGATCCACAAATAAAACCCAAAACCTATTCGGTCCACAAATAAAACCCAAAACCCATTTGATCCACAAATAAAACTGATAACCCATTCTAACCCACAAATAAAACTGATAACCCATTCTAACCCACAAATAAAACCCAAAACTCATTCAATCTCATCGCCTTAACACATATAATTAAGGCAAAATTATATCCAAACCGACTAGATTCTAAATCATATGCTTAGAATTTAGCCAAATCCGCTTCGATCGAGCTCTAACACATATACTTAGAGTTCATCCAAATCAACCCAACTAACCCTAATACATATACTTAGGGTGTAGTTAACATTTTACTCTAGCACATAAATCTAGAGTAGAAACCAAATCAACTCAACTAATCCTAATACATATACTTAGGGTTAGTCAACCTCTCACTCTAGCACATATAACTAGAGTGAAAAACATATCAAACTCGGTCAATCCTAATACATGTAGGACTTAGCCATCTCCTACTTTCGAGTAGCATCCGACCCACCTCAATACATATCCTTGGGGTTTGGTCATCTCTCCACTTTGGAACATACGCCAAATATGGAATCAAATATAATTGGACTCTAATACATATACTTAGAGCCAATCGAACCCAATTAAACTCTAACACATATACTTAGAGTTTAATATCGACTAGTCCTCAACTCATATAATCGCGATCAAGTCAATTTCAAATCCAGCTAAAGCCTAACACATATACTTAGGATTTGTCCAATCATTAGGATACGATTTATTCTATCCTTCCTACAAAGGTCTCTTAATCGAAGGTGCCCCAATCACATGGGGGTAATTAACAATAGATGCTTGCGCCTATTGGAAGTCATGGATCCACAATACTTGATACCCACATACAAATATTAATCTGAATCGTGAATACCATCCAACGGGAATCCCCAGAGGAACCGCGCGAGATGAGTCATTCGAGATCGCAGACAAAATGGCACGCCCAGTGGGACCTGACTTCTCCTTCCATCTTCGAGACCTTTAAAAAAAAAAAAAAAAAACAAATAAATAAATAAACAAATAAGTAGATAATATGAAAGATGAAATCCTAACCGTCTACTTTCATCTCAGGGGAATGGCTCCAACATCGAAGAACATTGCCACTACGCCGACCAATTCGATGATACTGGAGGCAGGTTCACGAGTCTGCCTGCCCGCATCTGTTTTAACTTTTGGGGCGGCTGGCGCCTCGATCCAATTTGGCACTATCCCAGAAGCCGTCCGAACCGCAGTTATGGCCCAAACTTCCGTTGCAGCCGGGGGCATGATTACCCCTGCCCAAGATGTATACGACACGGTTATCCCTCGCCTCTTATCTCAAGGAAGGCGACCCAATGTAGTTATCCCTAACCCTCCTCGCCGACCTGTAAGTGAACGACTTACCTACACGTCTGCATCCAGGAGGATGGTATCCGAAGGAAGGCTCATATTCCCGAGGGACTCAACCCATAAGGCGTCAGTATTCGATAGGCTGACGTTTTCTAATGACAAAGCAATTGCTATTCCTCCCACCCAAACCTCTTTTAAGAAGAGCAATCGCCATCGATCCAAGGCTATTGGGGGCAAGGACTATATTCAACAACCCCATATGATTCACTGCGCTCTTCCAACCCACAACTCCTTTACTCCCTTAGGATTTGTGAAGAAGAACGCAACCACTGCTACTTTACGGCCAATGCAAAAATTTGGTCAACCAAGAAGATCAAAGAAAAGTCAAATAGAATTTCAGAATGAGAATGTTTCTAAAAGAATCTATGAGGCTTATAAAGCCATTAAAGGACGAATCAGGAAATCAGGAGCGCAAAAACAACCATCACTATCTCGTAATAAAGTATGGATACAAAAGGAATTTGCGCGGATAACTAAGAATCCGCAGGGACAGAACAAGACAGAAGATGTGATTGTCCATACTGTTCGAATGGTTGGACACCAGGAACTCGACCAACCTGACGAGCAAGAGACATTAAACCAGATGCTTACTAGAGCTGCCGCTCGTAGAGGAAAAGGAGTGGCACGACCAAGTGAACAAAGGCCATCCAATCCTCAAAGGTTACCCACAGACATCTCGTTACCTGACGAACCGCATGATACGGACGATGAGGAAGAACCCGTTTTCATCACCCATGATCCAAAAGATGACATAATCGCATCTTTAAGAAGACAAGTCGGGGAAAAAGATAGAGATATAGTTAATCTCTATAAAAAAATGGATGACGTGATGGGGTTGTTACTAAGTGTACAGTCGAATTTGGAAAATCAACGACGCCAAGCTACTACGCAACCAGATAAAGCACGCCCGAATGTATCAATACACGAACAACACACGACTCATAATACACTACAGCCAGCACCACAAGCTGATGCTGAACAATCGGCATTGGTAGAAGCGCAAAGTCTCCAAGGCGATCCCGTACTGACAAAAGAGGAAATGCAGGAGCTAATATCCTCCCAAGTTAGGCAAACAATCAATGAGGAAGCTCCAAAACGAAGAAGCAGGGGGCATCCATATCCTACAGAATATGATAATATCCTCTTTCCTGATGGATACATTGTCCCTAAATTCAAAACATTTTATGGGATAGGTAACCCTGACCAACACTTGGCACATTTCAGAGCCTCATGCGGAAATACTGGGGGCAATGGCCCGCTCCTCTTACGTCAATTCCCTCAAAGCCTCTCAGGAGTGGCATTCGAGTGGTACTACTCACTCGAAGACGAATCCGTTAAAACATGGAATGATATGGAGGAAGCTTTTAGAGCTAAATTCGCCATGGTTAGTGACAAGATTACAATAGCTGACCTGGTGGCCACCAAAAGAAGAAAAGACGAGTCAATGCTGGACTATATTACACGCTGGCGGAACCTGAGTATCAGATGCGAACAACCTATCGAGCAGACCCAAGCTGTTGGATTGCTCATGGGTAATGTTGATAATTGGATGGCGCCATTTTTATGTACGACCCAATGTACAACATTTCAGGAGCTGATCTTGAATGTTTCTAGATTGGAGAGAACAGATCCACATGCTTTGATGAACCTCCAAACTCATAAACCCAAACGTGAAGAGGGTAAGAGAGTCGAAATAAAAGCCGAACATTGTAAGGCAGCACGTACCAATGTAAGGGAAAAAGGGAAGAATGCCATGATTACCACAACAGAGCAAGTCCCCCCGAAACCTATATTAGGGGGAAATAACTTCAAAAGGCCCACTTTTGAAGAAAGAAAAAACAAAATGTATCCCTTTAAAAAAGAGAAAGTGAAGAAAATATTCACAGACGCTTTAAAAAGCGGCCTTCAACTACCAGAACCGAGAAAACCAGAAGATGTTGGGAAGACAAATGACCCAAATTATTGCTTATATCATCGAATGATTAGTCATCCAATTGAGGACTGTTGGGTATTTAAGGATTGGGTAGAAAAGCAATACAAGACTGGCATGATTACTCTTTCTCAGACGGTACTTACTGACCCACCAACCGAAAGTACAAACTTCGTGAGTATAAAAGATAAAGACAAAGAAGAAAGGGACACACCTCCCCCCGAAATTTGGGACATCTTCTTATCGAAGAAGACTACCAAAATGTTAAAGTACTTGAAGGCAGTTCCCAGAGTCACCTGGAAAAATCCATTACACCCAGCAATTCAGACTCCACCTCCTAAGAAAATAATCAGTCCCTCTATTCCGGAGAAACAAAAATTCATGAAGCCTGCTCATCCCATGCATGAGAAACGGAACACTGGAAAATACATAGAGGAGCAAGTACAAAATGAAAGGCTACCAACGACAATACAAGATTTTATATTAAAGGCACTGGATGATGACAAGAACAAAAAGAAGCCTCATGAGTCTAAGAGTGAGGAGCTTTTTTGGCCCGAAACTTGTAGGGTCATCTCGACCAAAAATAAGGACAATGATTTTCCAAATTGTCAGACAAAGCACAACGGCTTGCAAGAAGTCATGATCGCCAATTTCGACAAAATCAACGAGAAATTATTAGACTTAAAAATGCAACAGAATATGATGTTTTCCATATTAATTGGGATTGAAGACAGGATAGAGCAAGTGATGAAAACCATAACCACCTCTCAACAGATGCAAGCATTTAAATCGCAAAGCAAATCACTAGTACAAGACCCTTCAAGTCAAGAAAGAAAAGAAGAAGGAGTCGCAAGCCGACCTTCATCCGTGATGTCTCTAAGAAATAGAGGGAAAGCCTTAGCCATTGAAGATGAAGGACCAAAGTTATTTCCCTATCACTATAAATGGGGCTATGGTCTAAAAAGTCATATAAACGCATCTTATACTGAACACACAATCCGAAAATCTTCTAAACCAGTGTTAGTTGTTAATGAAAAACATGAAGAGCCATGTTGCGTACCCCGGGGGCATCTTTGCCATTACCACAAGGATTCCAAGAAAGAACCAAGAGGCAAGCCACACATCAGGGAAACATGTAATGTCCTCACAATATCAGATGCAAAGAATCATGGCATACGGGATCTATATAAGACTCAAGGCCCGTTTAATAAAACGAAAGAATCGGGTGGGATAGAATCACACTTGCCTGGGGTCGGGTGTGAATTAAAGATCCTCCAAACAGAAAGCTTGAAAAAACCTCAAGTTGAAACCTGCTTTATGACTAATGACGATATTCAAGAAGAACACGAGGATTCCTTTCAAATCCAGTTAAATCAGGAAAAGTGTTACCGGAGAGGCAAGCTCCTCCACAAAAAGACAAAAATAAGGAGATACAAATAAACGAAGAAGCTTCGACCTCTTCAAATCAACCAAGAATGACTAAAAGTGAATACAATATCCTTGCGCACTTAAGAAAAGTGCCCGCTTTGTTGAGCGTGTATGACGCACTTATCATGTCAAAAGAACTTCGAGACGTCCTAATTTATGCTTTGCAAAATCCACAACCTTTCCAAGCATTCTTCGCAGAAGCAAATATGAAGGAGGCACTATACCTTATCCACACGGCTAACACCACCTTTACCGATAAAGATTTATTGTTGGGAACAACTCATCATAATAGGCCGTTGTACGTGACCGGAATTTGCGATGGGGACAAAATTAATCGCATCTTGATCGATCCAGGATCCTCAGTCAACATCCTAACCCTGAGAACCCTAAAAAGCTTAGCGATGGATATAAGTCATCTATCATCTGAACAAATCCTAATCCAAGGGTTTAATCAACATAGCCAAAAGGCGTTAGGGTCGATCATACTCCCTATTAAGTTCGGAAAGCTACACACAGAAGTCAAGTTCTACGTTATAAATGTAGATACCTCATATAAAGCTTTATTAGGCAGGCCATGGTTGCATGAAAATAATGTTATACCCTCCACTCTTCACCAATGTATGAAATATATTAAAGACGGGCAAGAATATAGAATTGATGGGGATATACGTCTATTCGGAGTTCATGAAGTGCGGTATGAAGACGCGAGATACTTCATCGAATCTGAAAATGATACAAGAGAAAACACATAAACCAGAAGAAAGCCACCTATTAAAGAACCTAATAGAGCTGCCATCCCCTATTTCGGAAGCGATTCGGATTCTGATAATGATAAAGAGCTATCGCAGCTAATGCAACAATTCCAAGCTAAAAGGCCTTGGGGCGAGGACTCTAGTGACGAAGAAGAAGATGACGTCATCTACAGTAACATAGACGAAGTGAATATGGTCAGGAGAACGCCCGAGCTGAATGAGAACCCCTTAATCATAATTCGCGCCCCCGAGAAATATTATAAATCTCTCGCCCCAAGAAGAACGACTAGCGTGGTTGAGCTAGACACGTTTTTTGTACCCTCGAGAGTTGACACTGTCAACGGAAAGAAAGAAATCATGGAAGGAATTCTTTTTTACAAATCAGAAAATGCAATGCCGGCTGACCTCATCAAGCTTGAAAACTCGGATGACGATACATTTGAAGATGTAACAATACCAAGATACTTTTCTGACACCCTAAAAAATGTAATTCATAGATCGGGTTGCCCCTTGAGAAGATCAAGGTCAAATCGTAAATTATTTCACAGATGTGGAATAGCCCCCAAAGTCAAATCATCCTGCCAAACGGGCATACGAGATACTCTAGAGGATTAGGGTACTCTGAAAATCTTTCACAACAACATGTTACACATGCAATATGGTCACTATAAACATGGAATTAACTGAGGAATGCGAGCCTCTTGATTTCAAGGTCGCTCCACAACAATTAGAAGATGGGGGGCAAGCAACTATAGACAATCTATTGGAAATAAATCTGGGGAACGAGGAGGATCCACGCCCTACCTATACAAGTGCCTTACTACCAAAAGAAAAACAAATCGCCCTGAGAGCTTTGCTACTCGAATTCGCTGATTGCTTTGCTTGGACTTATAAGGAAATGCCCGGCCTCAACCCGGAAGTGGCAGTTCATAAACTTACAATCGATTCTAATGCTCACCAATCAAGCAAGCCCCAAGGAGGATGCGAGTGGACTTAGAGGAACAAATTACC
>JAQNDB010000060.1:63335-94887 GCA_029204045.2 Tillandsia leiboldiana | reverse complement strand
ATCCCAGAAGCCGTCCGAGACCGCAGTTATGGCCCAAACTTCCGTTGCAGCCGGGGGCATGATTACCCCTGCCCCAGATGTATCGACCGGTTATCCCGCGCCTCTTATCTCAAGAAGGCGACCCAATTAGTTATCCCTAACCCTCCTCGCCGACCTGTAAGTGACGACTTACCTACACGTCTGCATCCAGGAGGATGGTATCCGAAGGAAGGCTCATATTCCCGAAGGACTCAACCCATAAGGCGTCAGTATTCGATAGGCTGACGTTTTTCTAATGACAAAGCAATTGCTATTCCTCCCACCCAAACCTCTTTTAAGAAGAGCAATCGCCATCGATCCAAGGCTATTGGGGCAAGGACTATATTCAACAACCCCATATGATTCACTGCGCTCTTCCAACCCACAACTCTTACTCCCTTAGGATTTGTGAAGAAGAACGCAACCACTGCTACTTTACGGCCAATGCAAAAATTGGTCAACCAAGAAGATCAAAGAAAGTCAAATAGAATTTCAGAATGAGAATGTTCTAAAAGAATCTATGAGGCTTATAAAGCCATTAAAGGACGAATCAGGAAATCAGGAGCGCAAAAACAACCATCACTATCTCGTATAAAGGTATGGATACAAAAGGAATTTGCGCGGATAACTAAGAATCCGCAGGACAGAACAAGACAGAAGATGTGATTTGTCCCATACTGTTCGAATGGTTGGACACCAGGAACTCGACCAACCTGACGAGCAAGGACATTAAACCAGATGCTTACTAGAGCTGCCGCTCGTAGAGGAAAGGAGTGGCACGACCAAGTGACCAAAGGGCCTCCAATCCTCAAAGGTTACCCACAGACATCTCGTTACCTGACGAACCGCATGATACGGACGATGAGGAAGAACCCGTTTTCATCACCCATGATCCAAAAGATGACATAATCGCATCTTTAAGAAGACAAGTCGGGGAAAAAGATAGAGATATAGTTAATCTCTATAAAAAATGGATGACGTGATGGGGTTGTTACTAAGTGTACAGTCGAATTTGGAAAATCAACGACGCCAAGCTACTACGCAACCAGATAAAGCACGCCCCGAATGTATCAATACACGAACAACACACGCATAATACCTACAGCCAGCACCACAAGCTATGCTGAACAATCGGCATTGGTAGAGAGCGCAAAGTCTCCAGAGGCGATCCCGTACTGACAAAAGAGGAAATGCAGGAGCTAATATCCTCCCAAGTTAGGCAAACAATCAATGAGGAAGCTCCAAAACGAAGAAGCAGGGGGCCATCCATACCTACAGAATATGATAATATCCTCTTTCCTGATGGTAACATTGTCCCTAAATTCAAAACATTTTATGGGATAGGTAACCCTGACCAACACTTGGCACATTTCAGAGGCCTCATGCGGAAATACTGGGGTCAATGGCCCGCTCACTCTTACGTCATTCCCTCAAAGCCTCTCAGGAGTGGCATTCGAGTGGTACTACTCCATCGAAGACGAATCCGTTAAAACATGGAATGAGATGGAGGAAGCTTTTAGAGCTAAATTCGCCATGGTTAGTGACAAGATTACAATAGCTGACCTGGTGCCACCAAAAGAAGAAAAAGACGAGTCATGCTGGACTATATTACACGCTGGCGGAACCTGAGTATCAGATGCGAACAACCTATCGAGCAGACCCAAGCTGTTGGATTGCTCATGGGTAATGTTGATATTGGATGGCGCCATTTTTATGTACGACCCAATGTACAACATTTCAGGAGCTGATCTTGATGTTTCTAGATTGGAGAGAACAGATCCACATGCTTTGATGAACCTCCAAACTCATAAACCCAAACGTGAAGAGGGTAAGAGAGTCGAAATAAAGAGCCGAACATTGTAAGGCAGCACGTACCAATGTAGGGAAAAAGGGAAGAATGCCATGATTACCACAACAGAGCAAGTCCCCCCGAAACCTATATTAGGG
Organism: Tillandsia leiboldiana; assembly: GCA_029204045.2. Classification (NCBI taxonomy): domain Eukaryota; kingdom Viridiplantae; phylum Streptophyta; class Magnoliopsida; order Poales; family Bromeliaceae; genus Tillandsia; species Tillandsia leiboldiana. The sequence goes on along the minus strand of JAQNDB010000060.1, from coordinate 92,922 downwards.
GAAATAACTTCAAAAGGCCCACTTTGAAGAAAGAAAAAACAAAATGTATCCCTTTAAAAAAGAGAAAGTGAAGAAAATATTCACAGACGCTTTAAAAAGCGGCCTTCAACTACCAGAACCGAGAAAACCAGAAGATGTTGGGAAGACAAATGACCCAAATTATTGCTTATATCATCGAATGATTAGTCATCCAATGAGGACTGTTGGGTATTTAAGGATTGGGTAGAAAGCAATACAAGACTGGCATGATTACTCTTTCTCAGACGGTACTTACTGACCCACCAACCGAAAGTACAAACTTCGTGAGGTATAAAAGATAAAGCACAAAGAAGAAAGGGACACACCTCCCCCCCGAAATTTGGGACATCTTCTTATCGAAGAAGACTACCAAAATGTTAAAGTACTTGAAGGCAGTTCCCAGAGTCACCTGGAAAAATCCATTACACCCAGCAATTCAGACTCCACCTCCTAAGAAAATAATCAGTCCCTCTATTCCGGAGAACAAAAATTCATGAAGCCTGCTCATCCCATGCATGAGAACGGAACACTGGAAAATACATAGAGGAGCAAGTACAAAATGAAAGGCTACCAACGACAATACAAGATTTATATAAAGGCACTGGATGATGACAAGAACAAAAGAAGCCTCATGAGTCTAAGAGTGAGGAGCTTTTTGGCCCGAAACTTGTAGGGTCATCTCGACCAAAAATAAGGACAATGATTTTCCAAATTGTCAGACAAAGCCACAACGGCTTGCAAGAAGTCATGATCGCCAATTTCGACAAAATCAACGAGAATTATTAGACTTAAAAATGCAACAGATATGATGTTTTCCATATTAATTGGGATTGAAGACAGGATAGAGCAAGTGATGAAAACCATAACCACCTCTCACAGATGCAAGCATTTAAATCGCAAAGCCAATCACTAGTACAAGACCCTTCAAGTCAAGAAAGAAAAGAAGAAGGAGTCGCAAGCCGACCTTCATCCGTGATGTCTCTAAGAAATAGAGGGAAAAGCCTTAGCCATTGAAGATGAAGGACCAAAGTTATTTCCCTATCACTATAAATGGGGCTATGGTCTAAAAGTCATATAAACGCATCTTATACTGAACACACAATCCGAAAATCTTCTAAAACCAGTGTTAGTTGTTAATGAAAAACATGAAGAGCCATGTTGCGTACCCCGGGGGCATCTTTGCCATTACCACAAGGATTCCAAGAAAGAACCAAGAGGCAAGCCACACATCAGGGAAACATGTAATGTCCTCACAATATCAGATGCAAAGAATCATGGCATACGGGATCTATATAAGACTCAAGGGCCCGTTTAATAAACGAAAGAATCGGGTGGGATAGAATCACACTTGCCTGGGGTCGGGTGTGAATTAAAGATCCTCCAAACAGAAAGCTTGAAAAACCTCAAGTTGAAACCTGCTTTATGACTAATGACGATATTCAAGAAGAACACGAGGATTCCTTTCAAATCCAGTTAAATCAGGAAAAGTGTTACCGGAGAGGCAAGCTCCTCCACAAAAAGACAAAATAAGGAGATACAAATAAACGAAGAAGCTTCGACCTCTTCAAATCAACCAAGAATGACTAAAAGTGAATACAATATCCTTGCGCACTTAAGAAAAGTGCCCGCTTTGTTGAGCGTGTATGACGCACTTATCATGTCAAAAGAACTTCGAGACGTCCTAATTTATGCTTTGCAAAATCCACAACCTTTCCAAGCATTCTTCGCAGAAGCAAATATGAAGGAGGCACTATACCTTATCCACACGGCTAACACCACCTTTACCGATAAAGATTTATTGTTGGGAACAACTCATCATAATAGGCCGTTGTACGTGACCGGAATTTGCGATGGGGACAAAATTAATCGCATCTTGATCGATCCAGGATCCTCAGTCAACATCCTAACCCTGAGAACCCTAAAAAGCTTAGCGATGGATATAAGTCATCTATCATCTGAACAAATCCTAATCCAAGGGTTTAATCAACATAGCCAAAGGCGTTAGGGTCGATCATACTCCCTATTAAGTTCGGAAAGCTACACACAGAAGTCAAGTTCTACGTTATAAATGTAGATACCTCATATAAAGCTTTATTAGGCAGGCCATGGTTGCATGACAATAATGTTATACCCTCCACTCTTCACCAATGTATGAAATATTAAAGACGGGCAAGAATATAGAATTGATGGGGATATACGTCTATTCGGAGTTCATGAAGTGCGGTATGAAGACGCGAGATACTTCATCGAATCTGAAAATGATACAAGAGGAAAACACATAAACCAGAAGAAAGCCACCTATTAAAGAACCTAATAGAGCTGCCATCCCCTATTTCGGAAGCGATTCGGATTCTGATAATGATAAAGAGCTATCGCAGCTAATGCAACAATTCCAAGCTAAAAGGCCTTGGGGCGAGGACTCTAGTGACGAAGAAGAAGATGACGTCATCTACAGTAACATAGACGAAGTGAATATGGTCAGGAGAACGCCCGAGCTGAATGAGAACCCCTTAATCATAATTCGCGCCCCCGAGAAATATTATAATCTCTCGCCCCAAGAAGAACGACTAGCGTGGTTGAGCTAGACACGTTTTTTGTACCCTCGAGAGTTGACACTGTCAACGGAAAGAAAGAAATCATGGAAGGAATTCTTTTTTACAAATCAGAAAATGCAATGCCGGCTGACCTCATCAAGCTTGAAAACTCGGATGACGATACATTTGAAGATGTAACAATACCAAGATACTTTTCTGACACCCTAAAAAATGTAATTCATAGATCGGGTTGCCCCTTGAGAAGATCAAGGTCAAATCGTAAATTATTTCACAAGATGTGGAATAGCCCCCAAAGTCAAATCATCCTGCCAAACGGGCATACGAGATACTCTAGAGGATTAGGGTACTCTGAAAATCTTTCACAACAACATGTTTACACATGCAATATGGTCACTATAAACATGGAATTAACTGAGGAATGCGAGCCTCTTGATTTCAAGGTCGCTCCACAACAATTAGAAGATGGGGGGCAAGCAACTATAGACAATCTATTGGAAATAAATCTGGGGAACGAGGAGGATCCACGCCCTACCTATACAAGTGCCTTACTACCAAAAGAAAAACAAATCGCCCTGAGAGCTTTGCTACTCGAATTCGCTGATTGCTTTGCTTGGACTTATAAGGAAATGCCCGGCCTCAACCCGGAAGTGGCAGTTCATAAACTTACAATCGATTCTAATGCTCACCCAATCAAGCAAGCCCCAAGGAGGATGCGAGTGGACTTAGAGGAACAAATTACCACTGAAACTAAAAAATTGATCGAGGCAGGCTTTATTAGAGAAGAAAAATATGCCAACTGGATCGCTAATATAGTCCCTGTCAAAAAGAAAAATGGGCAAATCCGCGTTTGTGTGGACTACAGGGACTTAAATAAAGCTTGTCTGAAGGATGACTTTCCGCTACCCTTCACCGAATTGATGATTGATAATACTTCTAGTTGTGAAATTTTCTCATTCATGGACGGGTCATCTGGATACAACCAAATAAAAATGGCACCTGAGGATGAAAAGCATACCGCATTTAGAACCCCTATTGGCATATATTGTTACAGAGTTATGCCATTTGGTTTGAAAAATGCTGGAGCAACATATCAGAGGGCCATGACTAGAATATTCGATGATTTATTGCACAAAGTCGTCGAATGCTATGTAGATGATTTGGTCGTTAAGACTAAAAAGCAAGAAAATCATCTCCAAGACCTGAGAATAGTTTTTACCAGATTAAGAGAGTATCATCTAAAAATGAATCCTCTCAAGTGCGCATTTGGGGTCTATTCGGGAAAATTCCTCGGATTCATCGTCAGACACCAAGGGATAGAGATCGATCCATCAAAAATCAAAGCAATTGCAGAAATGCCCGCACCGAAGAATCTAAAGCAATTACGATCCTTTCAAGGAAGATTAGCATACATCAGGAGATTCATATCAAATCTGTCTGGTAGAATCAAACCCTTCTCAAAACTAATGAAAAAGGAGGCACCCTTTATATGGGCTGATGATTGTCAGGCCGCATTCCATGATATCAAGAGATATTTGTTGGCCCCCCCCTGTACTCGCAGCTCCTATACCGGGAAAGCCTTTAATCTTATACACCGCAGCACTTGAAGGATCACTGGGTGCCCTCTTAGCTCAAAATAATGAAGAAGGAAAAGAAAATGCGCTATACTATCTCAGTAGAATGTTAGTGGGGGCAGAAAACTCGTATTCACCTACTGAGAAGCACTGTTTGGCGCTTATATTCGCCGTTAAAAAGTTAAGACACTACATGCTTGAACATAAAATTCATTTAATCTCAAGGATCGACCCACTCAAATTCTTAATGACGAGGCCGGTACTGACAGGGAGATTAGCAAAATGGACTGTTATTCTCCTAGAGTTCGACATCACCTATATCCCACAAAAAGCCATTAAAGGTCAAGCACTTGCTGACTTCCTCGCTGCACACCCATTGCCTGAGAGCTCTCCATTAATCTGCCACCCACCTAACGAAGAAGTCTTGCTCATGGAAGAAGACCAACCCTATTGGGAGATGTATTTTGATGGAGCATCCTCAATCCTTTCGGCCCTTAGCCCGAATATTCCACAAATTAAAGCGGGGATAGGACTCATCTTTATAACACCCGAAGGAGGCATTTTACGATACTCATTAGCCTTATCCGAACCCCGGACTAATAACGAAACAGAGTATGAGGCTCTTATCGTGGAATTGGAAATAGCAGCTCTCATAAATATACAAAAATTACACATATATGGAGATTCACAATTAATCATCAACCAAGTCAGAGGCAAATTCAAGGTACATAAACCTGAACTCATCAAGTATCAAGACAAAGTGAAAGAGCTAATGAAGGAAATCCCGCATATTACACTGAAAAGAGTCCCAAGGTCAGCAAACGGAAAAGCCGATGCGTTAGCGAGATTAGCTAAAGAACTTGCTGAACCAAACTTGGATGAAATTCAAGTGACTATTCGAAATAGAAGGATACTTGCTCCCACTAATTTAAGCCCCAACGAAGAATTCAAAAGAGCTCAACTCATGGAAATTGAGGAGCAAGATGGTTGGAGAGAACCTTTCATCAACTATTTTAAATACAATAAACTGCCTCAAGAGACATCAAAACAAGTACAACTCAAGAAAAGAGCAATGAGGTATATCTTCGTAAATGACACATTATATAGGAGATCCTATGAGCAGTTATGGCTCAGATGTATATCACTTGAAGAAATCAACCAAGTCATGTATGAGGTGCATTCGGGCGTGTGTGGTGCTCATCAAGCCGGTCCGAAGATGCGTTTAAAGATTAAACATCTAGGTTACTATTGGCCTACGATGATACAAGATTGTATGGAATACGCCAGAAGGTGCCACCAATGCCAAATACATAGCGATTTTATCCACCAACATCCAAGCCCTTTACACCCGACGGTCGCATCCTGGCCATTTGACATGTGGGGGACCGATGTAATAGGGCCTATAAACCCCCCTTCCTCTCGAGGACATAAATTCATTCTCGCCGCCACTGACTATTTCTCAAGATGGGCCGAAGCCGTTCCTTTGAAAGAAGTAAGAGCAAACGACGTCTTGAAGTTTTTTAAAGAAAATATTTTGAATCGCTTTGGCGTCCCACGGCGAATCATATCGGATAATGGTCCAGCTTTCAGAAGTTTCAAGGTTGGCAGATTTGCTACTCAACACAAAATTGACTGGCGATACTCATCAATATATAATGCCAGAGCCAATGGACTCGCTGAAGCCTTTAATAAGACTCTAACTAAACTCTTGAAGAAAATTATTGGCAAAAACAAAAAGGAATGGCATGATAAAATCTCGGAGGCGCTTTGGGCCTACCGAACTACATATAAAACCCCTACTCAATCAACACCATATTCCCTGGTATTCGGGACAGAAGCAGTGCTGCCCTTAGAAATGGAAATACCATCACTCAGAATTGCAATACAATACGAACTAACGAATGAAGAAAGCGCCTTACTAAGGCAGGATGAGTTAGATGGCTTGGACGAAGCCAGACTTCTCGCCCAGCAAAATTTAGAACTTTATCAGGCTCGAATGACGAGAGCTTACAATCAACTTGCACGTTTTCGTATTTTTGAAGTGGGAGAGCTAGTATTGGTCCTTCGACGACCTATTATACCCAATAGACATGCAAAAGGAAAATTCGATCCAAACTGGGAAGGACCTTATACGATTGAAAAAGTATATAAAGGAGGAGCCTACCAACTAATTGATGCAAAAGGCGAAAGACCCATGCCACCAATCAATGGCCGCTTTCTAAGAAAATATCATACGTAAAAAAAAAAAAAAAAAAAAAAAAAAAAAAAAAAAAAAAAAAAAAAAAAACCATTCCCGGCTGTGGTATAACCCCACATGCAAAAATGGGGTCCCCGCTATGAGAATTAACAATTCGAACTCACAGGCAAAAGTTAGGGGAAGGCATCGGGTGAAAACCCATGTAGGCGCCCGATTGCCACCAAAATATATTTTCTTTTCAAAACAAATCCATATTTTTCAATAAATCCATATTTTTCAATAAACCCATATTTTTTAAAAATAAACCAAAATAAACCCATACTCAAACATATTTTGTCTACGACAGCTAACTGATTTTAGGATCGGTTATGCACAGCAATTTTATTTGCTCGTATTTTTCAATAGCAAAAAAAAAAAAAAAAAAAAAAAAAAAAAAAAACGAAAAAAAAAAGGAAAAAAAAGAGAAAAATAGAAAAAAAAAAAAGAAAAAAAAAAGAAAAAAAAAAGAAAAAAAAAAGAAAAAAAAGTTCTCCAAGGCAGGATAAACCAAAATAAATTCATAATCATAAATGAACCCATACATTTTAATGCCCAAATCTTTCACACATCCTAAATAAACAAAAAAAATATAGCCTTCTTCGCAATATTTCAAAACTCCTCATGATAGCTTTCAAAACTTCTAATAAGATCACGAAGGGTTGCAAGCTCTTCTGTGCCAGTATGACTTTCCTGGGCCTCTATAAGCTTTCGCTCAGCTTCAGCTGCATCCTTTGCTATCTGCTCTTCGGTTGAATCCAATCTCTGAAGACAATCTTTGGCCACATTCATCTGTTCCAATAATGCCGCATTTGCAGCCTTCTTCTCATTGAGAGTTTTTTCTAGATCAGCTATCTCACCCTCCTGACGAGCAAATTCAGAAGAATATTGCTCCAAGTTTCCGCGAAGGGAGTTTCCAGAAGAGAAGCGCGCCTCCAAGTCTTTCTCGATCGCATTCAAATTCTCTTCAGCTTCCACCAACCGAACTGAGGGAGAAAAAGCTGGAAGAGCAGTGACTTTCTCTACCGTTGTTGCACCATCAAAAAGCCGTCCAAGACGCATCTCTAAGCCTGCGGTGTCAATACCAAAAGTAGAAAGGCTACGGCAATGACTCGAAACTCTTTCCTGAACTGTCCTATAATTTTTATAGCTTGAAGTCTTTATCATATCAATGACCTGACCGAGCAAGGTGGAGCCAACATATTCGAGAGTAGACGAATCAAGATTTTGAACAACTTCCCTCGGAATGCTCTTGGCCAAGGATGTATCCTTTCCAGCAACCCCCGCCGGAGTTAAATTGGCGACATTTTCCTCTCAAGTTGTGCCCCCCTCAATAGTCTCCTCGACGACCACATCTTCCCCCTGAAGGTCAAAATAACGGTCACAATAATAATAGTAAAAGAAAAAATAATAGTAATAATAATAATAATAATAATAATAATAAATAAATAAATAAATAAAAATAATAAATTAAATAAAAAAAATATATTATAAATAAATAAATAAATCCGTAAAAAAAAAAAAATCCGTACAAAAAATATATATATAATAAAATCCGTAAAAAAAAAAAAAATCCGTACAAAAAATAGATATATAATAAAATCCGTAAAAAAAAAAAAAAAAAAAAAAAAAAAAAAAAAAAAAAAAAATCATAAATAGATAAGTCCGTACCTCAAAAGGTGGAGGGGAGGGCGGAGGCTCGTAATCAACCTCATCGTCATAATGAGAAGGAAGTGCATGTTCAAACACTGTACGTAAATAATAATAAAAATAAAAAAATATAATAATAATAATAAAATAATAAATAAATAATAATAATCATAAATAAATCGTATACCTATAGAAGAAACAACATCTTTGGGAGTTGGCGATGGGAGCTCATCAGCGATACATGTTACTCCTAAAAAAATAATAATAATAAAAAAAAGATAATAATAATAATAATAATAAAACAACAACAACAGCAAATAAATAATAATAATAATAATAATAATAATAATAATAATAATAATAAAACAAATAAAGGAAGAGAAAAAACGAGACCTTCAAGGAGTATAAGGGAACTTCCCTGAATGATAGTAGTGGGCAATTCGCTGATATTCGGTTTTTTTGAACCGCTGGTAGAAGCATCCGGAGACCTTCTCCTTTTTAAACCGGGGAAATTGCCAGCCTCAGCTGATTCAAGAATAACTTGCGTGGCAGAAGGACGTTCCTCTGAACCCTCCCTAATATGATGACGCTCCATATAATCATAAGGGGCTGAAAACACCTTCGTTTTGGTGGTGTCGAGAAGCTCAAACGATAATTGCTGCTGAACCGCCTTCTTCAATGGGCTCTCATTCCTTTTCCTAGGATAAGATTCACGCTCGACAAGAAAATCCACACCATGCTGAAAATAAGAGTATAAGCTGTTGGTCCACCATCTAGCATAATGAGATGAAGGTTTTCCCAGACGGCCACTATCAGGAATAAAAATTTCCAAGAAGAGTTGATCATGGTCAGGTCTAACCAATAGCCAACTAGGACACCAGTTGAAGCTGCTTTTCTAGGCACATCAAACGATCTTGGAAAATGTTGATCAAATCCAAATTGCCTGGCAAAACGATGAGGGTTATAAGGTTGCGCATGCAATCCGTCGTTCAAACGAAGAGGCAAGATACTATGCCTTAGAGAGATAATCCATTCCCGAACCCCTTCAGGAAAATCAGATTTCCCTCTCATATTAATGACCTCATGAATCCAGCCTTCTCCGGAACAATCGAAAGAGTAGGGGCGCCATATAAAATTCCTCTCATCCCTTAAGTGTTGACGAGCCCTTTTTGGATCAAAGGGAGTAGCCACCGCGCCCATAAAGCTTATCATCTCCGGAACCTTTTCCAATCCGGGCATGTCTTTAATATCCTTTCTAATTGGTCTCCGAACATAAACTTTTTCAAAGTGAGCACCAATCCATGCAAATAAAAAATCTACCGGGAACCGACAGTAAGAATATGCTGGTCCGCGATGGTCAGACGCCATGCGACCCAAAGCAACCTGGATAGCACACAATACGGCAGGAGCCAAAGCTACCTTTATCCCATGAGCCATCTGGGACGCCATGACAAAAGTCTCCGGCCGAATAATATCCTTTGTACCAAAAGGCATCACAAACTTGCAAAGCCAAAGTGTCAAGAACCCTGCCAAATACCCAGCCTCCGAATAAGTCGGTGCTTTCTTACGCTCTTCCTCATCAATACTATCCTTTCTTAATCCAGAAGTGGACCCACGAGGGCCTCTATACCAAAAGTTCGCCCAACGGTTGTAATAAATTACCTTGCCAGGCCTCAGATTAACGAGCCATTCATATACATTGAGTAATTCACGAAGATTACACGAATAATCCTTAAGCTCCGAGTTCCCAGGGACGAACTCGTCGTATATCTCCCCGGTTATTGATAAACCACTTAAAGCCTTAATGTCCCACAAGGATATCCCAATTTCTCCATAGGGGAGATGAAAGGTATTCGTTTCCGAACACCACAATTCCACTAAACCTTTAAATAACTTGGGATTTTTATCATACCTCCCCCTGAAAGCGACAATGGCCCCTAATATTTCAGCTTGCACAAGTTGAGTCTTGTATTGAGCAATGACATCGTCAATCCAGTCTTTAAGAGCATCCACGTCAGCCCTATCCTCAAACCTCTTAAAACCATACCAACTGGGATGATCGTGTAAAATCTTCACGCCAAGAGATTCTAGCACGTCTCTTTCTTTTGCTACTCCTAGCGGTTCAAGAAGTATGATGTCCTCCTCGCCGCTATTCGTATAATATGTATTAGTAAAGGATGCCATACGGAAATGTCGCTTTACTACCCATTCTTTTAATTGAATGCCACCAAAAGATACCGGGAGTTCAGCCGTACGTCCAAACATGGGTAGGGAACGGGATACGTAAAGCCCTGCAGGCAATGGCTCATTTTGATCTTCCATACTTTTTCTGAAAAAAAAAGAGAGAAAAAAAATTATCCCATTGAAAAAAAAAAAGAAAAAAAAAGAAAAAAAAAAATCATCACCTTTTCGTCACATGCAAAACTCTTGCGCCAAAAAGGTGGGGGGCAATTTGTTTGAAGAGAAAAAGTTATAATAAAAAAAAAACAAATAAATAAATAATAACAATAAATATATATCCCAAAATCAAATTCCAACGCCACCTATACCCGAATCCGACCCCAACTGAAACTCCTCACCCGTCAATTATCTCAAACACACTTATCCAAATCTTCAACCATATCTTAAAATATCTCTCAACCAACCTACCCAAACTCACCTATATCTTGTTTTGAATTTTTGAATCCGAGCAAATTCCCTCGTCCGTTAACCGTTCAAATCTGAAACATACTTCCTTAAATTTAAATATAAAATATCCAATTTTGAAATTTAAAATTTGAAATTTAAATACAAACATACTTCCTTAAATTTAAATACAACATATTCAATTTTGAAATTCAAAATTTGAATACAACCATACTTTCTCAATTTCAAACATATTCAATTTTGAAATTTGAAATTTAAAATTTAAACATAACTATACTTCCTCAAATTTGAACGTAACCGTTCAATTTTGAAATTTGAACATATTCAATTTTGAAATTTGAAATTTAAAATTTAAACATAACCATACTTCCTCAAATTTGAACGTAACCGTTCAATTTTTTGAAATTTGAACACATTCAATTTTGAAATTTAAAATTTGAAATTTAAATACAACCATACTTTCTCAATTTCGAACATATTCATTTGAAATTTAAATACAACCATACTCTCTCAACATATTGAAATTTGAACATAGCCGTTCAATTTTGAAATTTGAACATATTCAATTTGAATTTTAAACATATCCTTTCAAATTTAAAATTTGAAATTTAAAATTTGAAATTTGAAATTTGAAATTTGAAAGTGGAATATAATAACTTCCTCAAGTTTGAACCGCGTCTTTTCCTCAACGAAAAGATATTCCAACACACGTAGTCTCCTCAACGAACCCACATTTTCTCGCCAACCCTTCAACGAATCCCAACAAACCCCCACGATATTTTTCTGCCCCTCCCCACTATAAAAATGGGAGATTTTCCTTTGCCTAGGGGAACTTTCCATTTTTTTTTTCCACGACAAAAAAAAAAAGAAGAGAACGTCCGATATTGTCCCATATTTCCACCACAAAAAAACCCGTCTCTTATTCCACCTCATCCTCAGCTCCGATCGACTTCAGCACCTCCGGCCAACTTCCTCATCACCTCCGGTCAACTTCCTCAACTCCTCCGGTCAACTTCCTCAACTCCTCCGGTTGACTTCCTCGGCAACTCCGGTCAACTTCCTCGGCACCCCCAATCGACTTCCTCGACTTTCTTTTTAGAAGTATTTCTCAGGTAAAAGAAAAGAAATAAATAAATAAATTTTCTTTAAAGCTGGTTTGGGACCTCTCCGGATGCCCCTTACTTCAGGTTGAAAAGAAAGGAAAAAAAAGAAAAAAAGGAAAAAAAAAAATAAATTTTCTTTAAAACCGGTTTGGGACCTCTCCGGACGCCCCTTACTTCAGGTTGAAAAGAAAGGAATAAAAGAGGAAAAAAGGAAAAAAATAAATAAATTTTCTTTAAAGCCGGTTTGGTACCTCTCCGGACGCCCCTTACTTCAGGTTGAAAAGAAAGGAAAAAAAGAGAAAAAAAGAAAAAAAAAAAAAAAAATTTCTTTAAAGCCGGGTTTGGGACCTCTCCGGACGCCCCTTACTTCAGGTTGAAAAGAAAGGAAAAAAGAGAAAAAAAGGAAAAAAAATAAATAAATTTATTTTAAAGCCGGTTTGGGACCTCTCCGGACGCCCCTTACTTCAGGTTGAAAAGAAAGGAAAAAAAAAAGAGGAAAAAAGGAAAAAATAAATAAATTTATTTTAAAGCCGGTTTGGGACCTCTCCGGACGTCCCTTACTTCAGGTTGAAAAGAAAGGAAAAAAAGAGGAAAAAAGGAAAAAAATAAATAAATTTTTTTTAAAGCCGGTTTGGGACCTCTCCGGACGCCCCTTACTTCAGGTTGAAAAGAAAGGAAAAAAAGAGAAAAAAAGGAAAAAAAAAAATAAATTTTCTTTAAAGCCGGTTTGGAACCTCTCCGGACGCCCCTTACTTCAGGTTGAAAAGAAAGGAAAAAAAGAGGAAAAAAGGAAAAAAATAAATAAATTTTCTTTAAAGCCGGTTTGGGACCTCTCCGGATGCCCCTTACTTCAGGTTGAAAAAAAGGAAAAAAAAAGGGAAATAAATAAATAAATAAATAAATTTTCTTTAAAGCCGGTTTGGGACAGTTCCGGACGCCCCTTACTTCAGGTTGAAAAGAGAGGAAAAAAAAGAGGAAAAAAAGGAAAAAAATAAATAAATTTTCTTTAAATCCGGTTTGGGACCTCTCCGGACGCCCCTTACTTCAGGTTGAAAAGAAAGGAAAGAAAGGAAAAGAAAGGAAAAAAAAAGAAAAAAGAAAGGAAAAAAAAAAAAAAAAAATTTTTTAAGCCGGTTTGGGACCTCTCCGGATGCCCCTTACTTCAGGTTGAAAAGAAAGAAAAAAAAAAGGGAAAAAATAAATAAATAAATAAATTTTCTTTAAAGCCGGTTTGGGACCTCTCCGGACGCTCCTTACTTCAGGTTGAAAAAAAAGGAAAAAAAAAAGGAAATAAATAAATAAATAAATAAATTTTCTTTAAAGCCGGTTTGGGAGACGCCCCTTACTTCAGGTTGAAAAGAAAAGGAAAAAAAGAGGAAAAAAAGGAAGAAAAATAAATAAATTTTCTTTATAGCCGGTTTGGGACCTCTCCGGACGCCCCTTACTTCAGGTTGAAAAGAAAGGAAAAAAAGAGAGAAAAGAAAAAAAGAAAAAAAAAAAAAATTTTTTTAAAGCCGGTTTGGGACCTCTCCGGACGCCCTAACTTTAGGCTTAAAAAAATAAAGAAGAAAAAAAAAAGAAAAAAAAAAGAAAGTCAACAAAGCCGGTTAGGACCTCTCCGGACGCCCTAACTTTAGGCCCAAAACCGATTCGGATGATTTCATCGGACATCCGAACTTAGGTTAAGTCAAAGTGGATTCCCTTCGGAGCCCAAATCAATTACAAGACAAAAGGGATTGAACCCCAAGATAAGTCAAAGTGGGTTCGGATCCCAAAGATATATCAAAGTGGATTTCCTTCATATCCCAAGTCAAATAAAAATAAAGTAAAAAGAGGACTTCTTCGGATCCCAAATAATTTCTTCCTTCGGATCCCAAATAATTTCTTTTTCGGATCTCAAATAGTTTCTTCTTTCGGATCCCCGATAATTTCAAAAATAGAAACTTTCTCGGATCCCTTTCAAAAAGGGCCCCACATCAAAATAAAATTTTTCCTTGCATCCCAAGTCAAATTACAAGACAAAAGGGATTGAACCCCAAGATAAGTCAAAGCGGATTCGGATCCCAAAGATAAATCAAAGTGGATTTCCTTCATATCTCAAGTCAAATAAAAATAAAATAAAAAGAGGACTTTTTCGGATCCCAAATAATTTCTTCCTTCGGATCCCAAATAATTTCAGAAAAAAAAGAAAAAAAGAAAAGGGAATTTACTCGGATCCCACATCAAAATAAAATAAGGGATTTTCTGCGAACACCAAGATAAAATTAGGAAATTTTCTTCGGACGCAAAATAGAATAAAATAAAAGGGGATATTGAAATAAATGGAAATTCCTTTGAATCGAGTCCTAATCAACTTGGAGTCTAAGTTCGATTCAAAAAGGACTAATGATCCCAACCACATACGGGTCCCAAAGCTCAGTCCACAAATAAAACCCAAAACCTATTCGGTCCACAAATAAAACCCAAAACCTATTCGATCCACAAATAAAACCAAAACCTATTCGGTCCACAAATAAAACCCAAAACCCATTTGATCCACAAATAAAACTGATAACCCATTCTAACCCACAAATAAAACCAAAAACTCATTCAATCTCATCGCCTTAACACATATAATTAAGGCAAAATTATATCCAAACCGACTAGATTCTAAATCATATACTTAGAATTTAGCCAAATCCGCTTCGATCGAGCTCTAACACATATACTTAGAGTTCATCCAAATCAACCCAACTAACCCTAATACATATACTTAGGGTGTAGTTAACATTTTACTCTAGCACATAAATCTAGAGTAGAAACCAAATCAACTCAACTAATCCTAATACATATACTTAGGGTTAGTCAACCTCTCACTCTAGCACATATAACTAGAGTGAAAAACATATCAAACTCGGTCAATCCTAATACATGTAGGACTTAACCATCTCCTACTTTCGAGTAGCATCCGACCCACCTCAATACATATCCTTGGGGTTTGGTCATCTCTCCACTTTGGAACATACGCCAAATATGGAATCAAATATAATTGGACTCTAATACATATACTTAGAGCCAATCGAACCCAATTAAACTCTAACACATATACTTAGAGTTTAATATCGACTAGTCCTCAACTCATATAATCGCGATCAAGTCAATTTCAAATCCAGCTAAAGCCTAACACATATACTTAGGATTTGTCCAATCATTAGGATACGATTTATTCTATCCTTCCTACAAAGGTCTCTTAATCGAAGGTGCCCTAATCACATGGGAGTAATTAACAATAGATGCTTGCGCCTATTGGAAGTCATGGATCCACAATACTTGATACCCACATACAAATATTAATCTGAATCGTGAATACCATCCAACGGGAATCCCCAGAGGAACCGCGCGAGATGAGTCATTCGAGATCGCAGACAGATAGTGTAGACGAGAAACTCTATCGAAGTATGATTGGAAGTCTACTCTACCTCACAGCTAGTCGCCCGGACATATCCTTTAGTGTTGGGATCTGCGCGAGATATCAATCAGCACCAAAGGAGGATCACCTGAAAGCGGTGAAACGGATCATCCGGTACGTAAAAGGAACTGTAAACTTCGGAATTTGGTATCCTATGGGAACAAGTCTTGACATTATAGGATATTCAGATGCCGATTGGGCAGGATCAGTGGATGATCGGAAAAGTACAAGTGGTGCATGTTTCTATCTTGGCCATTGTCTTGTTGCATGGCATAGTAAAAAACAGAACTGCATTGCACTCTCGACTGCCGAAGCGGAATATATCTCAGCGGGTAGTTGTTCAACCCAACTTATTTGGATGAAAAGCGTGTTGAGCGACTTCCGAATTTCAGCAACTTCGGTAATAATTTTATGTGACAACACTAGTGCTATAAACATTTCAAAAAACCCTGTGTTGCACTCAAGAACAAAACACATTGAACTTAGATATCATTTTCTTAGAAAGCTAGTTGAATCAAATATTCTTTAACTTTCCTACATTCCAACTGAGGATCAATTAGCTGACATTTTAACAAAACCTTTGGATCAAAAACGTTTTATTCATTTGCGTAAGGCAATTGGAATGCTTTCCTTGAAATAATTTCTTTTTGAAACCAATCATTAGGTTAGGTTTTGTTTTTGTGTTTTTGTTCTTTACATATGCTTGTACATAGAACATTAATTGAGCATTAGTTATATTGACTTTAACTGCAATCTTTTATATGTTTAGAAATTTATTATGCTTTAGATATCTTAATATTTCAGTTGATGCAATGATCATTTATATCAATTAAGTCATTTCTTAAAGGGATCAAAGTCAATTTCTCTCTCAATGATCTCTTGGTATAGTTTTTATCTTATTTGACTATTTAGTCGAGTATGAAATCGAGATCAATGTTTGGTTGAATACTTTATATGTTAAATAATTGATAGCCAATTGAGGGGGAGTCAAAGAAAAAGTGTTATGCTCAAAAGATGTGGAAAGAGTTACATCCCAATGAGGAGTGTGAAAATTACCACCACATGGAGGAAAGAGCTACCACCTCGGTCGTCCGAGTACTGTGTGCAGCTACCACATGTATACCAAGCATGGTTTTTCAAGATAGTTAAATAAAATGCATGTTGAAATACTTGACTTTGTCAAATTTCAAGGTTGGTATAAGGTGGGATTTTAATGAAAGATGCTCAAAGAGCCACTCTCTTCAACAAATTGTCCAGATACATTATCTAATATATTTGGGATTTCAAACATCTATTGATCTTGGTATTTCATTTTCTTTACCAAATTGATGATTTGATAAAGACATTACGCATAAGATCATGTTAGATGTGATTGAAATTGTTCAACTTTAAGGGATTTAATTTTTATAAATTTTCGTTTCTTTATTTGGATATTATTGATAGATTTTGCATAATCTATTTCTTGTTATATGAAACGATGATTTTTATCTAAAGTTGATACACAAAAGTGCTTACATACTTTTTCTAGATTCTCTGGAATTTTTCTGAAGAAAAAGTTTGGAGCCGGTCCGGACTGGACAAGCCGATCCGGACTGTATTCTTCGAGCAGTCCGGACCGCGGCTAGGGTTTTATTAAGAACAAAAGGGATTTGATTTCTTTTACTACAATCTTTTGGTCAAAAGTCTCCAGAGCTTCTCTCTCTAGAATTCAAGTACTTTGGAGCCTTCCCAACTCGTTTTCTCCAAATCCAAGTGAGTTTTCTTGATCAAAATCTCGGTTTTTCACAGATTTTCTATATTTTTCTCAAAACGTGATGCAAATCTCATATCTTTTTCGTTTGTGATTTGTTTTTGATCAAACTTCTTTTGAAATAGAAACTCTGGGAACATTAGTTTTGATTATATGCTAGGTTTTCTCTTGATTTACAGATTTTTAGGCTTCGATTCCTAAAAATTCAGTTTTAGGGCATATAATAGGAATTTTCGAAAATCATGGAATTGATCTATTTTTAAAATTCTTTTTGCAAAACTAATTTGATCCCTAGTCTCTCTACATGATAATGGTTGTTTAGGTACAATTTTTCAAATTTTTGAAAATAAACAATTTTTGTCGTGTTCTTGAGTTGTTGTTCACAGGATTTTTCTCTTGCAAAGAAGCAGCAGCAATGGTGTTTTCGTGGATCATCTTTCTGCTAGTTGCAATGGTGCACACAAGAGCAACTAATAAATTGAAGAGGGCAAAGAAACCTTTAAAAAAGGGAGAATGTTTTCTTGTTGAAGACTCAGAGACGGAATCTGAAAATGAAGAGGTGAATTGGGACGAATTGATGGACGATGAAACAATGCCTATCAAGTCGATGCGAAAGACCCCTGTTTCACTAAAAGGAAAGACTGCTATGGATAAAGGTAAAGCGCCAATGACATCATCTATCTCTATGAAGAGAAAAAGACTGGCTCGACGGTTTGGACGAGCACAAGGGTTTGAAATTAACGAACCAATAGTTCCGGATTCTCCACCCCGTGAGGAACAAGTGTTCGTTAATGCGGATCGCCTAAGGGCATTTGAGAATCGTGAATGCATTGGTGAGAGGCATGTTAATATTGAGGCTCTACGAGACCACTCCCCTGAGTTTGGTGTTCTGATTGAACAAGCAAACCTTATTCAAGTATGCCGATTCCCAGAAATGCTTGGATATTGTCTGCATAACGTGAGGACTTTCTATACAAATGCACGGCACCTTCGAGAAATTGAAAACGGTCCGATGGAGTTTTACACGAATATCCAAGGCACAAGGTTTAAAATTACTCCACAATTGATTGGCGAGGTTTTGGGAATGCAAGCCAGCAAGACAGGAGTTAACTACTTGAAGGGAAAGAGTTTGACAAACACGATGTGGCAAATGGTTATAAAGGGAATATGTTTGGAAGGAACTCAATCAACGGAGAAATCTGTCAAATCCAAAGAACTTCGTCTTGAGTACCGGTTCCTAAACTTCATCACATGTTACAATATCCTTCCAAATATGCAGACGAAAGTCTTGAGATGGGATCGAATGCTGTTTTTGTATCTCTTAGGACATCCGTCAGAGGCAATGGGATTAAATATCAACATTCCATACATTATTTGGAATAGAATGACGAGATATGTTGAGCATCCTCATCCCATTGAAAGAATTCCATTTCCATTGATTATAATGAGGATTTTAAAGAAATTTCAAGTTGATATTAGTTCAACAACTTATCATCACTGTTTGGGCATGATCGATGAGTCCACCATTGTTAAGTCCCTTCATAAGTTGCCTCATGTCACTCCAATTCCTCCATGCGGAATGAAACCCAGTACCGGCACTTCCACATCACCATCACAACCAGCACCCGCACCAGCGGATGAAGCATCAGTCTCATCCATCTACAAAGAACAACAACGATTATCCTTTGAGCAGGAACAGATTTCGAAGGAACAGAAGAGAATTTCCAAAGAGCTTGAAATCATTACAGCAGCTCAAATCACTTTGACGAAGAAAGTCACGTCAATGAAAAAGTTACTGAAGAAAATGTTCTCGAAGATGGGTTGTACGAGCTCTGAGGACTCTGAGTCCGATGATTGATTCTTACTAATCATTTTAGTTGTGCAGGTTTCTCATTTTTTTTTAGTTAGTTTGTTTCTCAAAGTTTTTGAACTGTTAACCTCTCCTAATTATTTTTGTAATTTTGGCTAAGTTTTGTGACAAAAAGGGGGAGAGAGTTTAGGAGAACTTTGAACAATGCACAATGCTTTGAACAATGCGACTATACTTGTGTGTGAGAACAATGCTGAAACTAAGGTAAGTATAACTTCAACTTTTGGGTTTTATCTTGTGTTTTGATGCATGCCACAACTAACTATTCGACTAACTATTTGGGCATGTAGTATAACTAACAAGTTGCTTGTTGACTAACCTTTCTATGACATTTGGATTTGTATTGCTTAGAAGATATGTCGATTTTTTATTATGATTTTCATACATATCTGAATTTGCAAATGTCATGATGTGTCACGCCCCGGGGTCGAATCTGCGACCCGGGCCCGCCAACAGATCCGCCGCCCATACGGAAAACCCCGTATAGACGAAGCGTCTAACCTGCAAAAAGAATGATACTATAGCTATACTGATATCAGAGCTGAAAAGTACACTACTGAAATAAAAAGAATACAACCCAAGTCCTCACAAACGTACAAAGTCTCTCGACTATAAAAGAAAACGTACAAATGAACCTCACTACAAAGGTCTCTCAAAATGTAACTCTCAAAATAGTAAGGGGGTACATCTACTCTCTGGACGACAACTGGTAGGGATCTATCTCGCGACTCCCTTACCTTGATCAGCCGGATCAGCAACAGGAGTAACAGGAACAAGAGTAGAAGGCCCTGGGGAAAAATACACCGCGACGGGTGTGAGAACTACATCCCACAGTAGTTCTCAGTGGGTGCCGCCAACAAGCCCGACGGTCTGCCCACTAAGTCTACTAGAGGCATAAAGTAACAAATGCAGTACTAAAAGGAAAGAGCTGGAAAAATAAACTCTACAGCTACTATGCCTCTATCTAAATGCTCAAAAAGTGGAACAGATGGAAACATGATGCATCTACTAACACTGAAGTATAGTCGCCCAATCTACACTGACTGCCACAAAGGGTCCAGTCAAACCTGCGCCCACCTACTGCCGCACATCCACAAAAGGACGGGTCTACCGTAGGGTGTCCGTGACTGCCAAAGCTGGCCCAGTCAGAGGGACTGCGTCGACAAGTCGCGATAGCAAGTAACAGACCCAACTCCGCAGTGGCACTCGAGGGGCGCGACCCCACCGAGGAAAGTATCCGCGCATCTCTGTCGAGCTCAAATGGCTCATGCAGGCTATAGTCCAAATCCATGATCACAAGAACGACAGTAACTGATATCCCCTCTCTAACTCACTGACTGAAAATACTCACAATCGGGACCACCGTCAACCCAACGGCTCCCACATAGAACCCAAACTCATAGATAACACAAAAAGGACCGACACCATAAGGGTTCGAAAACCTTGATAAGTCGGCGCCTAGAACCCCAATCAAACAAGAACAGACTCCAGGCTCCGCCCATCAAGGTTCCCGACCCCCTTACAGTTCGGGAATGCGACAACCTTGGTACAACATGCGGAAGACACCAACCAGGGTCCGAAAGTTTCGGGAGACCAACACCTACAACCCTATCAAACAAGAACAGGTTCCAGGCACAGCCCCCGTAGCTTTCGTCCCGAAGAGGAACGGCCCCTAGAACCCAGATCACCCAAACTCTCTCGGGTGAGGAAGTTGTAATAAAAAGATGACAGTTGTTACTGAAAACTATTTTAATCTGAGAAACCCAAATTAATATATTTTAGTTCTTTCAAGAAAATCTGTTTAAATAAGTTTTATTTTCCAAACTCCGAAGGGCTATTACCTTCACCCAAATCAAACAAGAACAGGCTCCGGCGACCCCTCGAAATTTGGAAGAAAACATTAGTTTATAGAAATCATGTGTGTCTAAAATCTGTCTAGGTCCTAGGTCCTACTAACACCAATATGCAACTGCCACTAACACAGTGGCGACAAGTAAAACAAGGAAACAAGACATCTCGGGACTGCCGTTTACCCAAACGGCTCCCACCACAGATAAACGACCAAGTACAACTACCAGACTCCACTCTGCTCTCAGGCACGAGTGTAACATGAATCCCACACTAAAAAGAATTCCGAGCACTCGGCCCACTACCCGGGCGAGTATAACACTATGCCCAGGAATATCTATACTCACATTCTAGCATGCTATCCAATTAAACTCACAATCATGCATAATCCTACTATAATAGAATTAATGTCCAGTCCATCAATCTTGAAGACAAGGTCACCCACCTGTAGCGCGCGTTAAACCAAGATCCAAATAAGCTGAAACTGCACGGGAATAAATCCTCAGATTCCCACGATTCCAACGGGCCTAAAAACACCCAAAAACTCCTCCTGGGTACAAAGATATAGCCCAAACATCACAAACAATACAAAATTCCATGTGTACAGTTTTGCTGAAATTTCTGTCCAAAAGAAGCATTATTATCACCTTTGAGGTAAATTCCAAAAATTCCAATAAAAATACGACGGTGATTCTCGCGAAGCGTAGATGTCAATAGAGTCCTCAAACGTTGAATTCCGATAACCGAGTGTAGAGATAAAAATCCGAGAAGGCTCTGCAGTCCAGAAAAACTACCAGCAAAACAGGGGCTTAGAGATGCCTCATAAGCCGTACCAAAAGTGCGAAACGAGATGAAGCGATCAACACGGAAAATGAAGCCTTACCTCTTAGGAACATGCTGTCGCAGAAATCATCCAAAAATTCCTCCTGGTTTGCTCACAGGGAATTTCCGACTGAACTGCGACAGAAAATGGGCCGAAATAGAAAATCGTCGCAGTACGCCGCGTCGCAGATAACTCGCTGTTGGCAACTCCAAAAATTCTGAAATTGCTAGGGTAGATAGAGGACAGAGAAAGGAAAAACTTTCATTAAGGGCTCACTCTCATTTTCTCTCTCTAAAACTCGGAAATGGCAGAGAGAGAGAGAAGGGTATTTATAATGGGCCAAAATCATATTCGGGCTCCACACCAGATCCCAGGCCGAACAGGAAACACCAAATCCGGCCAATCAGATTGCGCCATGCCTCACAGAACACGAAACAGCCGCACAAGCCAATGAAAACGCGCCATGTGTCCCCCGCCGCCCACGTTTCTCACGCGCCCGGCACACGTGGGCGGCCGTGCGCCTGCCAATGAACAGCCGCCACGTGTCCCACGTGGTCCACGGGGCGCACGAGCACGGTCCACGCGCCGGGTCTTCCGGATCGTGTCGGCCAATCACAGCGCGCCACGTGTCAGGGACAAGCCGCCACCCTTGACGCCGCTGGACCAATCAGAGGCTGCCACGTGGCCTTCTGAGTCTTCGGTGCACCCGGTGCACGCCTATTCTGTGGATCCCGCGCCTGCGCGCTGCCCGCGCCTGCTCGCGCCTGCCCGCGGCCCTGCTCCGCCCCTGCGCCGCCTTGCTCCGCCTTGCGCCGCCGCCTGCCGCCGGTTGCCGGAACAGTGTTTCCGGTTGCCGGAATTACTGTTCCGGCATGAACAGTAATTTGTGCCGAAAATTAAGTGAATATACCATTTTGATCGTTTTCGCGTGCTGAGTCCAAATCCGCCGTCCATTTCGCCAAATTCTCATCCGAAATTTTGCCGAAAGCCCCCGGAAAAGCCAATTTGCTCCGTTTTTCGTGCCGGATCCATTTTAAAAATCTGTTTTCGACACTACGAGCTCCGATACATTGTGTAAGCTTCCTGTAATCACTATTAAAGCTGTAAAGTCTTCTACAAAAGTCCGGATCATCACATCCTCCTCCACTAAAAAGAGTTTCGTTCTCGAAACTAACATCCTCAATGGGAGTCTCAAACAGAAAAGTGGGTATCCATCAACACCGACTCCAGCTCCCCAAACACCACTCACTCCCCGTGATTGCTCCTCAACAAAGACAAGTACGGCATGGCCCTGTTGCGCAATCCTCTCATCTCACGAGATAGGATTCGCAACGGGCGTCCCTCGTACTCCAAACACTCACGGATCCTAAGTGGAGTGAGTCAATCACAGGCGAGGGATCCAAAATATACTATCACTGAGCTGGGATGTGGAACACGAGGACTTCCAACAAATTGCGGGGACAAGCAACAACCTCAAAAAGCAAACCCACTGTACTAACACGTCCAAATCTACTCGAAGTACGCCAATACAATCAACAAGAAAGGTAAAGGCCCCACTAGCAGGAAAGTCATCAACCACAACTCTTTATTTAGAAAACAGCTGAAATTAATAAAAAGTTCAAAAATTCCGAAAGACCAGTGCCTTCGCCCCAATCAAACAAGAACGGGTTCGGGCACTGTCTCCATTTCTAGAGTAGCCTTTCGAAGTTTTCGTCCTGTTCATAAATTTCAGTATAAAGGCAAGAAAAAGAAGCGAAGTGTTGAAGTCATTCCTGCTGTGGCTACAATACGGAAGCTACTATCTAACCGTGACCCCTAGGGACACATCCTCTAGTCCTAATCGCCACCTACGCTCAAAAGGTAGCACATAACCCAAAACCGCTGAAGCCACTGCTGCAGGGAGGATACTCGGGTGACCTGTAAAAAAAATGACCTCCTGTTGTCCTACTCGCGGGAAGGTCACCGTTCTCATTCCACAATCAGTCGTTGCACGATACCGCACCAGCTGGTCCATCGCGTGTGCTCAATCTGAGTCGTGGAGCCGTCACACCTGCTGGTGTAATTCCAAGTCTCAATTGTCCTGATCATGCCCCACAGTCCTCCTCTGCTTGTAGGACACTGTGAAGAATCCAATCGCTAATGTATGTAACAAAGATTCCTAGCCCTTATCCATGCAAAGATGCAAATGTCCTACTAACATATGCAGAAGGATGCAGCAGTACCGAAATGCTCAACTCGGCTGACAGGAAATCATACCTGCGGTAATGCGATCTACTGCCGAGGTGCCTTCCACCAGGGCTGCATAAACCCGTCCACTGGGTGCTGAAGGTCGTCATCCCGTCTGTCCCGACGTCGTACCCCACTCCGTCTGACGGTGTACCGGAGGGGCTTCCGCTTCCTGAATAGGCAGGGGAGGTGCTACAGCAAGGGGTAGCACTGACAGAATGGCTCGGGGACAAGCTGCTCGAAAATGTCCCAACTCTCCACATAGGAAACACCGTCCCTGTCTCTGGTCACACTGCGACGGTGGATGAGGGCCGCCACAGATGACACACCGCTCACGTCGCTGCTGCCGGAGCTGTTGTCGTTGCTGATACCGCGGCTGCTGCGGTTGCCCACCAGATCTCTGGCGCCCCTGAAACCTACGACCCTCAGAGTGAGATCGTGGAAGTCTCGGAGGTGCCTGCCGACTCGTCTGTCCCTCATCAACCGGTGCTGGGCGCTTCGCCCCTGGAATCACTGCAGGAGCTGGAGCCACCTCATCCATCACCGCCTCTCCGCACTCAACATAAAGTGCCTGCTCCATAGATGCATCCAACGTCTGCAATCTGTGCGAACGGACGAGCTGATAAATCTCCCGGCGCAAACCCCGCTCAAACATGTAAATCCGATGCGCCTCGTCCCTAGCCGCGTGCGGTACACAGGCCAACAACTGGTTAAAGTCTGTGATGTACTCATGCACGGGCCGATCTCCCTGTCGGAGATTCTTCAGCTGTTCCTCTAACCTCTGCCTGACGCTCTCCGGGAAAAAGGCTCCAAGCAATAGACTGCGGAACTCCGCCCAAGTAAGAAGTTGGGTCCCAGGTGGACCAGCAGGTCGCACACGCCGCCACCAAGCCTCGGCGTTGCGCTCCAAAAAGTTTGTCGCCAACAGTACCTTAAATCGCTCCTGAACAAATAGGCTCTCAAAATGTCGCTCCATAGCCGTGATCCACGACTCTGCCTCCCACGGCTCCGTACTCAGTCCTGAAAAACGAGGTGGGTCGAACTGACGGAACCTCATCAACAAGTCAACCTGTCACGCCCCGGCGTCGAAACTGCGACCCGGGCTCGCCAACAGATCCGCCGCCCATACGGGAAGCCCGTATAGACGAAGCGACTAACCTGCAAAATAGCATCTATACTAAGCAGATATCAGAGCTGAAAGTAAAACTGCTAGAAATAAAAACTATATACAACACAAGTCCTCACCAAAAGTACAAAAGTCTCTCGAGCAGTAGAAAATAAATACAACTCTATACCTCACTACAAAGTTCTCTCAACAGGAACTCTCAAAAGTAATAAAGGTACATCTACTCTCTGGATGACGACTGGTGGGGAACTATCTCGCGACTCCCTTACCTCGATCAGAAGAAGCAGCAACAGGAGAAGCAGGAACCGGAGTAGAAGTCCCTGTGGGAAAATACACCACGACGGGTGTGAGAACTACGTCCCAAGTAGTTCTCAGTGGGTGCCGCCAACAAGCCCGACGGTCTGCCCACTAAGTCTACTAGAGGCATAAAGTAACAATATAAAACTGGAATGAAAGGGCTGGAAAAGTAACTCTACAGCTACTATGCCTCTATCTAGATGCTCAAGAACAGGAACAGATGAAACATGATGCATCTACTAACACACACAGCAAACTCACCAAATCTAAACTGACTGCCTCAAAGGGTCCAGTCAAACCTGCGCCCACCTACTGCCGCACATCCTCAACAGGACGGGTCTACCGTAGGGTGTCCGTGACTGCCACTAACTGGGCCAGTCAGAGGGACGGCGTCGACAAGTCGCGATAGCAAGTAACAGGCCCAACTCCGGAGTGGCTCTCGAGGGGAGCGACCCCCACCGAGGAAAGTATCCGCGTAACTCTGTCGAGCTCAAATAAATGGCTCATGCAGGCTAAAGTCCAACCACGATCAACAAGATCGACCAACGACACCAACTCTCAACCACAAGCTGGAAGTCACACAGCTGGGGCCACTGTCCACCAGACGGCTCCCACAACAGAACACTAAACTCTCCAGAAAGACCGACACCATAAGGGTTCGGAAACCCGATAGACCGGTGCTAAGAACCCTATCAAACAAGAACAGACTCTAGGCTCCGACTATCGAAGTTCCCGATCCCTTATAGTTCGGGAAAGCAAAACACAGTACAACTCGCAGAAGACACCAACAGGGCCCGAAAGTCCCGGGAGACCTACACCTACAACCCTATCAAACAAGAACAGGTTCCAGGCTCGGCCCCCGTGGCTTTCGTCCCGACAGAGGAACGACCCCTAGAACCCAGACCACTCGAATCCTTTCGAGTGGGGAGATTTACCGGAAAAGGTGACATTTGTTATTGAAAACTAATTTGATCTGGAAGAAATTCATATTTAATGATTTTAGTTCTTTTTAGAAAAACAGTTAGAAAACAAGTGTTTTACCCAAACCTCGAAGGGCTGATGCCTTTGTCCAATCAAACAAGAACAGACTCCAGCGGCCCTTCGATGTTTGGAAGAAAACATTGGTAGACTAAAATCATGTATATGTCGAAAAGAGTTCTGGGTTCTAGGTCCGGCTAACACTAGTAAACTACTGCCACTAACACAGTGGCGACGACCCAAACAGGGGAAAACAAGATCTCTCGGGTCCACCGTTTACCCCAAACGGTTCCCGATACAGACAAGCGAACCACTACATCTACCAGACTCCACTCTGCTCCCAAGCACGAGTGCAATGCATCCCACACTATAGAGAAGTCCCAACCGCTCGGCCCACTACCCGGGCGAGGATAACACTAAGTCCAGGAATGCGACATAAAGTGTGGATGTCTAAACATAAATAACCCTAGCCCAAGTGAGGGTTTTCTACTGGTCTGGTTACACATGCAACATATGACGGGGGTGCTAGGTCAGGTTCCAATATAACAAATATTTAACGTGATAGTAGGAAGCAAGAGATCACAAGATCGACAGATAAAACAAGGATCAACAATTCCTACGCTCTAGCATGCTACCCAAGTCCAATCACTATCATGCATGATTCTATATCAATAGAATTAGAGTACAGTCCATAGATCTTGAAAGCAAGCCACCCACCTGAAGACGCTAACTGTCCGGAGCCGTACAGCTGAGAAAACCAGGAAAATAACCACTCTAGGTCCAACAGGTCCAGCACAGTCCACAATCCCTCCTGGGTACAACATAAGGCTACAGTTACACTTTAACTCCATTAAAATCCAGGTTTTACAAATCTGCTGGGAACAGTCCACTTACTGCGAAATTTTCACCTGTAAAACGAACTCCAAAAATTCTGATAAAAATACCACAGCGATCCTCGCGTCGATAGCTTCGAAACGGGTACCTGCACGTCCAATTCCGAGCACCGAAGGCTAAGTTACAAATTCCACAGTAACGATGCGCACAATCCCAAAATCATTCAACTGTAAACTCTTGTACAGATAAAAGGAACAGTGTATACCTTCGGGAAGGTCTCCAAAAAATCCAAGAAAAATCCACGATGATCCTCGCGTCGAGTTGATGAAAAAAGTCTATAAGCACGTCTTGATCCGAGACTCGTGCGCGAAGATCTCCTCAAAAGAAGGTGCTGCCCTCACCAAAATCTCACAGCAAAAAGGGGTCCCAATGAGCACGAGAAAACACCTCGAAAAACGTGAAATCTGAAAATGTACGAGAAACACAAAATCGTAGCCTCACCTGCTACGAATCCAGCAGCGAAGAAATCACTCGAAAAGATCGTCGGAGTAGACCAGGGGAGCTAAAACACTGCTGCTGCGCCGAAGAAGAACACAGGAACCACCACGTCGCGCCGCGCCGTAAAATAGAGAACCTCGGGATGCGTGCCCATAAAATCCCAAAACTTTGCAGGTGGATCCAGAGCTTGAAGATGAAGAAATCTTCTTAAGGGTGCTCGGGCAGAGGAGGCTCGAAAAGAGGAGAAAAGGGGAGAAGAAAGAGGCTCGGGCTGCTAAATAAAGGCCCCAAAAAAAAACAATTGAAGAAATACCGAAATTGTCCCAAGTTTCGGGCGGCTACAGTGCAGCCCAGCCCAGATTCGGGCGGCTACAGTGCGGCCCAGCCCGAATTCGGGCGGCTACAGTGCAGCCCGGCCCGGCCGGTTTCGGGCGCGCACAGTGCGGCCCGGCCCGGCCCAGCCCGCACACGGGATCCAGCCGGACGCTTGCTTGGTCCGACCCGCGCCGGCGCCCGCCACGTGTCCCCCGAACACACCGCAGCCGTGCAAGCCGCCACGGGGAGCGCCACGTGTCCCTGCCCGCGTCAACGCGGGTAGGTGGCGCCCGCGAATCAGCGGGCGCCACGTGGCACCTCCCACGTCGCCCGCGCCTGCCCCGCGTACGGCCACCTGCCCCGCGCGCTGCGTGGACCGCGCGCTCATGCGCCCGCCAACCGGGTGCCGCCACGTGGCGCGCCCCCGGTCCACGCCTCCCCGCGCACATCCCGCAGACCGAGCGCACCAGAGCCGCCCAATCAGGCGCTGCCACGTGGACACCTGCCGGTCCACGCGCCTCCCGGTGCACCCCGGTCCCAAACCCCAGCGCTCCGTGGACCCAGCTGCGTGCGCCGGCCAATCAGGGCCTGCCACGTGGCTCCCCCGCCGGTCCACGGCTCCCCCATGCACCAGAAATTCAGTAAATTTTCCGGGAGTCCGTTTTTGTGGCATCCGGACTCAGAATTTGGCAAACAAAAAGCCATTTTCAAGCGTTTTTTTCCGCGCTGAATCCATTTCCCGCCGTCTGTTTGGCCTAATTCTTTTTCAAAATTTCGGCAAACCCAGCCGAAGCCAACACAGCTAAAAAAAAAACCTTACGGTCCATCTGTGGCATCCCATTGATGCCCATGGCCAGATACACCAACAACAGGTGTTCTAACAGTGGATCCATCGAAAAATGCTGCATGGGTGTCGGGGGTCCTACATCCTCCCCCACTAAAAGGAAGTTTCGTCCCCGAAACAAAACACGCCACAACAAAAAACAAAACAATCAAAACAACCAAGAACGCAGCACTAACTAACAAGAAAGATACGGCTCCACCAGCAGGAAAGTCATCACTCCAACCCTCGATTTAGAAAACAGCTGAATTAGCGAAAAGTCCAAAAATTTCGAAAAATCAGTGCCTTCCGCCCCAATCAAACAAGAACAGGTTCGGGCACTGTCTCCATTTCTGGAGCATCTTTCGAAGTTTCCGTCCTGTTCGTAAATTTCAGTACAAGGTGAGAAAAGGGTGGAGAAGTGTTGGTGTCGTTCCTAACTGTGGCCACAAAAGAAAGCTATCACTAACCGAGACTCCTAAGGACATAACCACTAGTCCTAACATCACGTCTGCTCCCGAGGTGGCGTCTGTCCACAGTCGCTAAAGCCCATGCTGTTGAAGGATACGCCGACAATCCGAGAAAACGAACTCCTCCAGTCCAACTCGCAGAAGGATAACTGCTTTCATTCCATCATCAGTCGTAGCACAGCACCGCGCCCATCTCCCAACCTGGGTGCTCAATCCAAGTCCTGGAGCTGTCCTTGATCGTCACAACAGCAAGTGAAGTCCCAAGTCTCAACTGCACTGATCATACCCGCGATCCTCCCTACTCATAGGATACTGGGAAGAATCCAATCGCTAAACATGTAGCAGAAATTCCTAACCCATACCCATGCAAGGATGCCGATGCCGATCTCAACTAATAAAGCAGAGAATGCAGCGGTATAACAAAATGCTCAACTCAGCTAACCAGAAATAAAAATCATACCTTGCCCGACGGCAATACTCCCGCTCCGCTGCCGGGGTGTCTCCAACA
>JAQNDB010000060.1:0-63235 GCA_029204045.2 Tillandsia leiboldiana | reverse complement strand
CTGCAGGTCGGTCGTCCCGTCTGTCCCGACTCGTGGCCCACTCTGTCCGCTTGGTGTGCCGGAGGGGTTCCCGCTGCAATGGATGGGCAAAGGGGGGTGCTGTCGCAATCGGCCGCACTGACAAAATGGCCTGGGGGCAAGCTGCGCGGAAATGTCCCAACTCTCCACAGAGGAAACACCGCCCCTGTCTCTGATCACACTGCGACGGTGGATGAGGCCCGCCACAGATACACACCGCTCCTGCCGCTGCTTGCCGATACCGCTGATGCTGCTGCTGCTGGGGCTCACCAGATCTCCGGCGCCTACGAAACCCACGACCCTCAGGATGAGATCGTGGAGGTCTCGGAGGTCCCTGCCCGCTCGTCTGCCCTCATCACCCGGTGCTGGGCGCTTCGCCCCAGGAATCACTACGGGGGCTAGAGCCACCTCTGACATCACTGCCGCTCCAGACTCAATATATAACGCCTGCTCCATCGATGCCTCCAAAGTCTGTAATCTGCGTGAGCGAACAAGCTGATAAATATCCCGGCGCAGCCCCCGCTCGAACATGTAGATCCGGTGAGACTCGTCCCTGGCCACGTGAGGCATACTAGCCAACAGCTGGTTGTATTCGGCTATGTATGCATTCACGGGCCGATCTCCCTGGCGGAGATTTCTCAGCTGGCTCCTCCAATCTCTGGCGAACACTCTCAGGAAAGAAGGCCCCTAACAGAAGTCTGCGGAACTCCGCCCAGGGAAGAATCTGCGTCCCAGGCGGACCAGCAGGCCGCACACGCCGCCACCAAGCCTCGGCGTTGCCCTCCAAGTAGTGTGTAGCCAAAAAGACTCGAAATCGATCATCAACGAACAAACTCTCAAAATGACGCTCCATGGCCGTGATCCAAGACTCTGCCTCCCACGGCTCAGCACTCATACCAGAAAAACGGGGTGGATCAAACCGGCGGAACCTCATCAACAGATCCACCACCGCACTCTGCTCAGCCAAAGTCAAAGGTCCCATCGATCCAGGCGGTGGTATGCTAGAAACCGGCTCGACAGGAATAGCCGGCGCTGACGGGACCACAGGGGGCGCCACAGCTGGCGAAGAAGGCACAGGCGAACACACAGGGGGTGCTACCACAGGCTGCGTCCTCTGCTCTAAAAGAAGCATCATCCGACCAAAGGCCTCCTCCTGGCGCCGAGAAGCCTCCTCCTGGCGCTGAGAAGCCTCCTCCTGGCGCTGCACCGCCTCAGACAACTGGGCCACTGAGCCCGAAGCTCCTGCACCTCACTCTGCTGACCCTGTGCTGGCTCCTCCTGCCCAGGCTCATCGGAGGGAAAAGGCTGAGAACGCGTCTGCACCCCGCGTCGGGGAGGCATCGTGCCCACCTGCAACACACATGGAAACATCAGGACAGTACCAAACAACACACGACCCAATCCAGCGAAAGTCTAGGACATGTCATCCATTCCCTAGCATTATGTTGTCTGCAGCCAACATAATCGCTTAGGAGAATAAACATGCCAGTCACTCCTCCCATCCCTTGGGAGAGGTAAAACTCAATCAGGACTCTCGCTAACAGTCACGACTCTCACGTAGTCATCCTAATGTCCAACCACAAGCCTAGGGTTTCTAAGTCCATAATGACCTACAACCTAGGCTCTCATACCACTCTAATCTGTCACGCCCCGGCGTCGAAACTGCGACCCGGGCTCGCCAACAGATCCGCCGCCCATACGGGAAGCCCGTATAGACGAAGCGACTAACCTGCAAAATAGCATCTATACTAAGCAGATATCAGAGCTGAAAGTAAAACTGCTAGAAATAAAAACTATATACAACACAAGTCCTCACCAAAAGTACAAAAGTCTCTCGAGCAGTAGAAAATAAATACAACTCTATACCTCACTACAAAGTTCTCTCAACAGGAACTCTCAAAAGTAATAAAGGTACATCTACTCTCTGGATGACGACTGGTGGGGAACTATCTCGCGACTCCCTTACCTCGATCAGAAGAAGCAGCAACAGGAGAAGCAGGAACCGGAGTAGAAGTCCCTGTGGGAAAATACACCACGACGGGTGTGAGAACTACGTCCCAAGTAGTTCTCAGTGGGTGCCGCCAACAAGCCCGACGGTCTGCCCACTAAGTCTACTAGAGGCATAAAGTAACAATATAAACTGGAATGAAAGGGCTGGAAAAGTAACTCTACAGCTACTATGCCTCTATCTAGATGCTCAAGAACAGGAACAGATGAAACATGATGCATCTACTAACACACACAGCAAACTCACCAAATCTAAACTGACTGCCTCAAAGGGTCCAGTCAAACCTGCGCCCACCTACTGCCGCACATCCTCAACAGGACGGGTCTACCGTAGGGTGTCCGTGACTGCCACTAACTGGGCCAGTCAGAGGGACGGCGTCGACAAGTCGCGATAGCAAGTAACAGGCCCAACTCCGGAGTGGCTCTCGAGGGGAGCGACCCCACCGAGGAAAGTATCCGCGTAACTCTGTCGAGCTCAAATAAATGGCTCATGCAGGCTAAAGTCCAACCACGATCAACAAGATCGACCAACGACACCAACTCTCAACCACAAGCTGGAAGTCACACAGCTGGGGCCACTGTCCACCAGACGGCTCCCACAACAGAACACTAAACTCTCCAGAAAGACCGACACCATAAGGGTTCGGAAACCCAATAGACCGGTGCTAAGAACCCTATCAAACAAGAACAGACTCTAGGCTCCGACTATCGAAGTTCCCGATCCCTTATAGTTCGGGAAAGCAAAACACAGTACAACTCGCAGAAGACACCAACAGGGCCCGAAAGTCCCGGGGAGACCTACACCTACAAACCCTATCAAACAAGAACAGGTTCCAGGCTCGGCCCCCGTGGCTTTCGTCCCGACAGAGGAACGACCACTAGAACCCAGACCACTCGAATCCTTTCGAGTGGGGAGATTTACCGAAAAAGGTGACATTTGTTATTGAAAACTAATTTGATCTGGAAGAAATTCATATTTAATGATTTTAGTTCTTTTTAGAAAAACAGTTAGAAAACAAGTGTTTTACCCAAACCTCGAAGGGCTGATGCCTTTGTCCAATCAAACAAGAACAGACTCCAGCGGCCCTTCGATGTTTGGAAGAAAACATTGGTAGACTAAAATCATGTATATGTCGAAAAGTGTTCTGGGTTCTAGGTCCGGCTAACACTAGTAAACTACTGCCACTAACACAGTGGCGACGACCCAAACAGGGGAAAACAAGATCTCTCGGGTCCACCGTTTACCCCAAACGGTTCCCGATACAGACAAGCGAACCACTACATCTACCAGACTCCACTCTGCTCCCAAGCACGAGTGCAATGCATCCCACACTATAGAGAAGTCCCGACCGCTCGGCCCACTACCCGGGCGAGGATAACACTAAGTCCAGGAATGCGACATAAAAGTGTGGATGTCTAAACATAAATAACCCTAGCCCAAGTGAGGGTTTTCTACTGGTCTGGTTACACATGCAACATATGACGGGGGTGCTAGGTCAGGTTCC
Source organism: Tillandsia leiboldiana (assembly GCA_029204045.2). NCBI lineage: Eukaryota > Viridiplantae > Streptophyta > Magnoliopsida > Poales > Bromeliaceae > Tillandsia > Tillandsia leiboldiana. The sequence continues at coordinate 59,705 of JAQNDB010000060.1, read as the reverse complement.
AATATAACAAATATTTAACGTGATAGTAGGAAGCAAGAGATCACAAGATCGACAGATAAAACAAGGATCAACAATTCCTACGCTCTAGCATGCTACCCAAGTCCAATCACTATCATGCATGATTCTATATCAATAGAATTAGAGTACAGTCCATAGATCTTGAAAGCAAGCCACCCACCTAAAGACGCTAACTGTCCGGAGCCGTACAGCTGAGAAAACCAGGAAAATAACCACTCTAGGTCCAACAGGTCTAGCACAGTCCACAATCCCTCCTGGGTACAACATAAGGCTACAGTTACACTTTAACTCCATTAAAATCCAGGTTTTACAAATCTGCTGGGAACAGTCCACTTACTGCGAAATTTTCACCTGTAAAACGAACTCCAAAAATTCTGATAAAAATACCACAGCGATCCTCGCGTCGATAGCTTCGAAACGGGTACCTGCACGTCCAATTCCGAGCACCGAAGCCCAAGTTACAAATTCCACAGTAACGATGCGCACAATCCCAAAATCATTCAACTGTAAACTCTTGTACAGATAAAAGGAACAGTGTATACCTACGGGAAGGTCTCCAAAAATTCCAAGAAAAATCCACGATGATCCTCGCGTCGAGTAGATGAAAAAAGTCTATAAGCACGTCTTGATCCGAGACTCGTGCGCGAAGATCTCCTCAAAAGAAGGTGCTGCCCTCACCAAAATCTCACAGCAAAAAGGGGTCCCAATGAGCACGAGAAAACACCACGAAAAACGTGAAATCTGAAAATGTGCGAGAAACCCAAAATCGTAGCCTCACCTGCTACGAATCCAGCAGCGAAGAAATCACTCGAAAAGATCGTCGGAGTAGACCAGGGGAGCTAAAACACTGCTGCTGCGCCGAAGAAGAACACAGGAACCACCACGTCGCGCCGCGCCGTAAAATAGAGAACCTCGGGATGCGTACCCATAAAATCCCAAAACTTTGCAGGTGGATCCAGAGCTTGAAGATGAAGAAATCTTCTTAAGGGTGCTCGGGCAGAGGAGGCTCGAAAAGAGGAGAAAAGGGGAGAAGAAAGAGGCTCGGGCTGCTAAATAAAGGCCCCAAAAAAAAACAATTGAAGAAATACCGAAATTGTCCCAAGTTTCGGGCGGCTACAGTGCAGCCCAGCCCAGATTCGGGCGGCTACAGTGCGGCCCAGCCCGAATTCGGGCGGCTACAGTGCAGCCCGGCCCGGCCGGTTTCGGGCGCGCACAGTGCGGCCCGGCCCGGCCCAGCCCGCACACGGGATCCAGCCGGACGCTTGCTTGGTCCGACCCGCGCCGGCGCCCGCCACGTGTCCCCCGAACACGCCGCAGCCGTGCAAGCCGCCACGGGGAGCGCCACGTGTCCCTGCCCGCGTCAACGCGGTAGGTGGCGGCCCGCGAATCAGCGGGCGCCACGTCGCCCGCGGCCTGCCCCGCGTACGGCCACCTGCCCCCGCGCGCTGCGTGGACCGCGCGCTCATGCGCCCGCCAACCGGGTGCCGCCACGTGGCGCGCCCCCGGTCCACGCCTCCCCGCGCACTCCCGCAGACCGAGCGCACCAGAGCCGCCCAATCAGGCGCTGCCACGTGGACACCTGCCGGTCCACGCGCCTCCCGGTGCACCCCGTCCAAACCCCAGCGCTCCGTGGACCCAGCTGCGTGCGCCGGCCAATCAGGGCCTGCCACGTGGCTCCCCCGCCGGTCCACGGCTCCCCCATGCACCAGAAATTCAGTAAATTTTCCGGGAGTCCGTTTTTGGGCATCCGGACTCAGAATTTGGCAAACAAAAAGCCATTTTCAAGCGTTTTTCCGCGCTGAATCCATTTCCGCCGTCTGTTTGGCCTAATTCTTTTTCAAAATTTCAGCAAACCCAGCCGAAAGCCAACACAGCTAAAAAAAACCTTACAGGGTCCATCTGTGGCATCCCATTGATGCACCATGGGCCAGATACACCAACAACAGGTGTTCTAACAGTGGATCCATCGGAAAAATGCTGCATGGGGTTCGGGGGTCCTACACAACCACCTCACGCTGCTCTGCAGGGGTCAACTGTCCTGTCGTCCCGGACGGCTGACCACTGGTAACCTGTGCTGTAGGGGCTGCCTGCGCTACTGATACAACTGGGGGTGCCACAGCTGGCGAAGGAGGTGCGGTGAAACTCTCAGGGGGTGCTACAGCTGACTGCGCCCTCCGCTCCATCATACGGATCATCCGGTCCATGGCCTCCTCCTGGCGTCGTGAAATCTCCTCTTGGCGCCGGAGAGTCTCAGTCAAATGGGCCATCTGAGCCCAAAGCTCCTGCACCTCACTCTGCTGACCTTGTGCTGACTGCTCAGGCTCAAGGGAGGAGGAAGGCTGAGAACGTGTCAACATCCTACGTCGGGGAGGCATGGTACACACCTGTAGCAACATTCAAACATTAGGACAGTACCAAACAACGCTCGACCCAATCCAGCGAAAGTCTAAGACATGTCATCCATTCCATAGCATTATGTTGTCTGCAGCCAACATAATCACTTAGGAGAATAAACATGCCAATTACTCATCCCATCCCTTGGGAGAGGTATAAAACTCAATCAGGACTCTCGCTAACAGTCACGACTCTCACGTAGTCATCCTAATGTCCAACCACAAGCCTAGGGTTTCTAAGTCCTCAATGACCTACAACCTAGGCTCTGATACCACTCTAATCTGTCACGCCCCGGGGTCGAATCTGCGACCCGGGCCCGCCAACAGATCCGCCGCCCATACGGAAAACCCCGTATAGACGAAGCGTCTAACCTGCAAAAAGAATGATACTATAGCTATACTAATATCAGAGCTGAAAAGTACACTACTGAAATAAAAATAATACAACCCAAGTCCTCACAAACGTACAAAGTCTCTCGACTATAAAAGAAAACGTACAAGTGAACCTCACTACAAAGGTCTCTCAAAATGTAACTCTCAAAATAGTAAGGGGGTACATCTACTCTCTGGACGACAACTGGTAGGGATCTATCTCGCGACTCCCTTACCTCGATCAGCCGGATCAGCAACAGGAGTAACAGGAACAAGAGTAGAAGGCCCTGGGGAAAAATACACCGCGACGGGTGTGAGAACTACATCCCACAGTAGTTCTCAGTGGGTGCCGCCAACAAGCCCGACGGTCTGCCCACTAAGTCTACTAGAGGCATAAAGTAACAAATGCAGTACTGAAAGGAAAGAGCTGGAAAAATAAACTCTACAGCTACTATGCCTCTATCTAAATGCTCAAAAAGTGGAACAGATGGAAACATGATGCATCTACTAACACTGAAGTATAGTCGCCCAATCTACACTGACTGCCACAAAGGGTCCAGTCAAACCTGTGCCCACCTACTGCCGCACATCCACAAAAGGACGGGTCTACCGTAGGGTGTCCGTGACTGCCAAAGCTGGCCCAGTCAGAGGGACTGCGTCGACAAGTCGCGATAGCAAGTAACAGACCCAACTCCGGAGTGGCACTCGAGGGGCGCGACCCCACCGAGGAAAGTATCCGCGCATCTCTGTCGAGCTCAAATGGCTCATGCAGGCTATAGTCCAAATCCATGATCACAAGAACGACAGTAACTCACATCTCCTCTCTAACTCACTGACTGGAAATACTCACAGTCGGGACCACCGTCAATCCAACGGCTCCCACATAGAACCCAAACTCATAGATAACACAAAAAGGACCGACACCATAAGGGTTAGAAAACCCCGATAAGTCGGCGCCTAGAACCCCAATCAAACAAGAACAGACTCCAGGCTCCGCCCATCAAGGTTCCCGACCCCCTTACAGTTCGGGAACGCGACAACCTTGGTACAACATGCGGAAGACACCAACCAGGGTCCGAAAGTTCCGGGAGACCAACACCTACAACCCTATCAAACAAGAACAGGTTCCAGGCACAGCCCCCGTAGCTTTCGTCCCGAAGAGGAACGGCCCCTAGAACCCAGATCACCCAAACTCTCTCGGGTGAGCAAGTTGTAATAAAAAGATGACAGTTGTTACTGAAAACTATTTTAATCTGAGAAACCCAAATTAATATATTTTAGTTCTTTCAAGAAAATCTGTTTAAATAAGTCTTATTTTCCAAACTCCGAAGGGCTATTACCTTCACCCAAAACAAACAAGAACAGGCTCCGGCGACCCCTCGAAATTTGGAAGAAAACATTAGTTTATAGAAATCATGTGTGTCTAAAATCTGTCTGGGTCCTAGGTCCTACTAACACCGATATGCAACTGCCACTAACACAGTGGCGACAAGTAAAACAAGGAAACAAGACATCTCGGGACTGTCGTTTACCCAAACGGCTCCCACCACAGATAAACGACCAAGTACAACTTCCAGACTCCACTCTGCTCTCAGGCACGAGTGTAACATGAATCCCACACTAAAAAGAATTCCGACCACTCGGCCCACTACCCGGGCGAGTATAACACTATGTCCAGGAATATCTATACTCACATTTTAGCATGCTATCCAATTAAACTCACAATCATGCATAATCCTACTATAATAGAATTAATGTCCAGTCCATCAATCTTGAAGACAAGGTCACCCACCTGTAGCGCGCGTTAAACCAAGATCCAAATAAGCTGAAACTGCACGGGGATAAATCCTCAGATTCCCACGATTCCAACGGGCCTAAAAACACCCAAAAACTCCTCCTGGGTACAAAGATATAGCCCAAACATCACAAACAATACAAAATTCCATGTGTACAGTTTTGCTGAAATTTCTGTCCAAAAGAAGCATTATTATCACCTTTGAGGTAAATTCCAAAAATTCCAATAAAAATACGACGGCGATCCTCGCGAAGCGTAGATGTCAATCGAGTCCTCAAACGTTGAATTCCGATAACCGAGTGCAGAGATAAAAATCCGAGAAGGCTCTGCAGTCCAAAAAAACTACCAGCAAAACAGGGGCTTAGAGATGCCTCGTAAGCCGTACCAAAAGTGTGAAACGAGGTGAAGCGATCAACACGGAAAATGAAGCCTTACCTCTTAGGAACATGCTGTCGCAGAAATCATCCAAAAATTCCTCCTGGTTTGCTCACAGGGAATTTCCGACTGAACTGCGACAGAAAATGGGCCGAAACTGAAAATCATCGCAGTACGCCGTGTCGCAGATAACCCGCTGTCGGAAACTCCAAAAATTCTGAAATTGCTAGGGTAGATAGAGGACAGAGAAAGGAAAAACTTTCATTAAGGGCTCACTCTCATTTTCTCTCTCTAAAACTCGGAAATGGCAGAGAGAGAGAAGGGTATTTATAATGGGCCAAAATCCTATTCGGGCTCCACACTAGATCCCAGGCCAAACAGGAAACACCAAATCCGGCCAATCAGATTGCGCCACGCCTCACAGAACACGAAATAGCCGCACAAGCCAATGAAAATGCGCCACGTGTCCCCCGCCGCCCACGTTTCTCACGCGCCCGGCACACGTGGGCGGCCGTGCGCCTGCCAATGAACAGCCGCCACGTGTCCCACGTGGTCCACGGGGCGCACGAGCCCGGTCCACGCGCCGGGTCTTCCGGATCGTGTCGGCCAATCACAGCGCGCCACGTGTCAGGGACAAGCCGCCACCCTTGACGCCGCCGGACCAATCAGAGGCTGCCACGTGGCCTTCTGAGTCTTCGGTGCACCCGGTGCACGCCTATTCTGTGGACCCCGCGCCTGCGCGCTGCTCACGCCTGCCCGCGGCCCTGCTCCGCCCCTGCGTCGCCTTGCTCCGCCGTGCGCCGCCGCCTGCCGCCGGTTGCCGGAACAGTGTTTCCGGTTGCCGGAATTACTGTTCCGGCATGAACAGTAATTTGTGCCGAAAATTAAGTGAATATACCATTTTGATCGTTTTCGCACGCTGAGTCCAAATCCGCCGTCCATTTCGCCAAATTCTCATCCGAAATTTTGCCGAAAGCTCCCGGAAAAGCCAATTTGCTCCGTTTTTCGTGCCGGATCCATTTTAGAAATCCGTTTTCGACACTACGAGCTCCAATACATTGTGTAAGCTTCCTGTAATCACTATTAAAGCTGTAAAGGCTTCTACAAAAGTTCGGATCATCACATGATGAGTATAAACTCTATCTCTGTGTTTGGTTTTGATTGTTGAAAATTCTTGAGGTTACTAACGATCTTTTGTGTCAAGAATGATTTCTTTTGCAGAGATTACAGATGTCTAAGTCTAGAGTCTATTTTAGGTGTTTAACTCATGTATTTATTTTTATTTGGATCTTCAATGTAAATTTTTGTTGTATGGTGATATCAACAAAAATATCTTTTTGAATTTTCTTGAGTGGATTTGTGTTTTGTCACGAAACCGCCAAAGGGGGAGATTGTTACGGAATTTGACTTGGCATATTTCGTGAAATCGGTTAAGTCTTGAAGATTGAATATGGAAAAGTTGGATCGTATACCTCAATCTCAAGTAAGAAGAATTCAAAAGGATCAGGTACGTTTAATTAAATAAGTTTGATGATCCGAATACTTCTTATAGTGTAGAAACACTTGGATGAATTTTTTATTGCATAAAAATCAAAAACTGGACATTCCATATGTTCAGAGTCCGGATCGGGCTTTACAGTCCGGACCCCGAACATATGTTAGTTCGTGCATAATTCCAGTCCGGACCCTGGGAATTTCTGTCCGGACCCCGAACGTGGAATTTGCAAGAAAAGCATGAACAGTCCGGACCGTGGATTTCAGTCCGGACCCCGAATGTCGTCTTTTCTGGAAATTGTCTGTTTCGCTGAGACAGTCCGGACAGCCAATTCCAGTCCGGACTGTCGTCTTGCAAAATTCCAGAAATGGTTAGTTTTTTATTCTTATCTTCTTCCACAAGTTTTCTAACCTATAAATAGACCCTACGATTCATTTTTTAGGGTAATCCAAATACGGTCAAAAATAGAAAAATCCACCCATAGAGAATAAAGGAAATCAATAGATTTAATCCTATGTTTCTTCATCTATATTGATTTGATTCTAGGTTTTCATACTCAGATTTTGAGTAGAATCAAATCAATGAATACTTAGATGGTATTTTCGATCTATTTCTAATCTAAGTATTCGGCGGATCATCACCACCCAAAAAATAACGATTTCCCCAAAATCGGCGCGTGGACTCGCGTGGCCTTGTGGATTCAAGGTGCAACCGCTCTCGTGGATTCGGAGCGAGGTACATTCGTGGATTCGAGACGTGCTACTGGGTGAAGACCGTGGATTCGGTCGGACGTCGTGGACTCGACGTTGGACGCCGTGGATTCGGCGTTGGACGCTAATCGTGGATTCGAGCAGCGTTGCTGAGCGAGCGGAGAAGATCTACTAGGAGCGTATGGAAAAGGTTGAGTCGTAAGTGTATACGGTAAATCACCTTATACGTGTGTTAATTCTAGTGGATTTCACCGTGTTATCGGTCCCGTGGTTTTTTACTCCGGATTGGAGTTTTCCACGTAAAAATCTCTGCGTGTTATTTATTTTTTCGCTTTGGGTTTTATATCGCAAAGATTTTTGAGTGTTTATTGTTTACACCTATTCACCCCCCTCTAGGTGTTTTTTCCCCTATTTAGATCCATTTATACATAACCCAACACTATGGAATGGGTGACATGCTCTAGACTTGTAGGGCCCCAGAACCCCATGTAGCTTTTCCCATGAATCCACTGTGTAAAACACCTATTGATGGTGTGTCTGGCCCATAGTGCATCAAAGGGATGCCACAGATGGACCCTGTGAGATATTGATAGCTGGATTGGCCTTCAGCTGCTTTTGCTGAATTTTAAAAAAAGTTTTAGGCCAAACAGAGGTTGGATTTGGATTCAGCACGGAAAAACGCTTGAAAACGACTATTTGTTTGTTTAATTCTGAGTCCGGATGCCCAAAAGCAGACTCCCGGAAGTTTTCAGTGGATTCTGGTGCATGGGGGAGGCCGTAGACCGGCTGGGTGCCACGTGGTGGCCTATTATTGGCCGGTTCATAGTGCGCGGTCCAGAGAGCAGCGCCGGGTGGCGCATGGACCCGGCGCGGGGACACATGGCGCCTCAGGAGTGGCCGGCACGCGATGCGCGGTCCAGGGAACTCCGGGCTGGTGCATAGACCGGGCGCGGGGACACGTGGCAGCAGGAGATTGGCGGGCTTTTTCGGCACGGTCCACGGAAGGGTGCACCGGTGCCTCGGGGCGCGTGCGCGCATGGGGGGCAGGTGGCACGACCGATGAGGCAGCCGGCCGGTCGGCGGGTCGCGCGGTTGGGCCACGTGGTGCCCACCCATTGGCGGGCGCCAACCACTTCTTTGACCATTTGCGCGACACGTGGCGGCACCCGAGCGGCCCTGCACTGGCTGTTCCCTGTTCGGGACACGTATCACGTGCAGGGCGTTTCGGGCGCTGGTCGGACGATGCGTTTGGTGCGACTGTTGGATTCGGGCGCCCGAAAAAGCGCGCCCGAGTCCGAACAGTGAGCCCTTTTGGATTTGGGCCTATAAATAGGCCCCTTGGGCCTTCTTTTCTGGGTTTTTTGGGCTGTTTTGCAGAGAGAGCCCCTTAGAGAATTTCTTCCTCTTTCGGTTGTGCATCTTGTGGAGAAGTTCCAGAATTTTTGGAGGCACGTACTTTGAGGATTACTGTTTCTCGGCGCACTGCGACGCACTTTTCTTATTTGTCCTTTTCGTCGCATTTCGGTCCGAGGACTTCCCTGGGCTACCTCGAAGGAATTTTCGGGTGATTTTTGTGCCCACATTTTCATGACAGGTAGGGCTACGACTTATGTATTTTCAGTTTCTCCGTATTTTGAGGTTTTCTTGGACTTTTCGGGTCATTTCTGTGACCTCTTTTTCTGTGATGGATTATGGACAGCACCGGAGTTTTTGTGGCTTTTCTCAGCAATCGAGAGTCGGAACGAGGAGTGCGAGTACCTGATTTATATCTACGCGTCGCAAGGAACATCATCGTATTTTTCCTGGATTTTTCTGAGGTTGCTTCGAAGGTGAAAAATCCCACTTTTTCAGGGCAAAGTTCTACAGATTTTGTATTTGGGATTTTTTGAGGTGGTCACCTTGTCGATTTTGTATCTTGACCTACAAAACTCGGTTTGGGACGTGCAGGTACTCGTTTCGAAGGGCTCGACGTGACGATCGCAGTGGTATTTTTGTTGGATTTTTTGGAGTCCCTCATATAGGTGAAAACAGAGCCTCTTCTTGATTGATTTTGGGACAGTGATTGATTGTGGAATTGTTTGTTTAATCGGACACCGGTTGATATTTTTGCAGTTGTTGCGGCAGGCGACGTATTCTTGGGCGAGTGCACTTTGGAACTTGGATTTAGCGTTTGAGGTGGGTGTTGTTATGAACCTCCTACTTTTGATTACCCACTAGGCATATTGGAGATATTCCTATATTAATATATTAATTGTACACGAGTGATGATTATAGCATGCTTGTATGAGATTGTGGACTTTTTAGTAATACTTACATCTCCAGGAAACTAGATACTTGAAATTGTTATATCTTGCAAAAAGGCATGTTGGTTAACACTTTGGGAACATTATGCTCAGGAGAATATCATGTATTATCTGTTTTGAGATCGTTTATGCATGTGTAAAGGCCGGCTTATGACATACTAATACATTTGATACTTAAGCGAAAGCATGCTCTAGTTCTTGTTGGAATTTGGTCACCTGTACTTATTTTTGTTAAGTAAAAGACGTTTACATGTATGTTTGGACATATTGATAGGCCCACTTTATCTGCTGCACTATCATGCTGGAATTGACTTAGGAGAAACCATGCTTTTATTTCTTTCTCCTGTTTTCTAGACTTCGGGGATAGTATGCTCGGGTTTGAGCGGGGGCTGGGATAGTGTAGTCAGATTTTTGGCGATTTGGGACAGGCTGGGCTTGATGGTAGGGTATTGCGGTAACCACGAATCTTGGGTGGTTGACCGGGCTGTCACTATTGCATCAGATTGGGAGAGGGGGATCGGGTATTCTGTCGTGGATGGTTTTTCCCACTTGATCTGAGTCACGATCCAGTCCCGCTATATCAGATTACTTGTGGCTACTTACTTTACTCGTGTGGGTCGCTCCCCTCGAGTGCCACTCCGGAGTGTGCGTCAGACAGGTTTTGAGTCTTTAAAACTTCTTTGCATCGGTGTTATGCATAGGCTGGCATACCCGATGCGGCAGGCAGAGCAGGCAGTACCAGTGTCTACTGCTGGTAGGATTGGATTATTTAGGCAGGCTTTTAGATACTGATGCATACTTTTAGCTATTCTTATTAGCTTGACATTTAGAGGCATATTAGTGGTAGCTTTTTCATCAACAGTTATATACTTAGCTTACCACCTCTTCTTCTCTTTTTGCCTCTGGTAGACCTAGTGGGCATGTCTGAGTTTGAGGCTTTACCCACTAGGGGAGGCTACTGTTTTTATAGTAGTTCTCACCCCTATCATCCTTTTCTTTGTTTTCCCCTCTTTGTTTTGCAGAGTCCTCTGCGGGAGTTGCTGGGCCGTCAGCAGCGGATCGACGTAAGAGGATAGCGGACTAGTTAGAGTGTCCACCCGACAGTTGCTAGCAGGAGTTTTGGTGTACCCTATCTTCTCAGACAGCTTTATTGTATTTCATTTTGGGTCTGGCTTTAGCCAGTTAGCTGTATATTTGTGGTGAGCTGGGAGAGATACTTGTATTTATTTTTATAGTTGTTCTTTACTTATTTCCAACTTTTGTCTGAGATATAGTAGTTTTAGTTCAGCTCTGATTTTATGCTCCTTTATTATTATTTCTTATATCTGAGCAGGTTACCGAAGCTTCATGTACGCGGAAAATACTGTGTGCACGGCGGATCTGTAGACGGGCCCGGGTTCTGGTTTACACCCGGGGCGTGACAAGACTTTCGCTAGATTGGGTCGAGAGTTTGTTGTGTGTTGTTTGTAGTTTTTGTCGTGGTGAGTGGTGTCTCCCCTGTAGTGTCCCTGTTTTTTTCCTGTTTCGGGGTGTGGAACACCTGTTAGTGGTGTGTGGGGCCCCAACATGTCAAAGTGATATGTTGTTTGGAACCAGAGAGGATTTGGGAGCAAGCCTGACCTTCGGCTATCTTTGCCGAATTTTAGGAGTGGAATCAGGCTAATCGGAGGCCGTATTTGAATTCAGCGCGGAAAAACGCTTGAAAACGGCTATTTACTTATTTATTTTGGAGTCCGGATGCCCAAAAACGGACCCCCGGAAGTTTTCTGCGCAAAATGGTGCAGGGGGGGAGCTGTGGACCGGCCGGGGACACGTGGCAGGCCCTTATTGGGCCGGCGCGCCACTCTCGGTCCACGGAAAGGACCGCCGGTGCACGGTAGACCGGCGGGCCACGTGGCGGCACGCAATTGGCCCGGCGTAGTGCGCTCGGCGCGCGGGGGCAGGCGCGGGCAGCTCGGGCAGGTGCGGCGCGTGCGCGGTGCACGGTGGACCGGGGCGCGCCACGTGGCGGCCCCGGATTGGTCGGCTCATGTACGCGTGGCGCACACAGAGCTGCCGGGTGCGGCCATACGCACGTGGGCGCACGTGGGCGCGCGTGGGCGGCGGCGGCCGCCGACAGCCGTGTCGGGCGGGGGCCACGTGTCGTCGCACCATTGGCGGGCGCGCCCACCGCGCCGCCAATCACGGGGGACACGTGGCGCTTCCCCGTTGGGCCGCAAGGCTGCCGCCTGTTTGGCGGACACGTGGCGGGCCCTTGGCCGGGTCGGACGGCCGGTTGGACGAGGCGGGATCCCGTACGCGAGCTGGGCTGGGCTGCACTGTGCGCGCCCGGAAATCCTCGGGCCGGGCCGCACTGTAGCCGCCCGAAAGTGCCGGGCCGCATTGTAGCAGCCCGAATCTGGGGACACGTTGGGTATTATTCCAATTGTTTTTTTGGGCTTATTTAAAGGCCTCCCCTCCCTTCTTTTTCTCTGTTTTTCGAGAGATAGAGAGGGAGCCTGTGGGAGGGGCCTTAAGAGAAGTTTTTCATCTTCTTATTTTCTACCTCGTGGTGCGTTCCCAGATTTTCTGGAAGTTCGATAGTGGCGATCCGGATTTTACAGTGTGCCTCGTTTTTCCCCAATCTTGGCCCGTTATCGTCGCATTTCAGTCCGAGGAGTCCCCTGCGCAGTACAGGAGTCCTTTTTCGACGATTTCTTCGCCGGTGTGTTCCTAAGAGGTAGGGCTTCATTTTCCGTGTTGGTGATTTCTCTGGATTCCGATTCCTTGGCACGATTCCCGAGGTGTTTTGACCCCCTCTTTTGCTGTTTGGGTTTTTGGACAGCGGCGACTTCGACGAATTATTTCTCAGCGTAGGAATATCAGATCGAGGCGATTTTGGGCTACTTTTCGCGAGGAATGCAACCGTGATTTTTTTGAGATTTTAAGAGCTCGAGACAGAGGTGAAATTCCTCGTTTTGCGTGCTGATTGTAAAAACAGCAATTATGTGTTTGGAACTTGTAGTTTTTACACCGTGTACACTTGTGTGATGTTGTAGGATACTGTTTCAGCTGACGGTGTGCTTAGAGGACAGCAGGTATTTTCTGGGTGTATTGTCCACGTTTTTCGAGGTGGGTGGTTGCGTTTCCCTCTTTGTTGACTTACTCACTAGGAATAGTAGAGTTTCCCAATTATGAATGTGACAGTTAACTCGTGGTATATGAACCTATTGCATTGGCCCCCTAAATTAATTGATAGCTTCTATGTGATCAATCTGGGACAATGAAGTTGGACAATTGCTATATCCTAAACTGCATGCAAATAAGTAATCCAATAATGTTTTAAAATGATTCTTTACAAGAAACCTTAGTCACTTTTCTAATACTTTTTAAAGGAATAATTGTATGTTTAATTGGACATCTAGTTAGGCCACCATTTTACTGCAGCACTGTATTATGGGATTTGACTTAGGAGAAAACATGTTTTATTGTTATTCTTCTCTATCGATGCATGACGATCGAGTCAGATCGGGATCTTGAGATAGTGTAGTTGGATCTTGAGTCTGGGACAGTTTAGACTCTTCTTGGGGATTGTGGGAGATAGTGGCAACCGCGAATTTTGGGCGGTTGACCGGATGTTATTATCACATCAGATTGGGGAACAGGGTTGCATTAGTGGATGGAGTATTCCCACTTTGATCATGGTCATGATCCAGTCCTGCTATTGTGAGACATCGGTTACAGAGATGATTGATACAGAGATACTTTACTCGTGTGGGTCGCTCCCCTCGAGTGCCATCTAAGTATTGGGTGGTGATGATCCGCCGAATACTTAGATTAGAAATAGATCGGAAATACCATCTAAGTATTCATTGATTTGATTCAACTCAAAATGTGAGTATAAAAACCTAGAATCAAATCAATCAATATAGATGAAGAAACATAAGATTAAATCTAGTATTTCCTTTCTTCTCTATATGTGGATCTTAGGCCGTATATAAGATTATATTTTATTATGACGGCTATTTGGATTAACCCTAGAAAACGAAACATAGGGTCTATTTATAGGTTAGAAACCCTTGGAAGAAGATAAGGATAAAAAACTAACCTTTTCTGGAGTTTTTACATGACAACGATCCGGATCGGAGATCGGCGATCTGGATTGCAGTAGCGAGAAAAACAGTTTCCAGAAAAGCGAAGGTTCGGGATCCGGATCGAAGTGCTTGATCCGGATCGTTCATACAGTTCACCAAACATCAACGTTCGGGATCCGGATTGCGAAGCCTGATCCGGATCGTTCAAATAAAATGGTAAACTCAGTGTTCGGGATCCGGATCAAGGGAAGCTACGATCCGGATTGAACTGGTGTGTGAACGAACCACCTTCGGGATCCGGATTGAACAGTCTGATCCGGATCCTGAACATGTCCCATGTCCAGTTTTTGATAATTATGCAATAACCAATCCATCCAAGTGTTTCTACGCTATAAGAAGTATTCGGATCACCAAAGATATTTAGTTAAACATACCTGATCCTTTTGAATTCTTCTTTCTTGAGATTGAGTTATATGATCCAACTTCCTTTACCTTCAATCTTCAAGACTTAACCGAATTCACGAAATACGCCAACTCAAATTCCGTAACAATCTCCCCCTTTGGCGGTTTCGTGACAAAATATAGATCCACTCAAGAAAATTCAAAAAGATATTTTTGTTGCTATCACCATACAACAAAAATTTACAATGGAGATCCAAAATAAAATACATGAGTTAAACTCCTAAAACAGACTCTAGACTTAGACATCTGTACTCTCTGCAAAAGAAATCATTCTTGACAAAAGAAATCGTTAGATACCTCAAGAATTTTATATCATTCAAAAACCACATACAGAGATGAAGTTTATACTCATTTATACTTACCATGACATTTATACATTCAGATATGTAAACTGATCATAGTTAAAACACCAACATATCTTCTATGCAATCAAAAACCAAATGTCATGTTAGTGAACATCAACTTGTTAGTTATATTACATGCCCAAATAGTTAGTCGAATAGTTAGTCGAGGCATGCACTCAAACACAAATGAAAACTGAAAGTTGAAGTTCTACTTACCTTTCAAGTTGAGGTTATACTTACCTCTATAGTTTCAAGTTTTCTCAGTAACCATTGTTTATACTTCTCTCTCCCCCTTTTTGTCACAGAAGTTAGCCAAAAAATTACCAAAATGGAGAGAATAGTTAACAGTTCAAGCACCAGAAGTTTGAGAACAAAAACTTAAAACTAAAACTTAAAAACCTGCACAAAAAAAGGTTAAAAAAAATGAAGTTCCTGCACAAGAGAATTATTAGAAAAACAGCACAAGTCAATCATCTGAGGCAGAGTCTTCAGAGCTCGTGCAGCCCAGCTTTTTCAAAATTCCTTTAAGCATTCCCGAAATCGTAGAACACTCTTGTTTCATCTGATGTATGTCCTTGGACATCTTTCTGAGTTCTAGAGTCATTTTATCTTGTTCTTGTTTGATGGAAGACTCCAGGTTTCCCTTTTGGTCAATTCTTCTGGAAGTTGAAGAGCGTTGTGTTACGATTGACGGAGCAGTCTGTCCTTCATTCCGAGGAGATCTTCTTGGCAAAGAATGTGAATTGTCAAGAGGTTCATTGCTTGGCACATTCTTTTTCCTTGCTTGCTGCTTAAGTATTGAGGAAGACTTTAGTAGCTTCTTGTTCTTCAGGTAAACCTTATTTTCTTCATCAATACCTTGTTCTACTTCATCAAGAAATGTGTCCCAATCTTCTTCGTCTTCAGATTCAGTGTCAATTTGAGAGATATTCTTTGGATTCTCTTGACATGGTTCATTTATTTCAATACCTCGAGCTCGTCCAGGTCGTCGAGCGAGTCTTTTTCTTTTTAAGAATATGGATGAAGAGGTCATTGGTGCTTTTCCTTTTTCCGTAGCAGTGGGCGGAGCCTTTTCCTTTGATGTCTCTGCACGGGCTTTCCCTTTCGATGCAACAGAGGTTTTCTGTGGCGATTTTCCAGGATGTGTTTCATCATCTGACAACTCATCCCAATCGATCGATTCCGTCTCAGATTCCGTATCGGAATCATCTTTTGCTTTCTTCGCTTTCTTAGCCCTCTTGGGCTTGATAGTGTCTCTCGTATGTACCATAGCAGCCAGAAGGAGAATGATCCACGTGATCACCATTGCTATTGGTTTCTTGTGAAAAGAAATCCTGTGAGCAACACCTCAAGAACACGAAAAAAATTTTAATTTTCAAAAATTAGAAAAATTGTGCCCAAACAATCATTATCGTGTAGAGAGACTAGGAATCAAATTAGTTTTGCAAAAAGAATTTTAAAAATAGATCAATTGCATGATTTTGGAAAATTCCCATTATATGCCCTAAAACCGAAATTTTTGAAATCGAAGACCAAAAAACCGTTTATCTTGAGAATACCTAGCATATAATCAAAACTAATCTACCCAGAGTTCTTATTTCAAAAGAAATTTGATAAAAAACCATCCACAAATGAAATTGATACAAGAAATTCATCACGTTTTGAGGAGGAATAAGAAAAACTGTGAAAAACCGAGATTTTGATCAATAAAACTTACTTGGAATTGAAGAACTTGAGTTTGAAAGCTTCCAAGATGGATGAAATCTAGAGAGAGAAGCTCTGGAAACTTTGGAACAAAAGATTGGAGTAAAAGAAATCAAAACCCTTTTGTTCTATATAAAACCCTAGCCGCGATCCGGATCAGTTCGTGATTACGATCCGGATCGGCTACCCGCAGTGAAAAACTGCGTTCGGGATCCGGATCGGCAGGTCCAATCCGGATCGTCTGCCCGCAGAAGAATATCTGCGTTCGGGATCCGGATCGGCAGGTCCAATCCGGATCGGCTCCAACTTTTTCTTTAGAAAATTTCAGAAAAATTCTAGAAAAACCAGAAAAAGATTGTAAGCACTTTTGTGTATCAACTTTAAACGAAAATCATCGTTTCATACAACAAGAAATAGATTATACCAAATCTATCAATAACATCCAACAAATGAAACGAAAATTTATAAAAATTAAATCCCTTAAAGTTGAACAACTTCAATTACATCTAACTTGATCTTATGAGTAATGCCTTTATCAAATCATCAATTCGGTAAAGAAAATGAAATACAAAGATCAATAGATGTCTAACATCCCCGATAAATTAGATAATATATCTAGTCAATTTATTGAAGAGAGTGGCTCTTTGAGCATCTTTCATTAAAAATCCCACCTTATACCAACCTTGAAATTTTGACAGAGTCAAGTATTTCAACATGCATTTTAATTAATCAAACTTGAAAAACCTTGCTTGGTATACATGTGGTAGCTGCACACAGTACTCGGACGACCGAGGTGGTAGCTTTTTCCTCCATGTGGTGGTAGTTTTCACACTCCTCATTGGGATGTAACTCTTTCCACATCTTTTGAGCATAATACTTTTTCTTTGACTCCCCCTCAATTGGCTATCAACTATTTAAGATATAAAGTATTCAGCCAAATATTGATCTCGATTTCATACTCGACTAAACAGTCAAATAAGATAAAAACTATACCAAGAGATCATCGAGAGAGAAATTGACTTTGATCAAAACAAAGATGATTTAATTCACATAAATGATCATTGCATCAAATGAAATATTATGATATCTAAAGCATAATAGATTTCTAAATATATAAAAGGATGCAGTTAAAGTCAATAAAACTAATGCTCAATTAATATTCTATGTCTAAGCATAGATAATGAACAAAAACACAAAAACAAAACCTAACCTAAACAAGAGTTTCTAAAAGGGTTTATTTCAAGGAAAGCATTCCAATTGCTTTACGCAAATGAATAAAACGTTTTTGATCCAAAGGTTTTGTTAAAATGTCAGCTAATTGATCTTCAGTTGAAATGTAGGAAATTTGAAGAATACTTGATTCAACTAGCTCTCTAAGAAAATGATATGTAAGTTCAATGTGTTTTGTTCTAGAGTGCAACACAGGATTTTTTGAAATGTTTATAGCACTTGTGTTGTCACATAAAACAGTTACCGAAGTTGCTGAAATCCGGAAGTCGCTCAACACGCTTTTCATCCAAATAAGTTGAGTTGAACAACTACCCGCTGAGATGTATTCCGCTTCGGCAGTCGAGAGTGCAATGCAGTTTTGCTTTTTACTATGCCATGCAACAAGACAATGGCCAAGATAAAAACATGCACCACTCGTACTTTTCCGATCATCCACAGATCCTGCCCAATCGGCATCTGAGTATCCAATAATATCTAAACTTGTTCCCATAGGATACCAAATTCCGAAGGTTACAGTTCCTTTGACGTACCGGATGATCCGTTTCACCGCTTTCAGGTGAACCTCCTTTGGTGCTGATTGATATCTCGCGCAAATCCCAACACTAAAGGATATATCCGGGCGACTAGCTGTGAGGTAAAGTAGACTTCCAATCATGCTGCGATAGAGTTTCTCGTCTACATTATCACTAAGAGATTCACTTCCTAATCCCTTATTGCTAGTTCCCATAGGAGTAGGAAAATCTTTAGAATCTTCTAATCCGAATTTCTTTACCAACTCCTTTGCGTACTTGGATTGACACAGATGGATGCCTTCACTATTTTGTTTCACTTGCAATCCAAGAAAGTATGTCAGTTCGCCCATCATAGACATCTCAAATTCGCTTTCCATGGTTTCTGCGAATTTAGAAGCATCATTATCCTTTGTTGCTCCAAACACAATGTCATCGACATAGATTTGTGCAATAATGAAGTTATTTTGATAATGCTTCACAAAGAGAGTCCGATCTGCTCTGTCATGCCCCGGGGTCGAAACTGCGACCCGGGCTCGCCAACAGATCCGCCACCTTTGCTAAAACCCGCATAGGCGAAGCGTCTAACCTGCAAAAGATAGTACTATAGCTACACAAATATCAGAGCGAAAATGAAATGCTGTAAAATAAAATCCAATCACTGAACAGTATGAAATAAAGTACAATATCCATCTCCTCAAATACAGATAATCATCATACAATGTCCTCAGTACAGCATCTCTCAACTATAAAAGGAGCTAAACTAAAACTATAGTACATCAGTCTCTCCAAATACAAAAGATCTCCCTCCAAATAAAACAGTAAAACCAGCCAACAGCTACCAGGAATCTCCAACCAGGGGATACAGCTACACTCCTCGGGTGGTAAAGATCTAGCTCGTGACTCCCTCGCCTCAAACAACGATCGAAGATCAGCAACTCCCGAAGAGGACACTGCAAAACAGGGGGGAGAAAAAGGGGAAACAACAACAATGGGGGTGAGAACCACTAGTAAACCAGTAGCCTCCCCCTGTGGGTAAAGCCTCAAGCTCTGGCGTACCCACTAAGTCCACTAGAGGCAAGAAAAGGGCAAGTGGTAAAACCGTAAACAGAACTACTGAATAAAAGGGGAAACCACAACAAGTATGCCTCTAAATGCAATACCGAAGGAAATGACGGTATGAATGCATCAGAAAACAGTATCTGACCAACTAGACCCAATCTAGTGCCACCAGTAAAACTGGTACTGCCTGCTCTGCTGTCGAACTCAAGAACTCAGTATCTCCACTGTCCAAATGACCGGAACCCAACACGGTCTAAAGCCTACTCCGGAGTGGCACTCGAGGGGAGCGACCCACACGAGTAAAGTATCACTGTATCAAGTATCTCTGTAACCACTGTCTCATAATAGCAGGACTGGATCATGACTATGATCAAAGTGGGAAACTCCGTCCACTAATGAAACCTCAATCCCGAGTCAAATACAATAGTACTCAAAAGTGGGAAACACCATCCACTAGAGAAAACTGATACCCAATCTGATGCAATAGTAAACATCCGGTCAACCGCCCAAAGTCCGCGGTCACCGCAATAACCCACAACCCGCAATTGGGTAAAATAATCAAGATCCGGTCAACCGCCTACTGTCCGCGGTTGCCGCAATAACCCACAATCCAACATCAAGTACACCCTGTCACTGACCCTCAGGTCCCGGCTACACTATCCCATACCTCTGCTCAAACTCGAGCAACATGACTCGAAAGTCTAAATAAAAGGAGAAAGAAAGCAATCATGGTTTCTCCTAAGTCAAATCCCAATATGATAGTGTAGCAATAAAATAGTGGCCTATCTAGATGTCCAAATAAGCATGCAAAAGTCCTCATGCAATGTAAAAGAGAGAGAAAGTCAAATATAGCTCTACATGTGTAACAATTAATACATCCCCATAAATATAACCATCAGGCAAAAATCATCAGTCGACTACACATGTATAAGATCCCTGATCCATAATAAATCCCCAGAGTGAAACCCGCACAATGATAAATCATTATGTCCCACCAATTAATCTATTTAATCCATTTTCATAAAATCTGGGTGCTAAAGTAGCATGTCAATTATCAATAATAAATTACTCCAATGATCATGTTCCTACAGCAGTATTACCCCAGTCATATCCCCAACATGCTATATCCACCAAAGAAATCACAGATGATAGTCTCACATCTATATCAGTCAACATGCAGGATACTCAATCAATATGCTCAACATTGGGGGTTTTCTAATAAACTTAGTGAGTAAGTCAGATGTAGAGGCAAGCAACAACCACCCACCTGAAGCGCTAACTGTCCGGGTCCGTACAGCTGAAAATACCCAAAACTCCAATCCCTTGCTCCAACAAGGTCAGCACACCCGCAACACTCCTGGCACAACACCAAGTCCACTAAAAACACTTAGGCTCCCAAATAATGCGCTTACAAATACATACAACAACAGTCCCATAACTGTTAAATTATCACCTGCAGAAAGTGCCCAGAAAATTCCCAGAAAAATATCACGGCGATCCTCGCGTCGATAGCTTCGCAACGGTACCTTGCACGCCCAAATCAGAGTTCGGTAAGCTAAGTTATAAATTCGTCAAGGTGGTAATCCAATCAACAAACTGTGAAGAAAAACTGTACACGGTACACTGAGAAAACAGTGATTATCACCTCGAAATAAATCTCTGAAAAATCCAAGAAAAATACGAGCGCGTTCCTTGCGATCCGTAGATGAAAAAGTTTATAAGCTCGTCTCCGTCTGACGCTCGTGCGCGAAGATACGGCCGAAATACTCCGTGCTGTCCCAACAATCACCACAGAAAAAGGGGTCACAACAATGCCTCGGGATCCGTGCCAAAACCTCGAAACAGAAAAGCGCGCTCAAAATGAAAGTTGAAGCCCTACTTGTAAGGAGTCAGCCGGCACAAGAATCATCGAAAAAGGACCTCGGGGTAACCCAGGGGAGCTAAAACATCACTGCTGCGCCGAAGAAGGAAACAGGAAATGCAACGTCGCGCCGCGCCGTGAAATGGAGAACCTCGGGATGCGTGCTCCAAAAATCCTAGGACTTGGCAGGAAGATCAAGGATCAAGAGGTGAACAAATTTCCTTAAGGTGGCTCGGGCAGAAGAGGCTCGAAAAAGGGAAAAAAGCTCGAAAAGAAGGGGCTCGGGTTGGTATTTAAAGGCTCAAACAAACAAATCAGAAAATACCCATTGTGTCCCGAATTCGGGCGCCCGAATCTTTCGGGCCCCGAATTCGGGCCCACACAGTGCCGCGGCCCATGGAGGCCCAGTCCCGCACGGGATCCTGGTCGGACCGCACGGCCGTCCAACCCGCTCCTCCGCACGACACGTGTCCTCCAACACGAAACAGCGGATCCGGCCACTCCCTACGCGCCGCGTGGCGCACCCCTGGTCAACGGGCAGTTGGCGCTGGCCAATAGGCGGCCGCCACGTGGCGCACGCATGCGCCACGTCGTTGCCGTGGCCGCCAAGCCCGCCGGCCCGCTGCCACGCCGCCTGCCGCCTGCATGCCTGCCCCGCCGCCTGCCGCCCGTATGCGCACAGTGACGCGCCCAATCCTCGCACGCCACGTGTCCAAGCCACACACTCGCTGCACCCGGTGCACGACACCCCCAAACACCGGACCAATAACGTGATGCCACGTGTCTTCCACCGGTCCACTGTGCACCCCGAGGAATTCCAAGAACCGCGCCTAGCAAGCCCTCCAGTAAGACCACGCCACGTGGCATCCCGCTTCGGTGCACGACGGCCGGGTGGACCGCGCACCCGCGCGCCCTGCCCGCGCCCACGCGCCCTGCCCGCCGCCGCTCTCCGCCTGCCCGAGGCCGCGCCGCCGCTCTCCGCCGCCGCCCGCCGCCGCCGCTGCCGCCGGCGATCGCCGGAATCACTGTTCCGGCAGTGAACAGTAACCCGAGCTCAAAAATGACAAGTGGGTAGTCCATTTTGACCGTTTTCGCGCGCTGAATCCGAATTTGACGTCCATTTTGCCAAATTCCAACTCTAAAATTTGCCGGAGGCTCCCGAAAGTGTATTCTTAGCCCGAATTTCGCGCGGAGCCCCATTTTAATATCCGATTCGCGCGAAACCACCTCTAAACCCTCCATGGGGTCCTCCGATCACCCACATGATCCAAATAAGCCCGAAGTCCAACACTTGAGCGAAATTATGCCCCAAACACCTCCAACACACCATGTAAGCCTCCAATAGCCACCCCAACGCACTGCAACAGCTCTGCGGAGATCCGGGTCATCACATCCTCCCCCACTAAAAGAAAGTTTCATCCTCGAAACTAAAGTCGTTCCTCAACACGGAAACTCAACCAAATAAAGGGGGGTATATATCCAATCATCCACCACTCATGCTCCCAAGGCTGACAAATACCTCCTCCAGAGACGCGATGCGGTCCTCGGGTCTCTAACTAGAACAAAATAAAGGCGGGCACTCCAGAAAAACCGTACCAACTCAACCGAGTACAGCAGGGCTAACCGCTCGAGCTACCAAGTAATCTGCATCGGTACCAGCCTCTGCTCCTCCCAGGGCCTCAGATAATCCATCTACAAGTCCATCGGCACACTAGCTCGATCCAAGTACCTCTGTACTCCCGAGGTACGCAATATAAGTCCTCCAACTGATCACGTAAACTCTGATCTCTAATCCAAAACCATCAGGGTGTAGCAACACCTCCCCAACACTCGGGCATCAGCACACAATGATAAGCAGTCGAAAGCACCAGATCGCAAATCAATCTTCGAGAAGATCCAGTACCCTTACAGCCGGTAAATCCAATCTTCCAGGCTCGAAAAAAGGGTACCTGCTCCAAATATCCGCCACCACAGTGGCCCTATCGGGTGAATTTGGATGCTTGCCACAAATCCAACTGTAACTTCATAGCTACTGAAGGAGGCATCACTGTATCTCACAAATCCATCTCCCAATATTGGCGATGCTAAAATCAGGGCTGGTATCAATCTCATCACCAATTCATCAAGCTCTGCTGGCACTATCCGGCTCACAAGCTCCTCACCTCAACAAAACAAAACAAAAAAAAAATTGCCGGTCTCAGCCATCCTCGCATAGCGTCCATTTTGGCCGGATTTCCACCACCGCCTCTTATGGCTAAACTAAGTGATCCAAGAAGATATGCTCTCGAAGCTACAACTTGTACCACAACAACTTGGCATACAGCTTCTTCCTCACAGACCTTGTTACACCATCTACAAGTACTCCACCAGCTCTAAACCATACAGAGATGGGGTAAAATCAAAATATCCCAGAAGAATATCTCAAATAATTCTTCCAAGTGCAGCAAGAATACCCAATTCCTCAGATCTTAAAGACGACAGGGCATTAGTCATTCCATTTGTCCTCACTGTACTCATAATGCCCCTACCGGGTCCTGAACACCATCTTGGCGGGATACACCACTGTATGATCCCAAAAGATACCTGCATCCTAAGCAGACCACTGTCCGGGTATAACTCCATCAAAAGGTCCTAAATAATATCCAGACCTGCCTGCGGTCACCCCACACAAGGACCCTCACTGTCCTGTGCCAACGACGTGGCACTAGATCGAACAGACCCTCGATCCATCAGATCCTGCGACTGCGCCATCAGCTCTCTCAGCTCTACAGGTGATATCTAATGAGGTGCTATCGGGGTTGGCGTGGTTCCCTGAACCACGTCAATCGCAATCTCAATATCCCTAACCGGCGGCATCATTATTAGCTCCGGTGGAATCACATCCGGGATCTCACGATAACGGGGATATCCTCGCGTCCCGGTGCCGCCGTAGACACCTCGCGCATAGTCGCTACAACCTGTGCGCTCTGACTGTCTCAATGAACAAGTCTCTAATGTCTGCTTGCAGAAGATCATAACTTTCTCTCTCCGCAGTCATACACCATGTGGCACTGTGCCAACCAATCCCACGCACTGGGTCAAACACTGACAAGGTACAACTACCAATAAGTCTGGCGATACCACTCGAGGTCTCAACTGCACTGGACATGACCCACAAGCCTCCTCCACATGCACCATCCCAACAGGAACCTGTACCTCTAGTGCATGTGGTAACAAATCTGCCTCTAGTCCATGCAGGAATGCAACATGCTCTAACTTCGACTGCTGTGATGAAATCACACCTGCGACGACCCGATCCACTGCCTAGGCACCCTCTACCCAGGCAGCACAGTCTCATCCGCTTGACGCAAGTGGTCGTCGCTCAGTCTGCCTGAAAATCAAGACTATCCACAAAGAACACGATCTCTGCCTTTGCTCACACTGAGGCGACAAATAAGGCCCTCCGCAGACAACCAATCCACGCTTCCGCTGCACTACTCTGATAAAGATGCTGATGTTGCCATCGGGGTCCACCCGACCCCTAACATCTCAGAAAATCCATTAGGGCAACCGTCATATGACAAAACACAATTGATTCATGCAATCCCTCATTCAATTATCCTTACTTAACTCACCTCTCAAGCACATCTATTGTACCCCAAACACGAATGTTATCAATCACAAAGGGTAACCTTCCTTTGGGTAAGCTTTACATAATCCGTCCACAAGGATGTCCACCATCTAGGAAAGGAAAATGAAAGTGCCTCTGCCAGCCGATCTGTCCTCCAACACTTAGCGTCAGGCGCCTCTATCCAGAACTCGCCTCTGGCGGCAGATCTCTATCCAAAGGAACTGCAACAGTACGCTCCATACATAATGCCTACACCATTGAGGCATCCAAAATCCAAAATCCAAAGCAGAGGGATCAGATAAACAAAAAGGGTATTCTGGCGCAATCCACTCCCAGTCGCACACATCCTACGCGCCTCGTCCCTCGAAACCTGGAGCGCCCATTTTAACAACTACATCAACTCTCTAGCAGAGGGAGACTCTCAATTGATCACTCCATCACCACCAACCATGATTTTACCTCCAAAGGTTCCAATTCAAATCCATAAATCAGGGTGGTTCATCTGCCAAAACTGGCTCCATCCATCAATGATGTCCCACAACTCATCCACTATCAGCAATCCACCCCGCCTCGGTGCCGCGACACTAAACATTGGCACGGAGGGGGCCACTCGCTCCATCGGCGCCTCAAAAATCACTGCTGCTGAGGATACTGTAACCAGGTGGTCTCAAGAGAAAAACACTGTCGGGCTGCCCACTGCTCCGATAACTGTGTCACCCATACCAGCGGCTCACTCTGCCGCTGATATACCTCTAACAATCCTGCCATCGGGGCCTGAAGCTCTCTAACCTCAATCCGGATATCCGGCCCCAACACAATCCGCTCGAGCTCCACCGCTGCGACGAGTGCACACCAATCCGCACAACGCGTCGGGGAGACACCGCTCACCACGACCAACAGCACCACAGTACAAAACAAAACTCGACCCAATCCGGCGAGAGTCTAGAGCATGTCAATCGTTCCGCCGCATTATGTTGTCTGCAGCCAACATAATTACTTAGGAGAATAAACATGCCAATCACCCATCCCATCACTCGGGAGAGGTATAAAACTCAATCAGGACTCTCGCTAAAATCACGACTCTCTCGAAGCCATCCTAGGGTCCAGCCATAAGCCTAGGGTTTCTACAGTCCCAACTGACCTATCCCTAAGCTCTGATACCAACCTAATCTGTCACGCCTCGGGGTCGAAACTGCGACCCGGGCTCGCCAACAGATCCGCCACCTATGCTAAAACCCGCATAGGCGAAGCGTCTAACCTGCAAAAGATAGTACTATAGCTACACAAATATCAGAGCGGAAATGAAATGCTGTAAAATAAAATCCAATCACTGAACAGTATGAAATAAAGTACAATATCCATCTCCTCAAATACAGATAATCATCATACAATGTCCTCAGTACAGCATCTCTCAACTATAAAAGGAGCTAAACTAAAACTATAGTACATCAGTCTCAACATCAGTCTCTCCAAATACAAAAGATCTCCCTCCAAATAAAACAGTAAAACCAGCCAACAGCTACCAGGAATCTCCAACCAGGGGATACAGCTACACTCCTCGGGTGGTAAAGATCTAGCTCGTGACTCCCTCGCCTCGAACAACGATCGAAGATCAGCAACTCCCGAAGAGGACACTGCAAAACAGGGGGGAGAAAAAGGGGAAACAACAACAATGGGGGTGAGAACCACTAGTAAACCAGTAGCCTCCCCCTGTGGGTAAAGCCTCAAGCTCTGGCGTACCCACTAAGTCCACTAGAGGCAAGAAAAGGGCAAGTGGTAAAACCGTAAACAGAACTACTGAATAAAAGGGGAAACCACAACAAGTATGCCTCTAAATGCAATACCGAAGGAAATGACGGTATGAATGCATCAGAAAACAGTATCTGACCAACTAGACCCAATCTAGTGCCACCAGTAAAACTGGTACTGCCTGCTCTGCTGTCGAACTCAAGAACTCAGTATCTCCACTGTCCAAATGACCGGAACCCAACACGGTCTAAAGCCTACTCCGGAGTGGCACTCGAGGGGAGCGACCCACACGAGTAAAGTATCACTGTATCAAGTATCTCTGTAACCACTGTCTCATAATAGCAGGACTGGATCATGACTATGATCAAAGTGGGAAACTCCGTCCACTAATGAAACCTCAATCCCCAATCAAATGCAATAGTACTCAAAAGTGGGAAACACCATCCACTAGAGAAAACTGATACCTAATCTGATGCAATAGTAAACATCCGGTCAACCGCCCAAAGTCCGCGGTCACCGCAATAACCCACAACCCGCAATTGGGTAAAATAATCAAGATCCGGTCAACCGCCTACTGTCCGCGGTTGCCGCAATAACCCACAATCCAACATCAAGTACACCCTGTCACTGACCCTCAGGTCCCGGCTACACTATCCCATACCTCTTGCTCAAACTCGAGCAACATGACTCGAAAGTCTAAATAAAAGGAGAAAGAAAGCAATCATGGTTTCTCCTAAGTCAAATCCCAATATGATAGTGTAGCAATAAAATAGTGGCCTATCTAGATGTCCAAATAAGCATACAAAAGTCCTCATGCAATGTAAAAGAGAGAGAAAGTCAAATATAGCTCTACATGTGTAACAATTAATACATCCCCATAAATATAACCATCAGGCAAAAATCATCAGTCGACTACACATGTATAAGATCCCTGATCCATAATAAATCCCCAGAGTGAAACCCGCACAATGATAAATCATTATGTCCCACCAATTAATCTATTTAATTCATTTTCATAAAATCTGGGTGCTAAAGTAGCATGTCAATTATCAATAATAAATTACTCCAATGATCATGTTCCTACAGCAGTATTACCCCAGTCATATCCCCAACATGCTATATCCACCAAAGAAATCTCAGATGATAGGCTCACATCTATATCAGTCAACATGCAGGATACTCAATCAATATGCTCAACATTGGGGGTTTTCTAATAAACTTAGTAAGTCAGATGTAGAGGCAAGCAACAACCACCCACCTGAAGCGCTAACTGTCCGGGTCCGTACAGCTGAAAATACCCAAAACTCCAATCCCTTGCTCCAACAAGGTCAGCACACCCGCAACACTCCTGGCACAACACCAAGTCCACTAAAAACACTTAGGCTCCCAAATAATGCGCTTACAAATACATACAACAACAGTCCCATAACTGTTAAATTATCACCTGCAGAAAGTGCCCAGAAAATTCCCAGAAAAATATCACGGCGATCCTCGCGTCGATAGCTTCGCAACGGTACCTTGCACGCCCAAATCAGAGTTCGGTAAGCCAAGTTATAAATTCGTCAAGGTGGTAATCCAATCAACAAACTGTGAAGAAAAACTGTACACGGTACACTGAGAAAACAGTGATTATCACCTCGAAATAAATCTCTGAAAAATCCAAGAAAAATACGAGCGCGTTCCTTGCGATCCGTAGATGACAAAGTTGTATAAGCTCGTCTCCGTCTGACGCTCGTGCGCGAAGATATGGCCGAAATACTCCGTGCTGTCCCAACAATCACCACAGAAAAAGGGGTCACAACAATGCCTCGGGATCCGTGCCAAAACCTCGAAACGGAAAAGCGCGCTCATAATGAAAGTTGAAGCCCTACTTGTAAGGAGTCAGCCGGCACAAGAATCATCGAAAAAGGACCTCGGGGTAACCCAGGGGAGCTAAAACATCACTGCTGCGCCGAAGAAGGAAACAGGAAATGCAACGTCGCACCGCGCCGTGAAATGGAGAACCTCGGGATGCGTGCTCCAAAAATCCTAGGACTTGGCAGGAAGATCAAGGATCAAGAGGTGAACAAATTTCCTTAAGGTGGCTCGGGCAGAAGAGGCTCGAAAAAGGGAGAAAAACTCGAAAAGAAGGGGCTCGGGTTGGTATTTAAAGGTTCAAACAAACAAATCAGAAAATACCCATTGTGTCCCGAATTCGGGCGCCCGAATCTTTCGGGCCCCGAATTCGGGCCCACACAGTGCCGCGGCCCACGGAGGCCCAGTCACGCACGGGATCCTGGTCGGACCGCACGGCCGTCCAACCCGCTCCTCCGCACGACACGTGTCCTCCAACACGAAACAGCGGATCCGGCCACTCCCTACGCGCCGCGTGGCGCACCCCTGGTCAACGGGCAGTTGGCGCTGGCCAATAGGCGGCCGCCACGTGGCGCACGCATGCGCCACGTCGTTGCCGTGGCCGCCACGCCCGCCGGCCCGCTGCCACGCCGCCTGCCGCCTGCACGCCTGCCCCGCCGCCTGCCGCCCGTACGCGCACAATGACGCGCCCAATCCTCGCACGCCACGTGTCCAAGCCACACACTCGCTGCACCCGGTGCACGACACCCCCAAACACCGGACCAATAACGTGATGCCACGTGTCTTCCACCGGTCCACTGTGCACCCCGAGGAATTCCAAGAACCGCGCCTAGCAAGCCCTCCAATAAGACCACGCCACGTGGCATCCCGCTTCGGTGCACGACGGCCGGGTGGACCGCGCACCCACGCGCCCTGCCCGCCGCCGCTCTCCGCCTGCCCAAGGCCGCGCCGCCGCCCGCCGCCGCTGCCCGCTGCCGCCGGCGATCGCCGGAATCACTGTTCTGGCAGTGAACAGTAACCCGAGCTCAAAAATGACAAGTGGGTAGTCCATTTTGACCGTTTTCACGCGCTGAATCCGAATTTGACGTCCATTTTGCCAAATTCCAACTCTAAAATTTGCCGGAGGCTCCCGGAAGTGTATTCTTAGCCCGAATTTCGTGCGGAGCCCCATTTTAATATCCGATTCGCGCGAAACCACCTCTAAACCCTCCATGGGGTCCTCCGATCACCCACGTGATCCAAATAAGCCCGAAGTCCAACACTTGAGCCAAATTATGCCCCAAACACCTCCAACACACCATGTAAGCCTCCAATAGCCACCCCAACGCACTGCAACAGCTCTGCGGAGATCCGGGTCATCACATGCTCCCCCTCGAGTATAGCCCTTCTCCAAAAGGTGCTTTGTCAACCTTTCGTACCATGCTCGCGGTGCTTGTTTTAAACCGTAAAGAGCCTTTTTCAAACGAAAAACATGGTTAGGTAGTTTACAGTCTACAAAACCTTTCGGTTGAGCCACATAAACTTCCTCATTTAAAAACCCATTTAAAAACGCGCTCTTAACGTCCATTTGAAAGAGTTTTATATTGAAGTGGCAAGCAATAGCGAATAAGATACGAATGGACTCGAGTCTAGCTACAGGTGCGAACGTTTCATCAAAGTCTATACCTTCCATTTGAGAGTAGCCTTGAGCAACTAAACGTGCTTTATTCCTGATGATGGTACCATCCTCATTTTTCTTGTTCTTGAAAATCCATTTAGTACCAATCACATTGTGTTGCTTCGGAGGCGTCGTTAATTCCCAGACTTTGTTGCGTTCAAACTGATGGAGCTCTTCCTGCATTGCTTCAATCCAGTAGTCATCCTGAAGAGCTTCATCGATGTTCTTTGGTTCGATCATGGAAACGTAACAAGCGAATCCACAAACCAACTGTCTCCGAGTTTTGACTCCTTCTTGTGGGTCTCCAATGATATTTGATTCAGGATGATCCTTGGAGATGCGTAACGTTTGTTGTAATGGAGTACTCGGAGGTACATGAGATGATTCCTGCACATCAGATAAACTTGAAGAACCATTAGATGCATCATTAATATTGGAAGTATTATCATGAGAAGATGTGTCACGCCCCGGGGTCGAAACTGCGACCCGGCTCGCCAACAGATCCGCCACCTATGCCAAACCCGCATAGGCGAAGCGTCCTACCTGCAAGAAAAGTACTACAGCTAAACAGATATCAGAGCTATAAATAAAAATCTGCTGTATAACTAAATCAATCACTGTACAACTGGAAATAATACAACAATGTCCGTCTCCCAAAAATGATAATCATACAGTATCCTCATATACAAACTCAGAACTCAACCGGGAGGTATCTCCAATAAATACATCAGTGTACAGGCTCTCAATACATAACAATCCTCACTACAACAGTCTCTCAAAGGAGGAAAATAAAATAACTAATCTACTGAAGCTCTCCTCTGAAGGGGTACCGCTACACACCAACGACGGGTAGGGAACTAGCTCGCGACTCCCTTGCCTCGGTCAGAAGGATCAGCAACAGGAACAACAGGAACCGGAGTAGAGTCCCTGGGGAAAGACACCACGACGGGTGTGAGAACTACATCCCACAGTAGTTCTCAGTGGGTGCCGCCAACAAGCCCGACGGTCTGCCCACTAAGTCTACTAGAGGCATAAAGCAACAAATGCAGTGCTGTAAGGAAAGCTGGGAAAAGTAAACTCTACAGCTACTATGCCTCTATCTAGATGCTCAAAGAGTGGAACAGAAAGAACATGATGCCACAACTAACTCTCATCTCTGATCACCCAATCTAAATTGACTGCCTCATCGGGTCCAGTCAAACCTGCGCCAACCTACTGCCGTTACGTCCCGGAGGAGCGGACTTACGTAGGACGTCCATGACTGCCAACACCAGCACAGCCAGAGGGACAAATGCAACGACAAGTCGCGATAGAAAAGCTCAATCTCACGCCGGTACAACAACCCGGTCTCGCCTACTCCGGAGTGGCACTCGAGGGGAGCGACCCGCTCGAGTAAAAAGTAACCCATCTCAAGTATCTCTGTAAAGTATCTCTGTCAAGCTCAAATGTGGCTCATGCAGGCTATGATCCACGATCAAACAGATCGGTAACTCCAAGCTCAAAGCACAACTCAGTCGGAAAAAGAACCTCGACTCGAACAGGAATAGCCCAAAACACTCTCACAGCTATGTCGGAGAACCCTCAACGACTCAATCTGATAAATGCACGACCATGGCTGAGTCGGGAAACCTCCACGACTCGATCTGCCAGAACCCCAAGATCCTCAAAGCTAAGTGGGAGAACCACCTCCACCACTAAATCAGAAAAACAACCTCTAGATCACACTCTACCAACTCATAGCACAAAGTCGCATCCACTGCGAGAAACTGCCTCAACAGGCCAACATCGCATCCACTGACACGAGGAAGGGTCCGGGAACCCCGAAAGACTAGAACCTACAATCCAAACCAAACAAGAACAGGCTCTAGGCATAGCCTCTCGTTGTTCTCGTCCCAAGAAGAAGGCAGACCTTAGAACCCATACCACTCGAATCATCTCAGGTGGTTAATTTATAGGAAAAAGGTGACATTTCTTACTGAAGCCATCTGATCTGTAAGAAATCCATATTTAATGATTTTTAGTTCTTTTTAGGAAAACAGTTGAAACCAAGTTTTATATCCAAGCCTCGAAGGGCTAATGCCTTCGTCCAATCAAACAAGAACAGACTCCGGCGACCCTACGATGCTTGGAAGAAACCATTTGGTTGACAAAAATCATATGTGTGTCCAAAAAGGTTCTGGGTTTAAGGTCCTGCTAACACTGATATACCGCTGTCACTAACACAGCGGCGACAGATAAAATAAGAGAATAAAACATCTCGGGACCGCCGTCTACCCAAACAGCTCCCGCTACAGATGAACAACCAACTACATCTACCAGACTCCACTCTGCTCCCAAGCACGAGTGTAACATGCATCCCGCACTAAAAGATAACTCCTGACCACTCGGCCCACTACCCGGGCGAGGAAGAACACTATGTCCAGGAAAGTAGAAGTGTGGATGTCTAAAGCAGAAATAACCTTAGCCCAAGTGAGGGTTTTCTACTAGTCTGGTTACACATGCAACATATGACGGGGTGCTAGGTCAAGTTCCAAGATAACAATAATCAACAGCTTGTAGGGAAGGACAATAAACACATGATCATTTAACAGCATCAGGAACATCAATTCCTAAATTCTAGCATGCTATACAAAATACATCTACAACATGCAAGTCCCTACACCAATAGAATTAATGCACAGTCCATAGGTCATGAAGACGAGGCCACCCACCTGAAAATGCTAACAGTCCGGAGTTCCACAGCTGAAAACACCAGAAGCAACAACCTCCACTAATCCTCAACATCAACGGTTCACAAACATCCGCAAATACCCCTGGGTACAACAAAAAGGTCCAAGGTTACACTTTATTCCACAAAATAACCAAGTACAAAAATCTGCATAAGACAGTCCTGAAGATCTGAAATTTCCACCTGCAGAAAGTGCCCTGAAAATTCCGATAAAAATATTACAGCGAGCGTCTCGTCGATACCTTCGAAACGGGTACCTGCACGCCCAAATCCGAGCCCCGTAGGCCAAGTTACAAATTCCACAGTACAGGTGCGCAAACACTCACAACCACACAACTGTAAACTCAAACACAGATAAAAGGGGAATAGTATACCTTCGGGCAAGCCCCAGAAAAATCCCGGAAAAATACAATGATAATCCTTGCGACGAGTAGATCCAAAAATTCTATAGGCTCGTCTCAATCCGACACTCGGGTGCGGAGATAAAATTCCGGCAAGGGGCCGCTGTCCAAAAACTCCACCAGAAAACAGCGGCTTAGAAATGCCTCGAAAACCGTGTCATAAACTCTGAATCCAGCAAGATGATTAACATGAAAGTCGAAGACGTACCTCTCGTGATTCCAACGCCGTAGAAATCGTCCAAAAATACTGACGGAGTAGCTCTGTAGACCTCTCAGATCAAACTGCGACGATAACGGGCCTCCGATGAAAAATCGCCACACTGCGCTCCGATGCCGAAGTCGTCGACCCCACGGCTTCCAAAAAATCCGGGCCTCTGCCAGAAGATGCGGAACACGAAGATCTCCAACTTTGCTAAAGGGGCTGAGGGGAGGGGAGCTCGGGAAAGGGGGAAAAAAGCCCCATTAAAGTGCCTATTTATAGGCCCAGCCCGAAAATCCAACAGTTTTGGAATTTTGGCCCAAAACCGAGCGCCCGAATCTTCCGGGCTGCTACAGTAACGGGCCCAGCCCGTTACTGTTCACACCCGGAAATCCCCCAGGCTGCCACGTAGCCTCCCAAATAGCAAACAGCTGTTTGGGCCAACCGCGCTGCGCCACGCGGCCGAAGCGGGTGCCGACACGTGGCGCCCCCGAGCGGGAAGCGCGGGTCAGCGCACCCACGTCGCGCCCCACGTGCGCCCACGCGCGTCTGTCGGGCACGCGGCCCGAGGTACCAGCTCCCCGCACCGTGGACCGCGCGCACAACACCGCACCAACCCCGATCTGCCACGTGTCCACCCCCGGTCCACCGTGCACCCGCGCCTTCCCGTGGACCGCGCCCACTGCGCTCGCCAACCGGGAGGCGCCACGTGGCGAGCGCCCGGGTGCACGCCTCCGCGGTGGACCGCGCGCCTCCGCCGTCGGCAACCGCCGCGCTCCGCCGCCCGCCGCCGCCGCCGGCGCCTCTCCAGCCGCCGGAACAGTGTCGTCGAACCTCGAAATCCGTGCCGGGTCATCCGGGCTCCGAAAAACATAAGTAAATAGTCCATTTTGAGCATTTTTGCGCGCTGAATCCAAATCCGCTGTCCGATTTGCCAAATTCCACTTCTAAAATTTCTCAAAAATTCCCGGGAAAGCAAACTTGATCCGTTTTTCATGCCGAGTCCAAATCTTGGGTCCAATATGCGCGCAAACACCTCTAACACCCAACATGGGTCTCCAGAAGCCGCAGATCCAACAGTAATCCAAACGTGGGAATTTTCGGGTCCTCACAAGATGCACTTACAGGAGTATCATCATCAAGAGAGATATCAGGGGTAGATTTATCAGATGCAAAGTGGAAAGCTTCATCTACTTTAACATTTATAGATTCTACGATCGTCTTAGATTCCAAGTTAAATACCCGATATGCTCTACTATTCGTAGAATACCCCAAGAAAATCCCTTCGTCACTTCGAGAGTCAAACTTTCCAAGATTTTCGCGGTCACGTAAAATGTAACATCGACTCCCGAAGATACGAAAATATTTGATGTTGGGTTTTCTACAACACCATAGTTCATATGGTGTATTTAACGTTACCGGGCGCAAATAAACTCGATTAATAACATAGATTGCAGTGTTCACAGCTTCAGCCCAAAAAATGTAGCGGTAAATTCCGGCTATGAAGCATAACACGTGCCATCTCTTGAACAACCCTGTTTTTGCGCTCGACAACACCATTCTGTTGAGGTGTATAGGGTGCTGAGAATTCATGCTTAATGCCGTTGGAAGTGCAAAAATCAATGAATTTAGAATTTATGAATTCTCCACCTCTATCACTTCTAACACGAATGATCTTTTCATTCTTTTCAATCATAATACGAAGGCAAATCTCGTGAAAAGAATCAAAAGTATCAGCTTTCTCTTTTAAAAATGCTACCCATGAATACCGAGAGAAATCATCAACCAATAAGAAAATATACCATTTACCTCCCAGGGATGGTTGACGTGTTGGCCCCATAAGATCCATATGCAATAATTCCAAGGGCCGTTTGGTACCGACGTGGTTCAAGGATGAGAGAAGAATTCACCTTTGCGTACCCAAACCTTTCGAGTTTTAGTGTACGTCGGAAGTGATTGTGAGGTTGATACCTTTGGTGAAAGCGTCTTGTTTGATCCATCGCATTTCCTTGACGTCGTCGTCTTGTTTGATGAACTACCGAGGCTTTTTCCTTTCGAATAATTTGCATTTGCTTTCCGAGGAATTACCCTTTTGGTAGTCGTTGCAAGAAGTGCTTGAGTTGAGCGTGAAAGCGTCTTGTTGGATCCGGATCGAAGTGCTTGATCCGGATCGTTCACACAGTTCACCAAACATCAACGTTCGGGATCCGGATTGCGAAGCCTGATCCGGATCGTTCAAA
Organism: Tillandsia leiboldiana; assembly: GCA_029204045.2. NCBI lineage: Eukaryota > Viridiplantae > Streptophyta > Magnoliopsida > Poales > Bromeliaceae > Tillandsia > Tillandsia leiboldiana. Next base: position 24,561 of record JAQNDB010000060.1, on the reverse strand, counting down.
TAAAATGGTAAACTCAGTGTTCGGGATCCCGATCAAGGGAAGCTACGATCCGGATTGAACTGGTGTATGAACGAACCACCTTCGGGATCCGGATTGAACAGTCTGATCCGGATCCTGAACATGTCCCATGTCCAGTTTTTGATAATTATGCAATAACCAATCCATCCAAGTGTTTCTACGCTATAGGAAGTATTCGGATCACCAAAGATATTTAGTTAAACATACCTGATCCTTTTGAATTCTTCTTTCTTGAGAATGAGTTATATGATCCAACTTCCTTTACCTTCAATCTTCAAGACTTAACGGAATTCACGAAATACGCCAACTCAAATTCCGTAACAATCTCCCCCTTTGGCGGTTTCGTGACAAAATATAGATCCACTCAAGAAAATTCAAAAAGATATTTTTGTTGCTATCACCATACAACAAAAATTTACTATGGAGATCCAAAATAAAATACATGAGTTAAACTCCTAAAACAGACTCTAGACTTAGACATCTGTACTCTCTGCAAAAGAAATCATTCTTGACAAAAGAAATCGTTAGATACCTCAAGAATTTTATATCATTCAAAAACCACATACAGAGATGAAGTTTATACTCATTTATACTTACCATGACATTTATACATTCAGATATGTAAACTGATCATAGTTAAAACACCAACATATCTTCTATGCAATCAAAAACCAAATGTCATGTTAGTGAACATCAACTTGTTAGTTATATTACATGCCCAAATAGTTAGTCGAATAGTTAGTCGAGGCATGCACTCAAACACAAATGAAAACCGAAAGTTGAAGTTCTACTTACCTTTCAAGTTGAGGTTATACTTACCTCTATAGTTTCAAGTTTTCTCAGTAACCATTGTTTATACTTCTCTCTCCCCCTTTTTGTCACAGAAGTTAGCCAAAAAATTACCAAAATGGAGAGAATAGTTAACAGTTCAAGTACCAAAAGTTTGAGAACAAAAACTTAAAACTAAAACTTAAAAACCTGCACAAAAAAAGGTTAAAAAAAAATGAAGTTCCTGCACAAGAGAATTATTAGAAAAACAGCACAAGTCAATCATCTGAGGCAGAGTCTTCAGAGCTCGTGCAGCCCAGCTTTTTCAAAATTCCTTTAAGCATTCCCGAAATCGTAGAACACTCTTGTTTCATCTGATGTATGTCCTTGGACATCTTTCTGAGTTCTAGAGTCATTTTATCTTGTTCTTGTTTGATTGAAGAGCGTTGTGTTACGATTGACGGAGCAGTCTGTCCTTCATTCCGAGGAGATCTTCTTGGCAAAGAATGTGAATTGTCAAGAGGTTCATTGCTTGGCACATTCTTTTTCCTTGCTTGCTGCTTAAGTATTGAGGAAGACTTTAGTAGCTTCTTGTTCTTCAGGTAGACCTTATTTTCTTCATCAATACCTTGTTGTACTTCATCAAGAAATGTGTCCCAATCTTCTTCGTCTTCAGATTCAGTGTCAATTTGAGAGATATTCTTTGGATTCTCTTGACATGGTTCATTTATTTCAATACCTCGAGCTCGTCCAGGTCGTCGAGCGAGTCTTTTTCTTTTTAAGAATATGGATGAAGAGGTCATTGGTGCTTTTCCTTTGATGTCTCTGCACGGGCTTTTCCTTTGATGTCTCTGCACGACTCAACCTTTTCCATACGCTCCTAGTTGATCTTCTCCGCTCGCTCCACGACGCTTCTCGAATCCACGATGTGCGTCCAACGCCGAATCCACGGCGTCCAACGTCGAGTCCACGACGTCCGACCGAATCCACGGTCTTCACCCAGTAGCACGCTTCGAATCCACGAACGTACCTCGCTCCGAATCCACGAGAGCGGTTGCACCTTGAATCCACAAGGCCACGCGAGTCCACGCGCCGATTTTGGGGTAAATCGTTGTTTTTTGGGTGGTGATGATCCGCCGAATACTTAGATTAGAAATAGATCGAAAATACCATCTAAGTATTCATTGATTTGATTCAACTCAAAATGTGAGTATAAAAACCTAGAATCAAATCAATCAATATAGATGAAGAAACATAAGATTAAATCTAGTATTTCCTTTCTTCTCTATATGTGGATCTTAGGCCGTATATAAGATTTTATTTTATTATGACGGCTATTTGGATTAACCCTAGAAAATGAAACATAGGGTCTATTTATAGGTTAGAAACCCTTGGAAGAAGATAAGGATCAAAAACTAACCTTTTCTGGAGTTTTTACATGACGACGATCCGGATCGGAGATCGGCGATCCGGATTGCAGTAGCGAGAAAAACAATTTCCAGAAAAGCGAAGGTTCGGGATCCGGATTGAAGTGCTTGATCCGGATCGTTCATACAGTTCACCAAACATCAACGTTCGTGATCCGGATTGCGAAGCCTGATCCGGATCGTTCAAATAAAATGGTAAACTCAGTGTTCGGGATCCGGATCAAGGGAAGCTACGATCCGGATTGAACTGGTGTATGAACGAACCACCTTCGGGATCCGGATTGAACAGTCTGATCCGGATCCTGAACATGTCCCATGTCCAGTTTTTGATAATTATGCAATAACCAATCCATCCAAGTGTTTCTACGCTATAAGAAGTATTCGGATCACCAAAGATATTTAGTTAAACATACCTGATCCTTTTGAATTCTTCTTTCTTGAGATTGAGTTATATGATCCAACTTCCTTTACCTTCAATCTTCAAGACTTAACCGAATTCACGAAATACGCCAACTCAAATTCCGTAACAATCTCCCCCTTTGGCAGTTTCGTGACAAAATATAGATCCACTCAAGAAAATTCAAAAAGATATTTTGTTGCTATCACCATACAACAAAAATTTACAATGGAGATCCAAAATAAAATACATGAGTTAAACTCCTAAAACAGACTCTAGACTTAGACATCTGTACTCTCTGCAAAAGAAATCATTCTTGACAAAAGAAATCGTTAGATACCTCAAGAATTTTATATCATTCAAAAACCACATACAGAGATGAAGTTTATACTCATTTATACTTACCATGACATTTATACATTCAGATATGTAAACTGATCATAGTTAAAACACCAACATATCTTTTATGCAATCAAAAACCAAATGTCATGTTAGTGAACATCAACTTGTTAGTTATATTACATGCCCAAATAGTTAGTCGAATAGCTAGTCGAGGCATGCACTCAAACACAAATGAAAACCGAAAGTTGAAGTTCTACTTACCTTTCAAGTTGAGGTTATACTTACCTCTATAGTTTCAAGTTTTCTCAGTAACCATTGTTTATACTTCTCTCTCCCCCTTTTTGTCACAGAAGTTAGCCAAAAAATTACCAAAATGGAGAGAATAGTTAACAGTTCAAGTACCAGAAGTTTAAGAACAAAAACTTAAAACTAAAACTTAAAAACCTGCACAAAAAAAGGTTAAAAAAAATGAAGTTCCTACACAAGAGAATTATTAGAAAAACAGCACAAGTCAATCATCTGAGGCAGAGTCTTCAGAGCTCGTGCAGCCCAGCTTTTTCAAAATTCCTTTAAGCATTCCCGAAATCGTAGAACACTCTTGTTTCATCTGATGTATGTCCTTGGACATCTTTCTGAGTTCTAGAGTCATTTTATCTTGTTCTTGTTTGATGGAAGACTGCAGGTTTCCCTTTTGGTCAATTCTTCTGGAAGTTGAAGAGCGTTGTGTTACGATTGACGGAGCAGTCTGTCCTTCATTCCGAGGAGATCTTCTTGGCAAAGAATGTGAATTGTCAAGAGGTTCATTGCTTGGCACATTCTTTTTCCTTGCTTGCTGCTTAAGTATTGAGGAAGACTTTAGTAGCTTCTTGTTTCTTCAGGTAAACCTTATTTTCTTCATCAATACCTTGTAGTACTTCATCAAGAAATGTGTCCCAATCTTCTTCGTCTTCAGATTCAGTGTCAATTTGAGAGATATTCTTTGGATTCTCTTGACATAGTTCATTTATTTCAATACCTCGAGCTCGTCCAGGTCGTCGAGCGAGTGTTTTTCTTTTTAAGAATATGGATGAAGAGGTCATTGGTGCTTTTCCTTTTTCCGTAGCAGTGGGCGGAGCCTTTTCCTTTGATGTCTCTGCACGGGCTTTCCCTTTCGATGCAATAGAGGTTTTCTGTGGCGGTTTTCCAGGATGTGTTTCATCATCTGACAACTCATCCCAATCGATCGATTCCGTCTCAGATTCCGTATCGGAATCATCTTTTGCTTTCTTCGCTTTCTTAGCCCTCTTGGGCTTGACAGTGTCTCTCGTATGTACCATAGCAGCCAGAAGGAGAATGATCCACGTGATCACCATTGCTATTGGTTTCTTGTGAAAAGAAATCCTGTGAGCAACACCTCAAGAACACGAAAATTTTTTAAATTTTAAAAAATTAGAAAAATTGTGCCCAAACAATCATTATCGTGTAGAGAGACTAGGAATCAAATTAGTTTTGCAAAAAAGAATTTTAAAAATAGATCAATTGCATGATTTTGGAAAATTCCCATTATATGCCCTAAAACTGAAATTTTTGAAATCGAAGACCAAAAAAACCGTTTATCTTGAGAATACCTAGCATATAATCAAAACTAATCTACCCAGAGTTCTTATTTCAAAAGAAATTTGATAAAAAACCATCCACAAATGAAATTGATACAAGAAATTCATCACGTTTTGAGGAGGAATAAGAAAAACTGTGAAAAACCGAGATTTTGATCAATAAAACTTACTTGGAATTGAAGAACTTGAGTTTGAAAGCTTCCAAGATGGATGAAATCTAGAGAGAGAAGCTCTGGCAACTTTGGAACAAAAGATTGGAGTAAAAGAAATCAAAACCCTTTTGTTCTATATAAAACCCTAGCCGCGATCCGGATCAGTTCGTGATTACGATCCGGATCGGCTACCCGCAGTGAAAAACTGCGTTCGGGATCCGGATCGGCAGGTCCAATCCGGATCGTCTGCCCGCAGAAGAATATCTGCGTTCGGGATTCGGATCGGCAGGTCCAATCCGGATCGGCTCCAACTTTTTCTTTAGAAAATTTCAGAGAAATTCTAGAAAAACCAGAAAAAGATTGTAAGCACTTTTGTGTATCAACTTTAAACGAAAATCATCGTTTCATACAACAAGAAATAGATTATACCAAATCTATCAATAACATCCAACAAATGAAACGAAAATTTATAAAAATTAAATCCCTTAAAGTTGAACAACTTCAATTACATCTAACTTGATCTTATGAGTAATGCCTTTATCAAATCATCAATTCGGTAAAGAAAATGAAATACAAAGATCAATAGATGTCTAACATCCCCGATAAATTAGATAATATATCTAGTCAATTTATTGAAGAGAGTGGCTCTTTGAGCATCTTTCATTAAAAATCCCACCTTATACCAACCTTGAAATTTTGACAGAGTCAAGTATTTCAACATGCATTTTAATTAATCAAACTTGAAAAACCTTGCTTGGTATACATGTGGTAGCTGCACACAGTACTCGGACGACCGAGGTGGTAGCTCTTTCCTCCATGTGGTGGTAGTTTTCACACTTCTCATTGGGATGTAACTCTTTCCACATCTTTTGAGCATAATACTTTTTCTTTGACTCCCCCTCAATTGGCTATCAACTATTTAAGATATAAAGTATTCAGCCAAATATTGATCTCGATTTCATACTCGACTAAACAGTCAAATAAGATAAAAACTATACCAAGAGATCATCGAGAGAGAAATTGACTTTGATCAAAACAAAGATGATTTAATTCACATAAATGATCATTGCATCAAATGAAATATTATGATATCTAAAGCATAATAGATTTCTAAATATATAAAAGGATGCAGTTAAAGTCAATAAAACTAATGCTCAATTAATATTCTATGTCTAAGCATAGATAATGAACAAAAACACAAAAATAAAACCTAACCTAAACAAGAGTTTCAAAAAGGGTTTATTTCAAGGAAAGCATTCCAATTGCTTTACGCAAATGAATAAAACGTTTTTGATCCAAAGGTTTTGTTAAAATGTCAGCTAATTGATCTTCAGTTGAAATGTAGGAAATTTGAAGAATACTTGATTCAACTAGCTCTCTAAGAAAATGATATCTAAGTTCAATGTGTTTTGTTCTAGAGTGCAACACAGGGTTTTTTGAAATGTTTATAGCACTTGTGTTGTCACATAAAACAGTTACCGAAGTTGCTGAAATCCGGAAGTCGCTCAACACACTTTTCATCCAAATAAGTTGAGTTGAACAACTACCCGCTGAGATGTATTCCGCTTCGGCAGTCGAGAGTGCAATGCAGTTTTGCTTTTTACTATGCCATGCAACAAGACAATGGCCAAGATAAAAACATGCACCACTCGTACTTTTCCGATCATCCACAGATCCTGCCCAATCGGCATCTGAGTATCCAATAATATCTAAACTTGTTCCCATAGGATACCAAATTCCGAAGTTTACAGTTCCTTTGACGTACCGGATGATCCGTTTCACCGCTTTCAGGTGAACCTCCTTTGGTGCTGATTGATATCTCGTGCAAATCCCAACACTAAAGGATATATCCGGGCGACTAGCTGTGAGGTAAAGTAGACTTCCAATCATGCTGCGATAGAGTTTCTCGTCTACATTATCACTAAGAGATTCACTTCCTAATCCCTTATTGCTAGTTCCCATAGGAGTAGGAAAATCTTTAGAATCTTCTAATCCGAATTTCTTTACCAACTCCTTTGCGTACTTGGATTGACACAGATGGATGCCTTCACTATTTTGTTTCACTTGCAATCCAAGAAAGTATGTCAGTTCGCCCATCATAGACATCTCAAATTCGTTTTCCATGGTTTCTGCGAATTTAGAAGCATCATTATCCTTTGTTGCTCCAAACATAATGTCATCGACATAGATTTGTGCAACAATGAAGTTATTTTGATAATGCTTCACAAAGAGAGTCCGATCTGCTCCCCCTCGAGTATAGCCCTTCTCTAAAAGGTGCTTTGTCAACCTTTCGTACCATGCTCGCGGTGCTTGTTTTAAACCGTAAAGAGCCTTTTTCAAACGAAAAACATGGTTAGGTAGTTTACAGTCTACAAAACCTTTCGGTTGAGCCACATAAACTTCCTCATTTAAAAACCCATTTAAAAACGCGCTCTTAACGTCCATTTGAAAGAGTTTTATATTGAAGTGACAAGCAATAGCGAATAAGATACGAATGGACTCGAGTCTAGCTACAGGTGCGAACGTTTCATCAAAGTCTATACCTTCCATTTGAGAGTAGCCTTGAGCAACTAAACGTGCTTTGTTCCTGATGATGGTACCATCCTCATTTTTCTTGTTCTTGAAAATCCATTTAGTACCAATCACATTGTGTTGCTTCGGAGGCGTCGTTAATTCCCAGACTTTGTTGTGTTCAAACTGATGGAGCTCTTCCTGCATTGCTTCAATCCAGTAGTCATCCTGAAGAGCTTCATCGATGTTCTTTGGTTCGATCATGGAAACGTAACAAGCGAATCCACAAACCAACTGTCTCCGAGTTTTGACTCCTTCTTGTGGGTCTCCAATGATATTTGATTCAGGATGATCCTTGGAGATGCGTAACGTTTGTTGTAATGGAGTACTCGGCGGTACATGAGATGATTCCTGCACATCAGATAAACTTGAAGAACCATTAGATGCATCATTAATATTGGAAGTATTATCATGAGAAGATGCACTTACAGGAGTATCATTATCAAGAGAGATATCAGGGGTAAATTTATCAGATGCAAAGTGGAAAGCTTCATCTACTTTAACATTTATAGATTCTACGATCGTCTTAGATTCTAAGTTAAATACCCGATATGCTCTACTATTCGTAGAATACCCCAAGAAAATCCCTTCGTCACTTCGAGAGTCAAACTTTCCAAGATTTTCGCGGTCACGTAAAATGTAACATCGACTCCCGAAGATACGAAAATATTTGATGTTGGGTTTTCTACAACACCATAGTTCATATGGTGTATTTAACGTTCCCGGGCGCAAATAAACTCGATTAATAACATAGATTGCAGTGTTCACAGCTTCAGCCCAAAAATGTAGCGGTAAATTCCGGCTATGAAGCATAACACGTGCCACCTCTTGAACAACCCTGTTTTTGCGCTCGACAACACCATTCTGTTGAGGTGTATAGGGTGCTGAGAATTCATTCTTAATGCCGTTGGAAGTACAAAAATCAATGAATTTAGAATTTATGAATTCTCCACCTCTATCACTTCTAACACGAATGATCTTTTCATTCTTTTCAATCATAATACGAAGGCAAATCTCGTGAAAAGAATCAAAAGTATCAGCTTTCTCTTTTAAAAATGCTACCCATGAATACCGAGAGAAATCATCAACCAATAAGAAAATATACCATTTACCTCCCAGGGATGGTTGACGTGTTGGCCCCATAAGATCCATATGCAATAATTCCAAGGGCCGTTTGGTACCGACGTGGTTCAAGGATGAGAGAAGAATTCACCTTTGCGTACCCAAACCTTTCGAGTTTTGGTGTACGTCGGAAGTGATTGTGAGGTTGATACCTTTGGTGAAAGCGTCTTGTTTGATCCATCGCTTTTCCTTGACGTCGTCGTCTTGTTTGATGAACTACCGAGGCTTTTTCCTTTCGAATAATTTGCACTTGCTTTCCGAGGAATTACCCTTTTGGTAGTCGTTGCAAGAAGTGCTTGAGTTGAGCGTTTGGCTCCCATCTTGCAATTTCTCCTTATGTGCCCTGCAAAAATTACAACGAAAACATACTGTCACGCCCCGGGGTCGAAACTGCGACCCGGGCTCGCCAACAGATCCGACATCTGTACGGTAACTGCCGCACAGACGAAGCGTCTACCCTGCAAGTCAGATCTATAGCTAAAAACATGTATCAGAGCTGAAACAAAAAAAACCAAAAGCTATAGAATGAAACTGAACATCTGGAATAATAAAATCTCCACTAGTACACAAATCCTCAAGGTACAAAGTCTCACAGGAATAAAACAAAATACTATCCTCACAAGTGTCTCAGAATGTCCAGTACAAAAGTGGAAACATGAAATACATCGGGTACATCTACCTCAGACTCTCAATGCTGGTAAGGAACTAATCGGGCGCGTCCTCACCTCGATCTGCTGTCTCCGAGCGAACCAAGCCGGAACAGCTGCCTCAACCTGTCACCGCAGCGGGTGTGAGATCTACTGCAGAAGGCAGATCTCAGTGGGTACCGTCCCAATATCCACGGTATGCCCACTAAGTCTACTGGAGGCAAAACATATAGATATGCAGATAGATAGATAGATAGATAAGCTGAAATAAAACTACAGCTTAAAATAACTCAATCAAAGCTCAAGAAAACTCTATTAATAACATGATATGCATACCCTCTCTACTGCTAAGATGCCTCAGTATCAATGCTCAAAGGAAAGAACCCATCTAAGAACATAATATGTGACAACCCGCTCATCTCACCCAATCTCAATGTGTAGTGAACCGGAATCTGGAATATAAATAAATGGAATTAAAAATAGTATGAAATACTATTGTTTATTGAGGTGATGAATGACCGAGAGATGAATTGGGCCCAAATCGGGATTGAAATAAGATATCTAGAATCTTATGTGAGAGAGTGGGCCCAGATTATAAGTGGAAAATTCACAGTCTCGGAAAATTCCTAGAAAATTACGGGAGCTCCGTAAATATGTTTTGAGGCCACGGTAAAAGTTTCGCGTTGATCGGACACCCGGATAGCGAGAACGGGCTCCGCCAGCGAATTCGAATATAGTGGGACTTTTGGTGACCCAGAGGTGGTCCAGACTGAAAAGTTTAAGTACCATGAGGTAAATTAAGTTAAACCATGGCTGCCTGTCAAATTTGAGCGTAAACGGGCGAGAAACGGGCAAGAACGGACGAAAACGGGCGAAACTGGGCTTTGGCCCAAGTTTCGGGCGCCCGAAAGTGGGAACCGGGCGCCCGGAAAGTACTGTAGCAAACCCGGTTTTCGGGCTGCAGTGAACCGGGTTCGGGCACTGTAGCGAACCGGTTACTGTAGCAGCCCGGTCCGAAAGGGTTCGCCCGAATGTTACTGTAGCAGCCCGGATCCCGAGGCATCGGGCACGGATCCCGAGGCAGTGGCACGGATCCCGAGGCATCGGGCATGGATCCCAAGGCATCGGGCACGGATCCCGAGGCAGTGGCACGGATCCCAGGCATCGGGCACGGATCCCGGGGCAGCGGCACGAATCCCGATGCAAGCATTTCCCGCGCGAGGCGCGGGGGCGCGCGGCCCGAGGCGCGCGTGGTGGGTGGAGAGCGCCACGCGTCGCTCCGCCATTGGTCGGTCTGACCGAGGGAGCGTGGGCGTGCGCGGGGAATACGCGCGGGCACTGTAGCGGGTCAGCGGGACAGGCCACGTGTCGGCCTTCCATTCGTCGGTCAGCGCGATGTGACGCGCTGACGCGACGGGACGCTGCGGCGGGCGTCAGAGCAGGCGCGAGTGCGGTCCACGTGGCGGCCTCCCATTGGCCGCCGCTGTTCCGTGGTCGCGGTGCACGGGTCCACGGCCACGTGTCGGCCCCTGGTTGGCCGAGCGTGGTGACGTGGCGCTGAGCTGGCGTGTGCGTGGACGCGTGGACCGCGGCAGGCCGGTTACTGTAGCCGCCCGGACGCGATGGACGACACGGCATTGTCGAGGTAGGCCCCGTGTGTCGTTTTTGCGGTATTCTTGGTACAGTTTTAAGGTTTCCTTTTGGACTTTGGATTTGACTCCCATGCTTACATGCGTGTTAGGGACCAAGTTTTACTGTGCCGTTTTACTGCTCGAGTTTTGCGGGCGTCTTGGGCGCGCCTCGTTTTGCGTGCCACCCGTGGGAGATATACACCGTTTTGCATGCGGACTCGACAAACGCGCACTGTTTTGAGTGCAAACTCGAAAGGCGCGCACCGTTTTACGTGCACCGTTTTGCGTGCCGATACAAGGTATGTGCTTCGTTTTACGCGCAGGTTGGACTAACGGGCACGGTTTTTCGAGCAGACTCTAATAGTACGTCTCGTTTTACGTGTAGGGTCGGGATAATATGCACCGTTTTGCGTGCGACCCTACAGCTAAATGTGCACCGTTTTGCGTGCAGTTTTGAGGTACGTGCTCCGTTTCGCGTGCAGTTCGTGTTGTCGCGCATCGTTTTGCATGCGGGTCCTAACAATGTATTCTGTATTGCGTTCAGGACCGGATGAAAATGCACCGTTTTGCGTGCAGCCCCACAGTCAGATGTGCACCGTTTTGCGTGCAGTTTCGAGGTACGTGCACCGTTTCGCGTGCGGTTCGTGTCATCGTGCACCGTTTCTCGTGCCGGTTCAACGATATATCTCGTTTTGCGTACAGGACTGGATGAAGGTGCATCATTCCGCGTGCACCATTATAGTGGAGTGTGCACCGTTTTGCATGCCATTTTGAGGTATGTGCTCCGTTTCGCGTGCAGGTCGCGTTGTCGCGCACCGTTTAGCGTGCCGTCACTAATGGTGTGCACCGTTTTACGTGCAGGGCAAGAGAGATGCCGCATCGTTTTGCGTGCAGCCTTAAGAGAAGCATGCTCCGTTTTGCGTGCAAGCTCGAGGTACAAAGTGGAGCCGCACGGAGGCCAATTGCAAGTGTCTACAAGCAATTGGCAGAATTGTGATCAAGTGTGGAGATATGAAGGGAAATCGGGGACTCCACAAGGTGGGGAATTCTGCCGAAATTGGGTGACCTCTCCCCTTGCTCCTTTGCTTTTCGATTCGAAGTATGATAGTAGCCTGTTAGAGGCGTTAGGTAATTATGATTATGATTGCCTGTGTAATTGGAATCAGATGATGAGAGTGCAACTGTTGGTTGCCAGAGATAGATGATAAATGTGCACGTGCGAAAGGACACAGATAAAAGTGCAACTGTTGGTTGCCAAAGATAAAGGATAGATTTGCATGCCTAGAGGATAAATGTTATTTATAATGAATGTGAAAATAACTGCATGCATGAATGTGATTAGCCGTTATGATTGTGATCATGTTAGGGTATGACCCTAGGAATCATGTGACATAAGGAAAGGGAACATGTTGGTAGTAAGACTAGGAGAAAACCTAGTTTCAGGGTTCATTGAGTGGCATCAGAACTTAGGAGTTATCCTAGGGTGGATGAGTGGCATGGTCCTAGGTAATAACCTAAGGACACTGGATAGAGTGATCAACATAGAGTCAAGGGACTCTAGGGAGAGTATAATCTGGAACTTAGGTAAAAGGAACCTAAGGTGATCTAGAGGAGTTTAAACTCACAGACAAGGAATTAGAGTCAGAGTAACTCTAAGTTAAAAGTGAAATCAAAAATAGAGTCAAGTGAACTCTAGGATTCAGTGAGGAATCAGGAAAGTGGGATAAGATCCCAAGGTTAAAGGATTAAATAAATATAACCCTAAGGAGTCATAGGGTGTCCTGGCAATTGAATAATAACTTCAACCTCAATTGGAAGTTAAGTAAAATGAAAGAGAAATGCTTAAAAAGTCTAAGAGACTCTCTAGTTACCCGTGAGGCAAGACCTAGGGTAAGGAATGAAAAACTTGGTTAATAAGCAAGACAAGCAAATCGCTCAAGACAGAGCTAAAACTTGGTTAATAAGCAAGACAAGCAAATTGCTTAAGATAAAAAGGGCTTAAGGTTAAAAGCAAGCTAAAAATGGCTAAAGAGCAAAAAGAGAATGCGAATGGCGCCTTCGAATTTGAGACTCGTCAAGTGGAGCAGGACTCCCTGGGCAGTGACCCGTCGAGCGAGGTACTTTCGAAAGGCTTAAAGTGAAAGCAAAGAGCTAGATGCTCAAAGGAAAGAATGATAGTAATTGCCAGTGGCAACGTGAGCTTAAGGCTCGAGTGAACAAGAAAAGAGAAGCAAGTGTTCAAAAGCAAAGAGGCTAAGGACTAAAGTAAAAAGAACAGAAAAGAAGGAGAACATAAAGATCCTCGGTGGAGCCAACCCAGGCTGGAGGTACGGGCAGTTAATCCCTCTCCCGGGCAGTGGCCCGTTCGGGACGCTTCAGCCGTAGGACGGATTATCTAAAATATAAAGATAATAAAACGGGCATGCCTTCGAAGGTTGAAATGTGGTTCTGCGGGACGTAAAGGGTTACCGGCTTGCCCTCTCCCCGGGTGCATCAGGATCGGACGCAGGGAAGCCCCCTCCCTCCGATAGCGTGGCCCGAAGAACACATTTACTTCGTAGGACGGGGTAACACTTACGGGTGTTATCGGCAACCTCAGAAACCTTATCTTGTGGTAGCAGGACTACCGGGCTCGGGCCCGTTGGATAAGAATTTCTGAGGGTTAACTTGAACTAAAGCACCAGAATCTAAAGAATAAAGAAAAATAGAGTGGCCAGGGTGGCCAGGTTAGTTTACCCTGTGTACAGCGGCATAGTGGCCGAGTCGGTGCTTAGCAGCCTAGTGTGGCTAGTCAGAGTAGTGCTGGGACGATGAGTACACACAGATAGTGTAGTGATCATGTATATTGCATAGCCGCATTTTGATATTGAGGTTTTTAGTTTCCTAGCACTATTATTGTTGCTTCCATTGGACCAAGTGGTGTAGGACACTTTTTCTCGGTGGTTGAACCCACTGGGAACTCGCTCGTAAGTTCTCACACCCCTTGGGTGCACCCCCCCCCCCACAGGTTCAGGTATGGATGCAGCGATCGCGACGGTTCAGAGGCAGACGGCGAGGTATACGACAGGGGCAAGGGCCCAGCAGCATAGAGACCTAGAGGATCTAGCAGAGGTATCCCTTTTATATGTTTCTTGAGTGAACCTTGTATGGTGAGGAATTTATGTAAAGGCATTGTAATATTATGTAATTGTAAGTTGAGAGATGTTACATGTAATAAAGTTTATTATGGTTCATTCTTATCCTGCTTTCATATCGGCTTAAACTATTTGTTTATTGAATGAAAGTTTTAAATTAGTAGTGATCTTACTCTGATATTATATCTCATCACAAGCATTGTTTCGATTCGAGATGGATGTTACCGTTCCTTTCGGGTAGCGTGAGGTCGTGCCCGGATGGCGGGTCTGTTGGTGGGCCCGAACCGTACAAATTGTCGGTCCCGGGTCGTGACAGATAAGAGTGGTATCAGAGCCTAGGGATAGTCCTAGGTGGTTAGTGAGCCTTAGGGAGACCCTAGGGATTAGCACGAGAGAGTGCGTGAATTTTTGGGCGAAAGTAATTGATTGGTTGTTATTTGTTCCCACAAAGGTTGTTGGGACTGATCGAGGGCGACGAGCTTTCATTTTTCGGATATTACGTTGGGCGGCCGACAACGTAATGTTGGAGATGAAAAGGAGTACCCCCTATACTTTCGCATGATTGAATCGACGAGCTTCGTTGTCGGTATATAAATTACGCGTTGCTCAAATGGCTAAAATTTGAGCAAATCATTTCGTTGTGGTGTGCATATTAGCGATGACACAACGCAGGGATACGCGCTTGTTTGGACTCGTGCCGGGAGGGCGCTCTGAGTCAAACAAAGTACACGAGCTGCGATGTCAGGAGACCGCTCTAGTTGATGTGGTCCAGCAGCAGACCGATGCTTCTTACCAATAAGCGGAGGTTTTCCCGCCGGCAGGGAAGCGGATTACGTCGCCTAGATGGGCGAGTGTCATTATCTCAGGAAAAGGGGAAGTAGATCAAGCTAAGAGGCAACAGCAGAGGGTGTTGCAGGTGGCCGTTGAACCTTTGTCGGCGCACCCTGCACCTTCTGTGAAAGATGCCGTAAGCTTGCGTCAGCTGGTTTGCCGGCAAAGTGTAGTTGATGAGGTCCAGTGAGAGACCGACTCGTGAAACGCTGGTGATCGCTTTGTTGCGAGAGCCAAGTTGCGGTGTCCTAAAGGTTAGGGCAAGAAAGAATTACGGGCCCAGTGGCGAAAGTTCGCCCTGATGACGGTAGTAACTGTGTGGCATGTCTTCATGGCTGAGTGCCGCATGGTGGGGCTGGTAAGACCCAGGATAGGTTTCGAGATTCGAAACCCTCGCAAGTAAGCGGGAGTTTTATGGCGCCGGTCTGAGGGATCGGCATAATGGCAAGGGTTGCCACCACCGGGTTTGCGAGTTAATCACCAGAGTTGGTGAAACAGTTAGCGTGGTGCCTCAACCTAGTTGGGAGAGTTGCACGAGAGCCGTGGTGTGTTTAAGCAAATCGCTTAGCATTGGACTTTCGCGAGTTAGCGTTGGGGGCGTAGGACGCCCAACTGTTTGGGTGCTCATGGAGCACAGGTACCATTTAGCCAGAGAGAGCTGATCTGGTGGCATATCAGCCTTTGCCTAGTGTGGCCAGAGTCGATTGAAAGTACGGGTCACGGATTGACGACTTGCTGGTTGGATGTGCTCAGTGAGCATAGGGGTCGCGTGGCGACGATTAGCGGGTTCGCTTGGGGACGACCCGTGCCTGGACCATGTTTGTGGACTGTGGGCCTGTAGCCTAGTGGTAGGCGCAGTCGGCTGTGAGAGACTGCGGCCCGACGCCTGATGGCGGGGCATGAGAGAGATTGGTCGGGACGGTAGTCCGAGCGATGACCCGGGAACGTGGAATGCCACGCGTAAGCATTGAGGCTATTAGTACACTGAGAGTGCGTCATGACCAGGCCATAGAAACTAGTGGTGATTGAGGTACTGTAGCTCCTAGTGGGAGTATTGGGGTAGTAATCCTAAGTGTGGATCTACCCGTATGACGTTTGGATCTGCGTCCTACCGAGAGCTATTGCACAGTGTGGGACTAGCGTTGGGCTATGGGCCCTATTGGACCGTGGTCTGTGAACCTGTTAGTAGTCCGAGATATCGGGTTAGCTGAAAACCCGTGGACTTAGAACGCTAGTAGCGTGTGTGATGGCTGAGAACTTGAGGATTGGCCTCTGCACTCCACATCAGGCAGAGGAGTAACCGGAAAATGCGGTAAATGCAGTTAGTTGCAGATGCAACCGCCTTGTGAAAGGTAAAGTGATCGCGGAATTAAAGTGAAGATTTCGCAAGATGAGACTTCGCACCGCTGTGACAATTGAGAGAGCAAGTGCTCAAGTGTGCTCACGCCGACTTGGTGAAAGTGGCAGACACTAGGCCCTGAGTTGTCCCTAAGTTGCGATAGGGATTCATGGATGAGTTGCTCGTGTGGTTCGGCGAGCGGGCGATTTGAGGCCCAATAGTGACATACCGTGAACCCAGTAGTGGGACAAGATTCCTCCCTCTCGATTAAGTAGTAGTCGAGATGTGATTCAAGTTTCGAGGACGAAACTTATTTTAAGGGGGGCAGAATGTAGTGAACCGGAATCTGGAATATAAATAAATGGAATTAAAAATAGTATGAAATACTATTGTTTATTGAGGTGATGAATGACCGAGAAATGAATTGGGCCCAAATCGGGATTGAAAAAAGATATCTAGAATCTTATGTGAGAAAGTGGGCCCAGATTATAAGTGGAAAATTCACAGTCTCGGAAAATTCCTAGAAAATTACGGGAGCTCCGTAAATATGTTTTGAGGCCACGGTAAAAGTTTCGCGTTGATCGGACACCCGGATAGCGAGAACGGGCTCCGCCAGCGAATTCGAATACAGTGGGACTTTTGGTGACCCAGAGGTGGTCCAGACTGAAAAGTTTAAGTACCATGAGGTAAATTAAGTTAAACCATGGCTGCCTGTCAAATTTGAGCGTAAACGGGCGAGAAACGGGCAAGAGGAACGGGAAAACGGGCGAAACTGGGTTTGGCGCCCAAGTTCGGGCGCCCGGAAAGTACTGTAGCAAACCCGGTTTTCGGGCTGCAGTGAACCGGGTTCGGGCACTGTAGCGAACCGGTTACTGTAGCAGCCCGGTCGAAAGGGTGCGCCCGAATGTTACTGTAGCAGCCGGATCCCGAGGCATCGGGCACGGATCCCGAGGCAGTGGCACGGATCCCGAGGCATCGGGCACGGATCCCGAGGCAGTGGCACGGATCCGAGGCATCGGGCACGGATCCCGGGTCGGCCGCGCACGAATCCCGATGCAAGCATTTCCCGCGCGAGGCGCGGGGGCGCGCGGCCCGAGGCGCGCGTGGTGGGTGGAGAGCGCCACGCGTCGCTCCGCCATTGGTCGGTCTGACCGAGGGAGCGTGGGCGTGCGCGGGGAATACGCGCGGGCACTGTAGCGGGTCAGCGGACAGGCCACGTGTCGGCCTTCCATTCGTCGGTCAGCGCGATGTGACGCGCTGACGCGACGGGACGCTGCGGCGGGCGTCAGAGCAGGCGCGGGTGCGGTCCACGTGGCGGCCTCCCATTGGCCGCCGCTGTTCCGTGGTCGCGGTGCACGGGTCCACGGCCACGTGTCGGCCCCTGGTGGCCGAGCGTGGTGACGTGGCGCTGAGCTGGCGCGTGCGTGGACGCGTGGACCGCGGCGGGCCGGTTTACTGTAGCCGCCCGGAAACTTTCGGGCGCCCGAAATGTTGCGCCCGAAATCCGGAAAAGGCCTATAAAGGCCCGAAATGACTTCCTTTTCCTCCTTTTCCCTTTTCGGCTTCACCCGAGCGCGCGGGGAGGGGAGAAGGGCGATTTCGCCGGGGTTCTCGAGGGCGCACGATCGCGCCGTGGACTCCGTGGAGCGCGCAAGTGCTCCAAAGAGACTAAAAGACGCGATGGACGACACGGCATTGTCGAGGTAGGCCCCGTGTGTTTTTTTGCGGTATTCTTGGTACAGTTTTAAGGTTTCCTTTTTGGACTTTGGATTTGACTCCCATGCTTACATGCGTGTTAGGGACCAAGTTTTACTGTGCCGTTTTACTGCTCGAGTTTTGCGGGCGTCTTGGGCGCGCCTCGTTTTGCGTGCCGCCCGTGGGAGATATACACCGTTTTGCGTGCGGACTCGACAAACGCGCACTGTTTTGAGTGCAAACTCGAAAGGCGCGCACCGTTTTACGTGCACCGTTTTGCGTGCCGATACAAGGTATGTGCTCCGTTTTACGCGCAGGTTGGACTAACGGGCACGGTTTTTCGAGCAGACTCTAATAGTACGTCTCGTTTTACGTGCAGGGTCGGGATAATATGCACCGTTTTGCGTGCGACCCTACAGCTAAATGTGCACCGTTTTGCGTGCAGTTTCGAGGTACGTGCTCCGTTTCGCGTGCAGTTCGTGTTGTCGCGCATCGTTTTGCGTGCGGGTCCTAACAATGTATTCTGTATTGCGTTCAGGACCGGATGAAAATGCACCGTTTTGCGTGCAGCCCCACAGTCAGATGTGCACCGTTTTGCGTGCAGTTTGAGGTACGTGCACCGTTTTGCGTGTGGTTCGTGTCATCGTGCACCGTTTCGTGTGCCGGTTCTAATGATATATCTCGTTTTGCGTACAGGACTGGATGAAGGTGTCATTCCGCGTGCACCATTATAGTGGAGTGTGCACCGTTTTGCATGCCATTTTGATGTGGTATGTGCTCCGTCGCGTGCAGGTCGCGTTGTCGCGCACCGTTTAGCGTGCCGTCACTAATGGTGTGCACCGTTTTACGCAGGGCAGGGCAAGAGAGATGCCGCATCGTTTTGCGTGCAGCCTTAAGAGAAGCATGCTCCGTTTTGCGTGCAAGCTCGAGGTACAAAGTGGAGCCGCACGGAGGCCAATTGCAAGTGTCTACAAGCAATTGGCAGAATTGTGATCAAGTGTGGAGATATGAAGGAAATCGGGGACTCCACAAGGTGGGGAATTCTGCCGAAATTGGGTGACCTCTCCCCTTGCTCCTTTGCTTTTCGATTCGAAGCATGATAGTAGCCTGTTAGAGGCGTTAGGTAATTATGATTATGATTGCCTGTGTAATTGGAATCAGATGATGAGAGTGCAACTGTTGGTTGCCAGAGATAGATGATAAATGTGCATGTGCGAAAGGACACAGATAAAAGTGCAACTGTTGGTTGCCAAAGATAAAGGATAGATTTGCATGCCTAGAGGATAAATGTTATTTATAATGAATGTGAAAATAATGCATGCATGAATGTGATTAGCCGTTATGATTGTGATCATGTTAGGGTATGACCCTAGGAATCATGTGACATAAGGAAAGGGAACATGTGGTAGTAAGACTAGGAGAAAACCTAGTTTCAGGGTTCATTGAGTGGCATCAGAACTTAGGAGTTATCCTAGGGTTGGATGAGTGGCATGGTCCTAGGTAATAACCTAAGGACACTGGATAGAGTGATCAACATAGAGTCAAGGGACTCTAGGGAGAGTATAATCTGGAACTTAGGTAAAAGGAACCTAAGGTGATCTAGAGGAGTTTAAACTCACAGACAAGGAATTAGAGTCAGAGTAACTCTAAGTTAAAAGTGAAATCAAAAATAGAGTCAAGTGAACTCTAGGATTCAGTGAGGAATCAGGAAAGTGGGATAAGATCCCAAGGTTAAAGGATTAAATAAATATAACCCTAAAGAGTCATAGGGTGTCCTGGCAATTGAATAATAACTTCAACCTCAATTGGAAGTTAAGTAAAATGAAAGAGAAATGCTTAAAAAGTCTAAGAGACTCTCTAGTTACCCGTGAGGCAAGACCTAGGGTAAGGAATGAAAAACTTGGTTAATAAGCAAGACAAGCAAATCGCTCAAGACAGAGCTAAAACTTGGTTAATAAGCAAGACAAGCAAATTGCTTAAGATAAAAAGGCTTAAGGTTAAAAGCAAGCTAAAAATGGCTAAAGAGCAAAAAGAGAATGCGATGGCGCCTTCGATTTGAGACTCGTCAAGTGGAGCAGGACTCCCTGGGCAGTGACCCGTCGAGTGAGGTACTTTCGGAAGGCTTAAAGTGAAAGCAAAGAGCTAGATGCTCAAAGGAAAGAATGATATTAATTGCCAGTGGCAACGTGAGCTTAAGGCTCGAGTGAACAAGAAAAGAGAAGCAAGTGTTCAAAAGCAAAGAGGCTAAGGACTAAAGTAAAAAGAACAGAAAAGAAGGAGAACATAAAGATCCTCGGTGGAGCCAACCCAGGCTGGAGGTACGGGCAGTTAATCCCTCTCCGGGCAGTGGCCCGTTCGGGACGCTTCAGCCGTAGGACGGATTATAAAATATAAAGATAATAAAACGGGCGTGCCTTCGAAGGTTGAAATGTGGTTCTGCGGGACGTAAAGGGTTACCGGCTTGCCCTCTCCCCGGGTGCATCAGGATCGGACGCAGGGAAGCCCCCTCCCTCCGATAGCGTGGCCCGAAGAACACATTTACTTCGTAGGACGGGGTAACACTTACGGGTGTTATCGGCAACCTCAGAAACCTTATCTTGTGGTAGCAGGACTACCGGGCTCGGGCCCGTTGGATAAGAATTTCTGAGGGTTAACTTGAACTAAAGCACCAGAATCTAAAGAATAAAGAAAAATAGAGTGGCCAGGGTGGCCGGGTTAGTTTACCCTGTGTACAGCGGCATAGTGGCCGAGTCGGTGCTTAGCAGCCTAGTGTGGCTAGTCAGAGTAGTGCTGGGACGATGAGTACACACAGATAGTGTAGTGATCATGTATATTGCATAGCCGCATTTTGATATTGAGGTTTTTAGTTTCCTAGCACTATTATTGTTGCTTCCATTGGACCAAGTGGTGTAGGACACTTTTCTCGGTGGTTGAACCCACTGGGAACTCGCTCGTAAGTTCTCACACCCCTTGGGTGCACCCCCCCCACAGGTTCAGGTATGGATGCAGCGATCGCGACGGTTCAGAGGCAGACGGCGAGGTATACGACAGGGGCAAGGGCCCAGCAGCATAGAGACCTAGAGGATCTAGCAGAGGTATCCCTTTGTATATTTCTTGAGTGAACCTTGTATGGTGAGGAATTTATGTAAAGGCATTGTAATATATAATGTAAGTTGAGAGATGTAACATGTAATAAAGTTTATTATGGTTCATTCTTATCCTGCTTTCATATCGGCTTAAACTATTTGTTTATTGAATGAAAGTTTTAAATTAGTAGTGATCTTACTCTGATATTATATCTCATCACAAGCATTGTTTTGATTCGAGATGGATGTTACCGTTCCTTTCGTAGCGTGAGGTCGTGCCCGGATGGCGGGTCTGTTGGCGGGCCCGAACCGTACAAATTGTCGGTCCCGGGTCGTGACACAATGACTGCCAAAACTGGCTCAGTCCAGCCTGCGCCTGTCGTCTAGGAACGCACCTGCCCACTCCTCAAGGTACAAAGTCTCACAGGAATAAAACAAAATACTATCCTCACAAGTGTCTCAGAATGTCCAGTACAAAAGTGGAAACATGAAATACATCGGGTACATCTACCTCAGACTCTCAATGCTGGTAAGGAACTAATCGGGGCCGTCCTCACCTCGATCTGCTGTCTCCGAGCGAACCAAGCCGGAATAGCTGCCTCAACCTGTCACCGCAGCGGGTGTGAGATCTACTGCAGAAGGCAGATCTCAGTGGGTACCGTCCCAATATCCACGGTATGCCCACTATGTCTACTGGAGGCAAAACAGATAGATATGCAGATAGATAGATAGATAGATAAGCTGAAATAAAACTGCAGCTTAAAAACTCAATCAAAGCTCAAGAAAACTCTATTAATAACATGATATGCATACCCTCTCTACTGCTAAGATGCCTCAGTATCAATGCTCAAAGGAAAGAACCCATCTAAGAACATAATATGTGACAACCCGCTCATCTCACCCAATCTCAATGACTGCCAAAACTGGCTCAGTCCAGCGCGCCTGTCGTCTAGGAACGCACCTGCCCACTACCACGCACTCCACAAGAGGACGGGATTTACGTGGGGCGTCCTAAACCGACTATCTCAATCTCACACAAAGTGACCCCATGGTAACTCGGCCAGGGGTATCAAGCGACCACTAGTATATGAACTAGGCGCATAACCACATCGTAGCGTCAGGCTCGGTATCATCATCGCACCCGGGGCGTAGCTCGAGGGGAGTGACCCCACCGAACTCAAGTAACACATCTGTCTCACTGTCTCAATATGCGGCACATGCAGGCTATAATCCACGATCAAACAGATCGGTATCCCAAAGCTCGAAAACACAACTCAGTCGGAAAGAACCTCGACTCAAACACGAATAGCCCGAACACTCTCACAGCTATGTCGGGAGAACCCTCAATGACTCAATCTGATAATGCACGACCATGGCTGAGTCGGGAAACTTCCACGACTCGATCTGCCAGAACCCCAAACTCTCAAGCTAAGTCGGGAGATCCCCCTCAACGACTCAATCTGATAATCACTATCTAGAACAATGCATCAATCCCCACGAAGAAGCTCAACTCACATGACACTATAACTCGTCTCAAAACTCAAAAAGAGACCCCTCGGCCCCCAGGCACGAGGTGTAATGCACTCTAAAACTATGTCGTACCTCTGGCGAACTCATAATTTAAAAACTGCCTTTGAAGATGCTGTTTCATTAAAACGGCTTTCTCAATTTTTTAAAACGATCGGGGTGCAAAAATAATGGCAACAGAACATGCAGTCTAGTGTCATATGGTAACAGGAGTGTACTAAAAATAATCTAGGGTTCTAAATAATTTCTAAAAATTTCCAGGCACCTATCAGATGTAAAAACAGTGAAAATAGCATAGTAAACATGATCAAATTGCATTCAGGAGCATTAAGGGGCATTCCATATATTTTGGAGAAATTCCAACCCACCTGGAACGCATTCCGTAGGCAACGCTGAAGTTGGTGTGGAGCTGAAACCTCGAACTGATGAACTCCGTAAAACGCGCCGCGCGTGCACACTGCCGTGTACTTGGAAAAATTCTCGGAAGCTCAAATAAATTCCCTCGAGTCCTCACAAAAATTCCAGCATCAAATAAAAAGCTCCAAGTATCCACAGCACACTTAAAATTCTTGCTTACACAAATCCCCAGTTACTTAAGTCCACTCTCGCATACACACAATTACATACTTATACCAATCCACCTCTCCAAACATTAAGCCCTTACACACCACTATCCACAACAGCCACAAGTCCCCCATGAAATGAAAGCTCACCTCCATAGATCCTTTAAATCCATAAAGCCAATAAATTTTAAATTTGCTCCCAGCTTAATGTAAGTCCTCCATCCATCAACACACTTAATAAAAGCTCACAACACCACCAAGCACTACAGCACCACAAACAATTTACATACCACCTATAGGCACCCTACAAGCTCCAAAGTAATCAGTAATTAATATACCAATATTCACATACACAATTAAACACCTCCAGCATAAAATCTGCACACTACAAGGTCTCAACACAAATAAATCTCATAACACCTCTCATAAGCACCCAGCACAACCAAGGCTTTAGTACACCTTAATCCACCGAAGCATCAATATTAATCATCAGCATCATCAATATCCTCAAGTTGATGCCCTGATGTTGAGGTGGAAAGTAGAATCACCAAATGCTCTAAACTTGGCAGCAACACCTTCATCAATCCTACTTGAATGCCAAACTCCAATCATCTTCACAACAAACCTCAAGATGATGCCCTGAGAGAGAAAAGAGATAGAAACGAAAAGAAAAACGTCAAATTCGATCCATAAGAAGCCCACGCGAGCCCGGCAATCCCCAAGCCTCGGAACAGTGCGCGCACACGGACCGCCGGCATCGGCTTCCGCTCGCCGGCCGACCCAACGCAGCAGCCGCTGCGCTGCAGCCATCCGTTGAGCTCCCGCAGTTGCGCGCCGCATCTGCAGCAGCGCGGCCGCGCTGCTGCAGCGCTGCGCACCGCGCGCCCTGAGCGCCGCGCGCTCTGCGCGCCTGCGCGTGGTGCGCCCTGCACGCCCGGCGCGCACACAAGCTGCGCGGCCGCGCGCAGTGCGCCCTGCGCGCCCCGCGCGGCACGACACCGCGCGCCCGCGCGCGCTGCGCGTGGTGCGCCCTGCCACCCGCGCACAGCACGGCCTGCTGCCGCCTGCGCACGGCGCGCCCTGCGCGCCCACGCGCGGCGTGCCCTCTGCGCGCCCGGCCGCGCGCTGCTGCAGCGCGTGCTTGCTGCGCGCTGCAGCTGCGGGGTGCCTGCAGCGCGCCGATTGCGCCCGCGGCCACGCGGCACAGCCAACACCCACCAGACTAGGCCCAAACCTCCTCAGTTCCACTCCAACCGACCCAAAACCCCAAAAAAACAAAGCCTCAAGGAAAAAACTGCACTTACCTTTTCTCACCGCGCGTCGCGCTCGCGCGCTCACCGCGCTCACGCTCGGCCACACGGCTCAAGGAGGGAGTTCCATCAACAAGCTCAAACCTCACTTCTCTTTCCCTATTTCTTCTTCTTCTTCCTTTTTCTCCTTTTCTCTACTTCCTCTGTTTTCCATTCATTCCTCTGCTTGCTTTATGAAGAGGAAGGCGATGACGTGGCACACCCTAATTAAAATGCCTAATTAGTGGCAAGGGGGGAAGGACACTGTAGCAGGAATTAAAAATCCCCCCAACTCTAAAATATCTCAGCCACTTAAAAGCATAGCCCACTAATTCAAACTCTTCTAATAAATTTTTTTTTTTTTTTTTTTTTTTCACTAATGCTTCACAGGCAACACTAATTAAATCGAAAATTATATTAACTTAAT
>JAQNDB010000059.1:95566-172027 GCA_029204045.2 Tillandsia leiboldiana | reverse complement strand
GCGCGCAGCGCCGCTGGGCGCCGCGCGCAGCGCCGCTGGGGCACTGCGCGACGCGCTCCAGCGCGCGCAGCAGCCCCTGCGCCGCGCGGTTTGGCTTGGCGCCTGCGCGGTGGGCCTCCCTCGTCGCGCGGCAGGGGTTGTCGACGCTCGGCGTGCTCCCGGACAGCGGGCTGCACCTCGGGTTGCGTGCCGGTGCTGTTTTCGCCGTCGGCGTCCGTCTTCGCCGTCGGCGCTGTTTTCGCATGAGTTTTTCGCGAGCGGTTTCGCGAGCTGTTTTTCTGCAAGCAGTTTTTCGAGCTGTTTTTCGCCGACGGAGCAGGTTTTTCGCCGCCGCGTGCTGTTTTTCGCCGTCGGGCGCTGTTTTTCGCCGACGGAGCAGTTTTTCGCCGCCGCGTGCTGTTTTTCGCCGTCGGGCGCTGTTTTTCGCCGACGGAGCAGTTTTTCGCCGCCGCGTGCTGTTTTTCGCCGTCGGGCGCTGTTTGTCGCCGACGGAGCAGTTTTTCGCCGCCGCGTGCTGTTTTTCGCCGTCGGGCGCAGTTTTTCGCCGACGGAGCAGTTTTTCGCAAGCTGTTTTCGCAGCCGGTTTTGAGCAGTTTTTGCAAGCAGTTTGTGAGCCGATTTTTGAGCGGTTTTTCGCGAGCAGTTTCGCAGGGTTTTCGCGAACTGTTCCGCTAGCAGATTTTGTGCTATTTTCGCCGTCGGGCGCTGGTTTTCGCTGACGGAGGCTGTTTTTCGCCGTCGGATGCGCGGTTTTGACCGTTCTGATTGTTTTGCGATTTCTTCGCTTCTGGCAGCTTGCGGTGCGGTTTTAGCTTCCACGGAGCGCGCGGTCGTGTGGTTGGTCGCCGCGTGCTCCGATTCGCGTGCGGATTCTGGCATCGGGCTTCGTGTTGCGTGCGGACCCCTTGGAGGCCAGGTAAGCCCGCTGAGCCAATTGCAAGTGTCGACAAGCAATTGGTGGCTTGCTGAGGTGGGTTGGTTTTCTCTCCAAGTCTACGGACTTCCTTCTAATTCTATTGTGATAGGATTGCATGCTAGTTTAAGTGTTTTCTTGGAACTTAACTAGCACCCCCGTCATATGTGCATGCGTTGACCAGACCTTTTGTGAACCTTAATTGAGCTAGGTTCTTTTATGCTTTAGACATCCCGCACTTCGCATATCCTCTGGATTTAGAGTTCCTCGCCCGGGTAGTGGGCTGAGTGGTCAGAGCGTTGTGGGACGGGTGTTGCACTCGGGCCCGGGGGGCCGAGTGGGGTCTGGTGGCTGGGTTAGGCCAGTGTTAGCGTTTTGGGGGAACCGTTTCAGATAAACGGTGGTCCCGGGGGTTTTCCTTTCCGCTGTTCTTCTCGTCACCACCAGGTTGGGATCGTGGTGCACGTGTGTTAGCAGGACCTTGAACCCAGAACCTTTTTGGATGAATACATGATTTTAGTCAGCCAATGTTTCTTCCAAGCCTCGCAAGGTTGTCTGAGTCTGTGCTCGTCTGTAGGGACGAAGGCATCAGCTCTTCGAGGCTTGGGCATAAAACTTGATTTCAAAGGGTTTTCCTAAAAGAGACTAAAAATCATTGAAAAGATAGATTTCTTTCATACTGAATGGTTTTCTGAAATAAATGACATAGGTTTTTATAAACTTATCCACCCGAGCGGATTCGAATGATCTGGGTTCTAAGGGCTGCTTTCTCTCTTGGGGACGTAGATGTTAGTCCCCCGGGGTTTCGGACCCTCGTAGATCTGGCCGTGGAGCATCTCCGGCCGTGAGTTGTGTGTTGATTTCAGCGGAGTGTTGTTGTGGGAGCCGTCGGGAGAGACGGTGGTCTCAGCTGTGTAGTACTTTCGTTGAGTGGGTCAGTGTTGTGAGATTGAGTCGTGGAGGGTTCTCCGACTGAGTTGTGCTTTGAGCATCGTGATACCGATCTGTTTGATCGAGGACCATAGCCTGCAGGAGCCACTTGTGAGACAGTGATACTGTTGAGATACTTGAGTTCGGTGGGGTCGCACCCCTCGAACCACGCCCCGGGTGCGTTGATGATTCCGAGCTTGATGAGGCGGCGAGGATGATACCGAGCCTGACGAGGCTGCAATGATGCGCCTAGTTTATATACTAGAGGTCGCTTGATACCCCTGGCCGAGCTACCATGGGGTCACTGTGTGAGATATCGAGTTAGTCCGTTTGGACACCCTGGTTGATACACCAGGGGGCGCAGGCTTGACTCGACTGGACCCTGTGGGGCAGTCGCTGAGATTTGAGATACACTGAGAGAGTGATGGCGCAGCATGTGTCATAGTAGAGCGTCTTGGGCTTAGTACTTGTGACATGTTGTCAGCAGTGAGTGACTGCATACCATCATCCATAGTCTCTTCTTATTGAGCATAGTAGATAGAGGCATGATAGCTGTAGATTCTTTTCCAGCTTATTTATATTATCATCAGTCTTTTCTCTATCTTATGCCTCTGGTTGACTTAGTGGGCAGACCGTGGTTCTTGGAGACGGTACCCACTGAGAACTACTGTAGGATGTAGTTCTCACACCCTCTGTCGGTGACAGGTTGCTGAGGCTTTCTTCCGTCCCTGCTGGGCTTGTTTGGACGGACCGAGGACAGGGAGTCGCGTGATAGTTCCCTACCAGCATTGTTACTTTAGAGAGAGGTAGATGTACCATCCCGGATTGTGGGAGCTGGTTTTTTTTTTCCTGTTTAGCTATCTCCCATTTGGATTAGTAGATGTTGTATAGGGCGACTTCTATTTGTATCATCTGATTTTGGGGAGATAGGCTATGTGTTGTTGCAACCTTGCAGAGAAAAATTTTATAGTACAGCTTTTTATCCGCTCTGATATCTGTGTAGCTGTAGTTTTGATCTTTGCTGGCTTGACGCTTCGTCTGTACGGCAGTTTCCGTACAGATGGCGGATCTGTTGGCGAGCCCGGGTCACAGTTTCGACCCCGGGGCGTGACACAGTACTCGGACGACCGAGGTGGTAGCTCTTTCCTCCATGCGGTGGTAGTTTTCACACTCCTCGTTGGGATGTAACTCTTTCCACATCTTTTGAGCATAACATTTTGCATTAAGTCCCCCTCAATTGGCTATCAATTATATAATATATAAGGTATTCAACCAAAAATTGATCTCTATTTCATACTCGACTCAATTGTCAAATAAGATAAAAACTATACGAAGAGATCATTTGAGAGAGAAATTGACTTTGATCAAAACAAAGATGACTTAATTGACATAAATGATCATTGCATCAAATGAATTATTATGATATCCAAAGCATAATAAATTTCAAATTATATAAAAGGATGCAGTTAAAGTAAATAATACTAGTGCTCAATTTATGTTCTATGTACAAACATAGATGATGAACAAAAACACAAAACAAAACCTAACCTAAGCAAAAGTTTCAAAAAGAAGTTATTTCAAGGAAAGCATTCAAATTGCTTTACGCAAATGAAAAAAGTGTTTTTGATCCAAAGGTTTTGTTAAAAAGTCAGCTAATTGATCCTCTGTTGAAATGTAGGAAAGTTGAAGAATATTTGATTCAACTAGCTCTCTTAGAAAATGATATCTAAGTTCAATGTGTTTTGTTCTTGAGTGCAACACAGGGTTTTTGGAAATATTTATAGCACTTGTGTTGTCACAAAGAATGGTTACCGAAGTTGCTGAAATTCGGAAGTCGCTCAACATGCTTTTCATCCAAATGAGTTGAGTTGAACAACTACCCGCTGAGATATATTCCGCTTCGGAAGTCGAGAGTGCTATGCAATTTTGCTTTTTACTATGCCATGCAATAAGGCAGTGGCCAAGATAGAAGCATGCACCACTCGTACTCTTCCGATCATCCACAGATCCTGCCCAATCGGCATCTGAATATCTTATAATATCAAGCGTTGTTTCCATAGGATACCAAATTCCGAAATTCAATGTTCCTTTGATGTACCGGATGATCCTTTTCACCGCTTTCAGGTGAACCTCCTTTGGTGCTGACTGATATCACGCGCAGATCCCAACACTAAAGGATATATCCGGGTGACTAGCCGTGAGATAGAGTAGACTTCCAATCATGCTGCGATAAAGCTTCTCGTCTACACTTTCACTAAGAGATTCACTTCCTAATCCCTTATTGCTAGTTCCCATAGGAGTCGGAAAATCTTTAGAGTCTTCTAATTCGAATTTCTTCACCAACTCCTTTGCATACTTGGATTGGCATAGATGAATGCCTTCTTCATTTTGTTTTACTTGCAATCCAAGAAAGTATGTCAGTTCGCCCATCATGGACATCTCAAATTCGCTTTCCATGGTTTCAGCGAATTTAGAAGCATCATTGTCTCTAGTTGCACAAAATACAATGTCATCGACATAGATTTGTGCTACAATGAAATTATCCTGATAATGCTTCACAAAGAGAGTCCGGTCTGCTCCCCCTCGAGTGTAGCCCATTTCCAATAGGTGCTTTGTTAGCCTTTCGTACCATGCTCGCGGTGCTTGTTTTAGACCGTAAAGAGCCTTTTTCAAACGAAAAACATGGTTAGGTTGTTTATAGTCTACAAAACCTTTCGGTTGAGCCACATAAACTTCCTCGTTTAAATACCCATTTAAAAACGCGCTCTTTGTTACGGAATTTGAGTTGGCGTATATCGTGAAATTGGTTAAGTCTTGAAGATTGAAGATGAAGAAAGTTGGATCATATACCTCAATCTCAAGAAAGAAGAATTCAAAAGGATCAGGTACGTTTAATTAAATAATTTTATTGATCTGAATACTTCTTATAGTGTAGAAACACTTGGATGAATTTTTTATTGCATAAAAATCAAAAACTGGACATTCCATATGTTCAGAGTCCGGATCGGGCTTTACAGTCCGGATCCCGAACATAGGTTAGTTCGTGCATAATTCCAGTCCGGACCCTGGGAATTTCACTCCGGACCCCGAACGTGGAATTTGCAAGAAATGCATGTACAGTCCGGACTGTGGATTTCAGTCCGGACCCCGAATGTCATCTTTTCTGGAAATTGTCTGTTTCGCTGAGACAGTCCGGACCGCCAACTCCAGTCCGGACCGTCGTCCTGTAAAATTCCAGAAATGGTTAGTATTTTATTCTTATCTTCTTCCACAAGTTTCTAACCTATAAATAGACCCTATATTTCATCTCTTAGGGTAATCCAAAATATTCCATTAGAATCCGTACAAAATTAAAAGACGATCAAAAATTACGGTTCTAAGAGGAAAATATCCACATATAGAGAAGAAAGGAAATACTAGATTTAATTCTATGTTTCTTCATCTATATTGATTAATTTGATTCTAGGTTTTCTCACTCAGATTTTGAGTAGAATAAAATTAATTAATACTTAGATGGTATTTCCGATCTATTTCTAATCTAAGTATTCGGCGGATCATCACCACCCAAAAAACAACGATTTACCCCAAAATTGGCGCGTGGACTCGCGTGGCCTTGTGGATTCAAGGTGCTACCGCTCTCGTGGATTCGGAGCGAGGTACGTTCGTGGACTCGAGACGTGCTACTGGGTGAAGACCGTGGATTCGGTCAGACGTCGTGGATTCGACGTTGGACGCCGTGGATTCAGCGTTGGGCGCAAATCGTGGATTCGAGGCGCGTCGTGGAGCGAGCGGAGAAGATCTACTAGGAGCGTACGGAAAAGGTTGAGTCGTAAGTGTGTACGGTAAATCACCTTGTACGTGTTTTAATTCTAGTGGATTTCGCCGTGTTATCGGTCCCGTGGTTTTTTACTCCTGTGACGGAGTTTTCCACGTAAAAATCTCTGCGTGTTATTTATTTTTCCGCATTGGGTTTTATATCGCAAAGATTTTTGAGTGTTTACTGTTTACACCTATTCACCCCCCTCTAGGTGTTTTTTTCCCTATTTAGATCCAATTAATCTTAACCCAACAAGTGGTATCAGAGTGGGAATAGGGTTGTAAACAATGGTTGAAGGTGGAAACATCAACAGACCTCCGTTCTTCGATGGAACAAATTATGCGTACTGGAAAGTGCGGATGAAAGCCTTTTTAATTTCCATCGACGAACGGGTGTGGCAATCAATAGAATTAGGATGGTCTAATCCAACTGAAATTATTGCTGATGTTCGCACCATCAAACCTAGGTCGAAATGGACCAAGGAAGAGGTTGATTCATCTTCTTACAATGGCAAAGGAATTAATGCTCTATTTAATGCTTTGTCACAAACTGAGTTCTCTCGTGTCCCGGCATGTGAGACTGCGAAAGAAATCTGGGATGTTCTTCAAGTTACACATGAGGGAACTAACCTTGTGAAGATTCAAAAACTGCAAATGCTTACGAGCAAGTTTGACTCTATTTTCATGGCAGAAAATGAATCTTTCACAGATTACTATACACGATTGCAAGACATCCTAAATTCATGTGCTAACTTGGGAGAGAAGATTGCAGAATTTAAAGTTGTAAGAAAGATATTAAGAACTCTTCCTGAACGATTTCGCCCAAAGGTCGCAGCCATTGAAACAATTAAACACCCGGACGAAATGCGTGTAGAAAAATTAGTTGGTTCACTTCAAACTTATGAAATGACATTTCCTACTAACTATTCTTCTGGAAAGGCATGCATACTCTTCTAAGTCTTCAGGTTTAGCATTGAAAACAACAAAAGAAGAAGACGCGGATTCATCCTCCTCAGACGATGACGAGAACCTATCTATGGAGGATTTTGAGAAACAGCTTGCTCTCTTGACACGAAGATTTCGCCGAAACTTTCGAAGGGGTAACTCAAGTAAAACTCCATCCTTCGTAAAGTCGAAGAAAGGCAAAGGTTTTTCAAGCTACAAGTCAAGAAAGCAAGAGAGTTTTTCAAAGGATAAGAAAAGCTCAGAGGGACAAGTGTGAGGTCCCGGAATCCCCCGCGTAGGGCTTGCTGGTTGTTGAGCAGCTTTTAGTGGCCTTTGGGAGTGTTTGTGCGCGTGTCGGGCCCGAGAATGGGATTTGTGGTGCAATTTGGGATTTAGCTTGCATCACTGGAGGCTTGCGTGGTGCGTCGTGATGGCGGCGCGCAATTTGGACACAAGTGGTGGACTTCGGGCTTAAAAGGAGACCCCGTGGGAAATTGGAGGACCCGTCGGGTGTTTGGAAGTGGTTCCGCACGATTCAGATGTCAAAATTGGACTCCAGGCGAAGTTTGGATAAAAGTTTACCTCTCCGGTCGCCTTTGGGAATTTTTAGAGTTGGAATTTGGCAAATCGGACTTTAAAAATGGACCCGGCGCGAAAATCGGAGCGAGTGGGCATTCGGCGAATTTTCGGACGAGAATTTGGGAAAACAGACATCATTTTTGGACTCAACGCGCGAAATCGCTAAGAATGGACTATTTATTTGTTGAATTTGGAGCCCGGTAGGCGTGCGCATTTTTCGAGACAACGAGGCACGCAAATCGAGGCAACGCGGGCACGAATCCCGAGGTGTGCACGGCACGGGTCCCGAGGAAGCGGCGGCGCGCCATTCGAGGCGGCCGCGTGACAGGACGCGCAGCAGCGCGTCAGGGGGGGGGGGCGCGGGGAGGCGCGCCTCCTGCGCGGGCCACGTGGGGGGCCGCCACGTGGCGGACCCCCGTTGGCGCCCGCGCGGGCGCAGGGGCGCGCGCCCGTGTCACGGGCGCGTGTCCCGCGCCTGTGGGCGGCACGGTGTCACGCGCCCATGTGGCGCGTGAGCTGCGCGCCCGCGTGGCGTGAGGGGATATGGCCACGTGGCCCGCCGCCTCTTTGCCTGGACCGGGTGCACCCGAGCGGGTGCGGTAGACCGGCCGGTGCACCGTGGACCGGTGCACCGTGGACCCCCTCTCTCCCTTTCTCTTCTTCTTCTCCTTCTTCCTCCCCGCAAGCCACCACCTTTCCTTCTTTCGTTTTCTTCTCCAACCGAGCGAGAGGGAGAGTGAGGGAGGAGGTTGTGGGAGATGGCGTTTCGCGTCGCGGGCCTCGTGGAGCGCGCGAGGCTTCCGTTGGGGGGCGTTACGGCGGCGGCGGCGCGGTCGTGTAAGTCCCGCGCTTTGCTTTTACTGTATTTTTGTACAGTTTTTGGACCGTTCTTTTAGACTATAATTGACCCTCTTGCTCTTTTCTATGTTGGGCACCGTGCACCGTTTTGCGTGCGGACTCCGTTTGGCGTGCGGATCCTGGCACTGTGCACCGTTTTGCGTGCGGACTCCGGCACCGTGCACCATTTTGTGTGCGGACTCCGTTTGGCGTGCGGATCCTGGCACCGTGCACCGTTTTGCGTGCGGACTCCGTTTGATGTGCGGATTCCGGCATCGTGCTCCGTTTTGCGTGCGGACTCCGGCAGCGGACATCGTTTTTCGTGCGGACTCCGTTTGGCGTGCGGATTCCGGCACCGTGCTCCGTTTTGCGTGCAGACTCCGGCAGCGGACATCGTTTTGCGTGCGGATCGCGTGGAGGCCAATTGCAAGTGTCTACGAGCAATTGGTGGCAAATCGAGGTGGGTGGCCTTATCTCCAAGTATTAGGGACTGTACATTAATTCTATTGATGTAGGACTATGCATGATAGTTTATTTCCTTGTGTAGCATGCTAGATTGTTGGAATGGTTATTCCTTTTTATCATCTGTTAATACAGCTATCTTGGAACTTGACCTAGCACCCCCGTCATATGTTGCATGTGTAACCAGACCAGTAGAAAACCCTCACTTGGGCTAGGGTTAATTATGTTTAGACACCCACACTGTTTTGCTATCCCTGGACATAGTGTTATCCTCGCCCGGGTAGTGGGCCGAGAGGTCGGGATTTTCTTTTAGTGTGGGATGCGTTAGCACTCGTGCTTGGGAGCAGAGTGGAGTCTGGTAGTTGTAGCGGGTTGCTTATCTGTGCCGGGAGCCGTTTGGGTACACGGTAGTCCCGGGAGGTCTAGTATCCCTGTTGCGCTGTCGTGGGAGGGAGCCGTTGAGCAGGCGATAGTCCCGGGCCGTCGAGTATCTTCCGGCCAGCGTTGTTGGGAACCGTTGGGGTTAACGGTGATCCCAGGTCGTTGAGTGTTGCCCGACCAGTATTGTTAGCTTGAGTTGTGGGTCGTTCCTGGCTGTGGAGTACCTCCAGCCAGTGTGCCTCGTGCTGCGAGCTGTTGGAGAGGCTAGTGTCTCGTGTTCCGTGTGAGCTGATCAGCTGAGTCGTAGAGAGTGCTCCGACTGTTGTGCGAGATATTTGGGGATCTTGAGTCCTACCGTTCTGGGAGTGAGCGTGGTTTTTGACTATAGCTTGCTTAGGCCAATTTGTGATACTCTATGCCGCGCCGTTTTCCTCAGTTAGAGTCGCGTCCCTGAGATGCCACTGTGGATACGATGGGCCTGTTGAGGCAGTTTTGCGCGAGGGGTGAGTTAGTCGGGCAGGACGCCCCACGTAAATCACGTCCTCATGGGGATGTGTGGTAGTGGGCAGGCGCGTTCCTAGTCGACAGGCGCAGGCTTGACTGGACCCTATGAGGCAGTCAGTTCGATTGGGTCTATTGAGCACCTTGGGTGCGAGTGGTCTCTTTTACTTTCTTCTGTTCCACTTTTGAGTATCTAGATAGAGGTATGGTAGCTGTAGAGTAGCTCCAGCTTTTCTTGTTCAGATTTCATTGTACTGTTATCTTTTACCTCTAGTAGACTTAGTGGGCAGACCGTTGGGCTTGTTGACGGCACCCACTGAGAACTACTGTGGGAAGTACTTCTCACACCCGTCGTGGTGTCTTTTTCCCCAGGAACTTCTTCTCCTGTTCCTGTTGCTCCAGTTGCTGATCCTTCTGACCGAGGCGAGGGTGTCGCGAGCTAGTTCCCTACCCGTCATTGGAGTGTAGCGGTACCCCTTCAGAGGAGACATTCAGTAGATTAGTTTACTTCTTTTTCCTCTGTTGAGAGACCTTTGTTGTGAGGTATAGAGTTGTACTTTATTTTACAGTTTGAGAGACTGATGTAGTGAGGATATTTGTATCGAGAGTTTTGTACACTGATGTATTTATTGGAGATACCTCCCCTTTTGAGTTTTGTATCAGAGGACTTTGTATACGATCGTATTTGGGAGATGAATATGGTACTATTTTCAGTTGTACAGGGTTTGGTTTTCAGTTCTTTTAGTGGTTTACTTTCAGCTCTGATATCTGTATACTGTAGTTGATTCTTTTTGCAGGTTAGACGCTTCGTCTGTACGGCAGTTTTCGTACAGATGGCGGATCAGTTAGTGATCCCGGGTCGCAGTTTCGACCTCGGGGCGTGACAACAAGTCCAATGCTTCAAGTGTAGAACACCGGGATTTGGATGACGCACCGACCTTGCAGGAAGGTGTGGTGCGGAGGAGTTTGCCTTGGATGTGTCCCATTTGTGTTTGCAGAGGAGTTCGGGTTGATTTGGATCCCCGCGGAAGCCTCTGCTTGTTTCGGGCTTTGTACGCGTTGGGTGACTGGTACGGGAAGCTCCGACACCGCTATGGGTTGCAGAAAATTTGGGAAACACTTGGAGCAGGTGTATTTTCAGTTTACAGCGAGGTTCGGGAGGTTCCGGACTGACGCGGAAGACCCGGAGGCAAAAAGTGAGTCGGAACTGGCAATTTTGGAGCCGGTATTTGATTTGAGCACCCCGACTCAACGGATGAGCTTTTTGAGGAGAAAAAGCTGTGGACACGTGTACTTTTGATTTACAGCGAGGTTCGGGAGGTTCCGGACTGACGCGGAAGACCCGGAGGCAAAAAGTGAGTCGGAACTGGCAATTTTGGAGCCGGTATTTGATTTGAGCACCCCGACTCAACGGTTGAGCTTTTTGAAGAGAAAAAGCTGTGAGCGCGTGTACTTTGGGATTACAGCGGAGCTCGGGAGGTTCCGGGCAGCGGCGGAGGGCCCGAGGGCAAAAAGTGAGTTGGAGTTGGGTTTTTGGAATTAAGTTAATTAAATTAATTAATTTAATTAAAGCTTCTGCTTTATTAAACCCCCTCCCCTCCACCTCTGTAGCAAAGGAAAAAAAAAGAAAGAAAGAAAGAAAAGGAAAAGAGAAAATTGAGAGGAAAGGGGAGAAGAAGAAGAAGAAGAGGGCTTTGGAGGAAGCTTTTCTTGGGCGTTTCTTCTCCGAGCGTGGCGTGGAGCCGTGCGGGGCCCGGCGTGCCGCGAGGAGGTTGGCTTATTTTGTATCTTTTCTTTTCCCTTTCTTTTTCCTGCTGCTGGGGTGCCATGGACTTGTTGTCCGTGGCGCGGAGGTGCCTCGCGAGCCGCGCGCGCTGTTTTTGGGCAGCGCGCGGCTAAGGGGAGCGGCCGCTGCGCGGGCGCGCATGGGCGCCGCGCGCGGCAGGCGCCCTGCTGCCGTGGCAGTGCAGCGGGGCACCGGGCCGCTGGCAGCGGGCGCGCTGGTTGCGCGCCCTGGCTGGCACGCGCGGGCGGCCCCTGCGCTGGGCGACCCTGCAGGCCGCGCGCGTGGCGCGCGGCACTGCAGAGGTGCCGCGCGGGCGGCCCCTGCGCTGGGCGACCCTGCAGGCCGCGCGCGTGGCGCGCGGCACTGCAGAGGTGCCGCGCGGGCGGCCCCTGTGCCGCGGGCCCCGCGCGGCATGGCAGGGTGCCGCGCGGGCGGCCCCTGTGCCGCGGGCCCCGCGCGGCATGGCAGGGCGCCGCGCGGGCGGCCCCTGTGCCGCGGGCCCCGCGCGGCAGTGCAGGGCGCCGCGCGGGCGGCCCCTGTGCCGCGGGCCCCGTGCGGCATGGCAGGGCGCCGCGCGGGCGGCCCCTGTGCCGCGGGCCCCGCGCGGCAGTACAGGGCGCCGCGCGGGCGGCCCCTGTGCCGCGGGCCCCGCGCGGCATGGCAGGGCGCCGCGCGGGCGGGCCCTGTGCCGCGGGCCCCGCGCGGCAGTGCAGGGCGCCGCGCGGGCGGCCCCTGTGCCGCGGGCCCCGCGCGGCATGGCAGGGCGCCGCGCGGGCGGCCCCTGTGCCGCGGGCGGGCCTTTGGGCCCCCGCGGCCCTGCAGGGCGCCGCGCGGGCGGCCCCTGTGCCGCGGGCGGGCCTTTTGGCCCCCGCGGCCCTGCAGGCCGCGCGCTAGGCGCGCGGCGCTGCTGCAGGCCGCGTGGGTGGCCCTTGGGCCCCGCGGCCCTGCAGGCCGCGCGCTAGGCGCGCGGCGCTGCTGCTGGCCGCACGGGCGGACTTGGGGCCGCGCGGCGCTGCTGGCCACGCGGCTGACCTTTGCCGCGTGGGGTTGGTTTCTTTGGGCAGTACGGCCATGGGCCGCACTGTGCCGCGTTGTTTGCGGCTCGGCGGTACGCCGCGGCGGATGCGCCGCGGCGGATGCGCGATGGGATTCCGCGCGACGCCCGACGCTCTTCGCCGCCGGAGGGTTTTCCTTCGCCTTTGTTTGCGCGGTTTTCGGCCGCGGGTTTGCTGATCCCGGTTCCTCTTCTTGTCTCGCAGTTGTGGCATAGTGTTAGCTTCTCCCGTGGCCGGCGGCGCGTGTTTTGCCGCGTGGAGCTGCGGGATCGCATCGGGACCTCCGTTTGGCGCACGGTTTTCGCGGTGGATCGCAGGTGGGTTGGTTTCTCCCAATGAACTACGGAATGCCCTTTATGCTTCCGAATTCAAAGGTATCGTATCCTTATTATCAGGTATTTGCGAAACAGTCGTGCAAGTCGAGGGTTGTCGTTTCCGACTTGGACACGAGTGTTAGTCGCATCGTTAGAGTATACGAGTTGTACTGGCAGAGTTACCAGATGGGTATAAATCACTGGCTGAGTTACCAGATGAGTAGATACCACTGGCGGAGTTACCAGATGGGTATAAATCACTGGCTGAGTTACCAGATGAGTAGATACCACTGGCAGAGATACCAGATGGGTATAAATCACTGGCTGAGTTACCAGATGAGTAGATACCACTGGCGGAGTTACCAGATGGGTATAAATCACTGGCTGAGTTACCAGATGAGTAGATACCACTGGCGGAGTTACCAGATGGGTATAAATCACTGGCTGAGTTACCAGATGAGTAGATACCACTGGCGGAGTTACCAGATGGGTATAAATCACTGGCTGAGTTACCAGATGAGTAGATACCACTGGCGGAGTTACCAGATGGGTATAAATCACTGGCTGAGTTACCAGATGAGTAGATACCACTGGCGGAGTTACCAGATGGGTATAAATCACTGGCTGAGTTACCAGATGAGTAGATACCACTGGCAGAGATACCAGATGGGTATAAATCACTGGCTGAGTTACCAGATGTGCAGATATCACTGGTTGAGTTACCAGATAGACAGTTATGCCCTGGCCGAGTCACCAGGTGGTTACTAGAAGGGATTGAGGTGGCCTTCTAGTGTCTTGTAGAGTTCTAGCAGTCCCCGTGCGGGGGCGGAAACTATGGGCGCCTAAACCTACAGCATGTTCTTGTTTGATAAGGGCTGTAGGGGGCGCAGACGTTCGAAGTTTCCAGGCCTCCCGTGAGAGAGACTGAGAACTTACTTCCAGCATTGCATTGAGACATGTAGCGATAGATTCATTTCCAGTTATCTATCTATCTATCTATCTATCTATCTATCTGTGTTTTTGTCTCCAGCAGACTGAGTGGGTGTACCGTGGGTTTTAGCTTTGGTGCCCACTGAGATCTGACTGTTGCAGTAGATCTCACACCCGCTGTGATGACAGGTGTTCCTGAGGCGACCGTTCCAGGTTTGTCTCATTCGGAGCTTTCTGACCGAGGTTTGCGCGTGGCTGGCTAGCTCCTACCCGAGTCGGTGGTGTTGGTGTTGTGTCTCTTGTACTTTTAGTTTCCACTTTTGTACTTATGTTGTGGGTGCTAGTGGACTGGTGTACTTGGACTTTTCACCGCTTAGTGTTTCAGCTTCCTTTCAGCTCTGATACTTGTTAGCTATAGATCTCTTTTGCAGGATAGACGCTTCGTCTGTACGGCAGTTTCCGTACAGACGGCGGATCTGTTGGCGAGCCCGGGTCGCAGTTCGACCCCGGGGCGTGACATCAAGTGCCGAGGATACGACCATATCTCAACGGAGTGTCCAAATAAGAATCCGTCGAAGAAGATAGCGATGCAAGCCGTCACTTGGGATGACACCTCATCGTCAAATGAGTCATCGTCGAGTGATGAAGAAGATAACGCAACGACGTTCCACGCGTCCACATCTTCACCCTTCATGTGCTTAATGGCAAGTACATTCGAGTCATTGTCCAACCCCACTGTTGAAAAGATTGCAACGGACGATGAATCGGATAATTCGGAAGGTGAAGACTTTGCTTTTGCCTACTATAAACTTCTGAGGGATTCAAAGAAACTGGCAAAGCAAAACAAGAGTTTGAGAGGGAGATTGCAGGATCTCGAAGAAGAAGCAAAAAGGGCAACTTCTCTCTCAAACGCTCTTGAAGTGGAAAGGGATAATCTGATTAAAGTAAATGTTTCCCTTCAAGAGTCTAATGAGCTTCTCGAGAAGAATTATGTGGATATGGTGAACAAAGCGAATTACTTCTTGAAGCTCTATGGCGAGGTTCGACAGGAAAAAATGGAAATGACAAAGACCATTTTCCAACTCAAGGATGATTTAAAGAAATTTTCTTCTGGAAGGAGTAAGTTGGATAAAATGCTTGGTCTTGGTCAAACAAATCGGTTCGGCCTCGGGTACACTCGAACTGGAGACAGTCCTAGTTCGAGTGGGACAGTGTTTGTGCCTCAGTCGGTATCTCCTCCTCCGACACCGGAATTTACGACAAATAATGACAACAAGCCTACTTCACCCTCTTTGGGATCGTCAAGCACTAAGGTATGTTTTCGTTGTGGTTTTGTAGGGCACATAAGGAGAAATTGCAAGATGGGAGCGAAACGTCCAACTCAAGCGCCTCTTGCAACAACTACCAAAAAGGTGATTCCCCAGAATTCAAAGAAAAACTTTTCAAATGAAAAGAGCCTTGGCAGTTCACCTCGCAAGACGATGTCAAGCAATGAATCAAACAAGACGTTTTCACCAAGGAGAATAACTTCAAAAACATTGTCGACGTAATCCAAAAAGGTTTGGGTGCGCAAAGGTGAAATCTTCCCTTGTCTTGTTGTTCATACTTCTTTACATGCTTATGACAACTCGTCTTGGTATCTGGATAGCGGGTGTTCCCGTCATATGACCGGTCACAAAAACTGTTTTCAATCTTTTTAAAAACTCTCCGGAGGAAGTGTAGTTTTCGGAGACGGTCGTTCTTCCAAAATTGTTGGAAAAGGAACTATCGCTATTCCAGATGGCCCGGATCTAAACAATGTTTTATTTGTTGAAGGCCTAAAGACTAACCTCATTAGTATAAGTCAATTGTGTGATAATGGGTTCTCAGTTAATTTTTCTTCGTCAGAATGTATTGTGACTGATAAGGACCAATTATTCTTTCTGAAAGGGGTTAGATCTGAAAATAACTGCTACGTAGTTCCAAATAAATTTTCTGAAAAATGTAACCTAGTTTCTTTGGATAATGAAACTCTTTGGCATGAAAGACTAGGTCACATAAATTTTAAGGAACTATCGAGAATTTCAAATAAAGACGTGGTTAAGGGGGTTCCTAAACTTTCATTTAAAAACAACATTGTGTGTGGAGGTTGTCAAAAGGGAAAACAATCAAGGACTGCACACAAGAACTTGAACCACGTTGGTACCAATCGGCCCTTAGAATTATTGCATATGGACCTTATGGGGCCGTCTCGTCAACCATCTTTGGGAGGTAAATGGTATATTTTTCTTTTGGTTGATGACTTCTCTAGATATTCATGGGTAGCATTTTTAAAAGAGAAAGCTGATAATTTTGATTCTTTTCATGAGATTTGCCATCGTATCATGATTGAAAAGAATGAAAAGATCATTCGTGTTAGAAGTGATAGAGGTGGAGAATTCATAAATTCTGAATTCATTGATTTTTGCACTTCCAATGACATAAAACATGAATTCTCAGCACCCTATACACCTCAACAGAATGGTGTAGTCGAGCGCAAAAACAGGGTTGTTCAAGAGATGGCACGTGTTATGCTTCATAGCCGGAAATTACCGCTATATTTTTGAGCTGAAGCTGTGAACACCGCTGTCTATCTTATTAATCGAGTTTATTTGCGCCCGGGAACTTTAAATACACCATATGAACTATGGTTCTGTAGAAAACCAAATATTAAATATTTTCGTATCTTTGGGAGTCGGTGTTATATTTTGCGTGATCGCAAAAATCTTGGAAAATTTGACTCTCGAAGTGACGAAGGGATTTTTATGGGTTATTCTACAAACAGTAGAGCATATCGGGTATTTAACTTGGAATCTAAGACAATGGTAGAATCTATAAATGTTAAAGTAGATGAAGCTTTTCACTTTTCCTCTGACAAATCTACCCCTGATATGTCTCTTGATGATGATACTCCTGTAAATGCATCTTCTCATAATAATTCTTCCAATATTAATGATGCATCTAATGGTTCTTCTAGTTTATCTGATGTGCAGGAATCATCACATGTCTCCCCGAGGACTCCGTTACCTCAAACGCTACGCATCTCCAAGGATCATCCGGAATCAAACATTATTGGAGACCCACAAGAAGAAGTCAGGACTCGGAGACAGTTGGTTTGTGGAGTCGCATGCTACTTCTCCATGATAGAACCAAAGAACATTGATGAAGCTCTTCAGGATGACTACTGGATTGAAGCAATGCAGGAAGAGCTCCATAAGTTTGAACGAAACAAAGTCTGCGAATTAACGAAGCCCCCGAAGCAACACAATGTGATTGGTACTAAATGGATTTTCAAGAATAAGAAAAATGAAGATGGTACCATCGTCAGGAATAAAGCACGCTTAGTTGCTCAGGGCTATTCACAAGTTGAAGGAATAGACTTTGATGAGACGTTCGCTCCGTTAGCTAGACTCGAGTCCATTCGTATCTTATTCGCTATTGCTTGTCACTTTAAAATAAAACTCTTTCAAATGGACGTTAAGAGTGCGTTTTTAAATGGGTTTTTAAATACGGAAGTTTATGTGGCTCAACCGAAAGGTTTTGAAGACCATAAACAACCTAACCATGTTTTTCGTTTGAAAAAGGCTCTTTATGGTCTAAAACAAGCACCGCGAGCATGGTACGAAAGGTTGACAAAGCACCTATTGGAAAAGGGCTATACTCGAGGGGGAGCAGACCGGACTCTCTTTGTGAAGCATTATCAGGATAACTTCATTGTTGCACAAATCTATGTCGATGACATTGTATTTGGAGCAACAAAGGATAATGATGCTTCTAAATTCGCAGAAGCCATGGAAAGCGAATTCGAGATGTCCATGATGGGCGAACTGACATATTTTCTTGGATTGCAAGTAAAACAAAATGAAGAAGGCATTCATCTGTGTCAATCCAAGTACGCAAAGGAGTTGGTGAAGAAATTCGGATTAGAAGATTCTAAAGATTTTCCGACTCCTATGGGAACTAGCAATAAGGGATTAGGAAGTGAATCTCTTAGTGAAAGTGTAGAGGAGAAGCTTTATCGCAGCATGATTGGAAGTCTACTCTATCGCATGGCTAGTCGCCCGGATATATCCTTTAGTGTTGGGATCTGCGCGAGATATCAGTCAGCACCAAAGTAGGATCACCTGAAAGCGGTGAAACGGATCATCCAGTACGTCAAAGGAACTGTAAATTTCGGAATTTGGTATCCTATGGGAACAAGTCTTGACATTATAAGATATTCAGATGCCGATTGGGCAGGATCAGTGGATGATCCGAAAAGTACGAGTGGTGCATGTTTTTATCTTGGCCATTGTCTTGTTGCATGGCATAGTAAAAAACAGAACTGCATTGCACTCTCGACTGCCGAAGCGGAATATATCTCAGCGGGTAGTTGTTCAACTCAACTCATTTGGATGAAAAGCGTGTTGAGCGACTTCCGAATTTCAGCAACTTCGGTAACAATTTTGTGTGACAACACCAGTGCTATAAATATTTCCAAAAACCCTGTGTTGCACTCAAGAACAAAACACATTGAACTTAGATATCATTTTCTAAGAGAGCTAGTTGAATCAAATCTTCTTCAACTTTCCTACATTTCAACTGAGGATCAATTAGCTGACATTTTAACAAAACCTTTGGATCAAAAACGTTTTATTCATTTGCGTAAAGCAATTGGAATGCTTTCCTTGAAATAACCTCTTTTTGAAACTTTTGCTTAGCTTAGGTTTTGTTCTGTGTTTTTGTTCATATATGTATGTATGTACATAGGACATTAATTGAGCATTAGTTATATTGACTTTAATCGCATCCTTTCATAGAATTAGAAATTTATTATGCATTGGATATCATAATAATTCATTTGTTGCGATGATCATTTATGTCAATTAAGTCATCTTTGTTTTGATCAAAGTCAATTTCTCTCTCAAATGATCTCTTGGTATAGTTGTTATCTTATTTGACGATTGAGTCGAGTATGAAATCGAGATCAATTTTTTGTTGAATACCTTATATATTATATAATTGATAGCCAATTGAGGGGGAGTTAATGCAAATTGTGATGCTCAAAAGATGTGGAAAGAGTTACATCCCAATGAGGAGTGTGAAAACTGCCACCACATGGAGGAAAGAGCTACCACCTCGGTCGTCCGAGTACTGTGTGCAGCTACCGCATGTATATCAAGCATGGTTTCTTCAAGATTGATTAGATAAAATGCTTTTTGGAATACTTGACTCTGTCAAATTCCAAGGTTGGTATAAGGTGGGATTTTTATTGAAAGATGCTCATAGAGCCACACCTTACAATAAATTGACTAGATATATTATCTAACTTATCTGGGATTTCAGACATCTATTGATCTTAGTATTTCATTTTCTTTACCAAATTGATGATTTGATAAAGGCATTATGCATAAGATCATGTTAGATGTGATTGAAGTTGTTCAACTTTAAGGGATTTAATTTTTATAAATTTTCGTTTTAATTTTTGGATATTATTGATAGATTTTGCATAATCTATTTCTTTTATTATGAAACGATGATTTTTATTTAAAGTTGATACACAAAACTGCTTACAATATTTTTCTGGTTTTTCTGGAATTT
This sequence comes from Tillandsia leiboldiana, assembly GCA_029204045.2. Classification (NCBI taxonomy): domain Eukaryota; kingdom Viridiplantae; phylum Streptophyta; class Magnoliopsida; order Poales; family Bromeliaceae; genus Tillandsia; species Tillandsia leiboldiana. Next base: position 152,980 of record JAQNDB010000059.1, on the reverse strand, counting down.
TTCTGAATTTTTCTGATGAAAAAGTTTGGAGCCGGTCCGGACTGGATGTACCATTGCTGCAAGTTCTTTATGAAAATTTATGATTGTTTAGGTACAATTTTGGAAATTTTTGAAAATAAATAATTTATCTCGTGTTCTCGAGTTGTTGCTCACAGGACTTTAATTCTCATAAAGAACTTGCAGCAATGGTAATCACTTGGGCTGTCTTTCTTCTGGCTGCCATGGTTCATACAAGAGATACTGTCAAGCCTAAGAGGGTTAAAAAGACGAAGAAAACTAAGGATGATTCCGAGACGGAATCGAGTGATTGGGATGATCTATTAGTAGAGGCAACTATACCTACTACCTCAAAAGGTAAAGCCCCTGCTGAAACTTCTAAAACAAAGGCTCCGGATACTGCTGATGAAGAAGATTGGGAAGAAATTGGAAGACAAACACAGAAAAATGTTGATAAGGAAGACAGATTGTATTTCAAGAACAAGAAGCTCAAGAAGTCTACGTCAACGTCCAAACATTATACTAGACGGGAAAATGTCAAGGGAAGTGGAATTCAAATCACTGAATCCCTCTCTAGAGCACACTCAGTACCTAGAGAATCCCCATGGGATGAAGGCCAGCATGCATCATCTGCTTCTCCACCTCGTCCATCGACTTCAAGGAGAAACACTCCAGAAGCTACCGTATTGGCCTCCGTTCATCAGGAACAAAGAAGACTATCTGCTGACCAAGAGAGATTGGCGACAGATCTCCAGCAAATTTCCGCTGAACAACAACAAATGAGAAAGAAATGTTCCAAAATATTACGAATGCTGAAAGGAATTTTGAACAAGCTGGATCATACTAGCTCAGACAGTTCGGATTTAGCTTGATCTCATGGCTAATCTTTTCTTTTGCAGGTTTTTCTGTTTCTCCCTCTTAAGTTCTCTAACTTTTGAAACTATTTAACTCTTCCTTCATTTTGTAATTTTGGCTAACTTTAGTGACAAAAAGGGGGAGAGAAGTATAAACAATGATACATACAATGTCACTTTACAGTGCTTGAGGTTGTGAGAAACTTGAAACTTTGAAGGTGAGTATAACCTCAATGTGCAGGTAAGTATAACTTCAACTTTGGTTTTTATTGTTTCGATCCATGCCTCGACTAACTATTTGACTAACTATTTGGGCATGTAATATGTCTAACAAGTTGTTTGTTAACTAACATACATATGACATTTGGTTTTTAATGCTTAGAAGATATGTCTAATTTTGATTGTGATCTTATTACATATCTGAATTTGTAAATGTCATGGTGAGTATAAACTCTATCTCTGTGTTTGTTTTTTGAATGTTAAAAATTCTTGAGGTATCTAACGATTTCTTTTGTCAAGAATGATTTCTTTTGCAGAGAGTACAGATGTCTAAGTTTAGAGTCTGTTCTAGGAGTTTATCTCATGTATTTATTTTTATTTGGATCTCAAATGTAAATTTTTGTTGTATGGTGATAGCAACAAAAATATCTTTTTGAATTTTCTTGAGTGGATTTGTGTTTGTCACGAAACTGCCAAAGGGGGAGATTGTTACGGAATTTGAGTTGGCGTATTTCGTGAAATTGGTTAAGTCTTGAAGATTGAAGATGAAGAAAGTTGGATCATATACCTCAATCTCAAGAAAGAAGAATTCAAAAGGATCAGGTACGTTTACTTAAACAATTTTGATGATCCGAATACTTCTTATAGTGTAGAAACACTTGGATGAATTTTTTATTGCATAAAAATCAAAAACTGGACATTCCATATGTTCAGAGTCCGGATCGGGCTTTACAGTCCGGATCGCGAACATAGGTTAGTTCGTGCATAATTCCAGTCCGGACCCTGGGAATTTCAGTCCGGACCCCGAACGTGGAATTTGCAAAAAATGCATGAACAGTCCGGACCGTGGATTTCAGTCCGGACCCCGAATGTCGTCTTTTCTGGAAATTGTCTGTTTCGCTGAGACAGTCCGGACCGCCAACTCCAGTCCGGACCGTCGTCCTGTAAAATTCCAGAAATGGTTAGTTTTTGATTCTTATCTTCTTCCACAAGTTTCTAACCTATAAATAGACCTTATATTTCATCTCTTAGGGTAATCCAAAATATTCCATTAGAATCCGTACAAAATTAAAAGACGATAAAAAATTACGGTTCTAAGAGGAAAAGATCCACATATAGAGAAGAAAGGAAATACTAGATTTAATTCTATGTTTCTTCATCTATATTGATTAATTTGATTCTAGGTTGTCTCACTCAGATTTTGAGTAGAATCAAATTAATGAATACTTAGATGGTATTTCCGATCTATTTCTAATCTAAGTATTCGGCGGATCATCACCACCCAAAAAACAACGATTTACACCAAAATCGGCGCTTGGACTCGCGTGGCCTTGTGGATTCAAGATGCTACCGCTCTCGTGGATTCGAAGCGAGGTACGTTCGTGGACTCGAGATGTGCTACTGGGTGAAGACCGTGGATTCGGTCAGACGTCGTGGATTCGACGTTGGACGCCGTGGATTCGGCGTTGGGCGCAAATCGTGGATTCGAGGCGCGTCGTGGAGCGAGCGGAGAAGATCTACTAGGAGCGTATGGGAAAGGTTGAGTCGTAAGTGTGTACGGTAAATCACCTTGTACGTGTTTTAATTTTAGTGGATTTCGCCGTATTATCGGTCTCGTGGTTTTTTACTCCTGTGACGGAGTTTTCCACGTAAAAATCTCTGGGTGTTATTTATTTTTCCGCATTGGGTTTTATATCGCAAAGATTTTTGAGTGTTTACTGTTTACACCTATTCACCCCCCTCTAGGTGTTTTTTCCCCTATTTAGATCCAATTAATCTTAACCGAACACTCTTAACGTCCATTTGAAAGAGTTTTATTTTAAAGTGACAAGCAATTACGAATAAGATACGAATTGACTCGAGTCGAGCAACTGGGGCGAACGTCTCATCAAAGTCTATTCCTTCAATTTGCGAGTAGCCCTGAGCAACTAATCGTGCTTTGTTCCTGATGATGGTACCATCCTCATTTTTCTTATTCTTGAAAATCCACTTAGTACCAATCACGTTGTGTTGCTTCGGTGGCTTCGTTAATTCCCAGACTTTGTTTCTTTTGAACTGATGGAGCTCTTCCTGCATTGCTTCAATCCAGTAGTCATCCTGAAGAGCTTCATCAACGTTCTTTGCTTCTACCATGGAGACATAACATGTGACTCCAGAAACCAACTGCCTCTTAGTTTTGACTCCTTCTTGTGGATCTCCAATAATGTTCGATTCCGGATGATCTTTGGAGATTCTTAACGTTTGTGGTAACGGAGTTCTCGGAGATGCATGTGATGATTCCTGCACATCAGATAAACTATAAGAGCCATTAGATGCATCATTATTATTGGAAGAATTATCACGAGAAGATGCATTTACAGGAGTATCATCATCAAGAGACATATTAGGGGTAGATATATCAGATGTAAAGTAAAAAGCTTCATCTACTTTAACATTTATAGATTCTACCATCGTTTTAGATTCAAGGTTAAATACCTGATATGCTCTACTGTTTGTAGAATAACCCATGAAAATCCCTTCGTCACTTCGAGAGTCGAATTTACCAAGATTTTCGCGATCTCGCAAAATAAAACAGCGACTCCCAAAGATACGAAAATATTTTATATTTGGTTTTCTACAAAACCACAGCTCATATGGTGTATTTAATGTTCCCGGGCGCAAATAAACTCGATTAATTACATAGACGGCGGTGTTCACGGCTACAACCCAAAAATGTAACGGGAGATTCTGGCTATGAAGCATCACACGCGCCATCTCCTGAACAACCCTATTTTTGTGCTCAACAACACCATTCTGCTGAGGTGTATAGGGTGCTGAGAATTCATGTTTTATGCCATTGGAAGTGCAAAAATCAGTGAATTTAGAATTAATGAATTCTCCACCTCTATCACTTCGAACACGAACGATCTTTTCATTTCTTTCAATCATAATACGATGACAAACCTCATGAAAAGAGTCGAAAGTATCCCCGCTTTCTCTTTTAAAAATGTTACCCATGAATATCTAGAGAAATCATCAACCAAAAGAAAAATATACCATTTACCTCCCAAAGATGGTTGACGAGTCGGCCCCATTAAATCCATGTGCAGTAATTCCAAGGGCCGATTGGTACCAACGTGGCTCAAGTTCTTGTGTACAGCCCTTGATTGTTTTCCCTTTTGACAACCACCACACACAATGTTTTCCTTAAATAAAAGTTTAGGAACCCCCTTAACCACGTCTTTATTTGAAATCCTTGCTAGTTCTTTAAAATTAATGTGACCTAGTCTTTCATGCCAAAGAGTTTCATTATCCAAAGAAACTAGGTTACATTTTTCAGAAGTTTTGTTTGAAACAACATAGCAATTATTTTGAGATCTAACCCCTTTCAAAAAGAATACATGGTCCTTATCAGTTACAATACATTCTACTGAAGAAAAATTAACTGAGAAACCATTGTCACAAAGTTGACTAATACTAATGAGGTTAGTCTTTAGGCCTTCAACAAATAAGACATTGTTCAAAACCGGGCCTTCTGGAATAGCGATTGTTCCCTTTCCAACAATTTTGGAAGAACGACCGTCTCCGAAAACAACATGTCCTCCGGAGATTTTCTCTAAATTTTGAAAGCAGTTTTTGTCACCGGTCATGTGACGGGAACACCCACTATCCAGATACCAAGACGAGTTGTCACAAGCATGTAAAGAAGTATGAACAACAAGACAAGGGAAGATTTCACCTTTGCGCACCCAAACCTTTTTGGACTGCGTCGGTAATGTTTGTGAAGTTATTCTCCTTGGTGAAAGCGTCTTGTTTGATTCATTGCTTGACATCGTCTTGCGAGGGAAACACCAAGGCTCCTTTCCTTTGAAAAAAATTCTTTTGATTTCCGGGGAATCACCTTTCTGGTAGCTATTGCAAGAGGCGCTTGAGTTGATCGTTTTGCTCCCATCTTGCAATTTCTCCTTATATGCCCTGCAAAACCACAACGAAAACATACCTTAGTGCTTGACGATCCCGAAGAGGGTGAAGTAGGGTTGTTGTCTTTGTTTGTCGTAAATTCCGGTGTCGGAGGAGGAGATACCGACTGGGGCACAAAGACTGTCCCAATCGAACTAAAATTGTCTTCAGTTCGATTGTATCAGAGGCCGAATCTGTTTGTTTAACCAAGACCAAGCATCTTATCCAACTTACTCCTTCCAGAAGAAAATTGCTTTAAATCATCCTTGAGTTGGAAAATGGTCTTCGTCATTTCCATTTTTTCCTGTCGAGCCTCGCTGTAGAGCTTCAAGAAGTAATTTGCATTATTCACCATATCTACATAATTCTTCTCGAGATGCTCATTAGACTCTTGAAGGGAAACATTTACTTTGATCAGATTATCCCTTTCCACTTCAAGAGCGTTTGAGAGAGAAGTTGCCCTTTTTGCTTCTTCTTCGAGATCCTGCAAACTCCCTCTCAAACTCTTGTTTTGCTTTGCCAGTTTCTTTGAAACCTTCAAAAGTTTATGGTAGGCAAAAGAAAAATCTTCACCTTCAGAATTATCTGATTCATCAGTCGTTGCATTCTTTTCAACTTGGGAGGAGTTGGACAATGACTCAGATGTACTTGCCATAAAGCATATGAGTGGTGAAGATGTGGACGCGTGGAATGCCGTTGCGTTATTTTCTTCATCACTGGAAGATGACTCATTTGACGTTGAGGTGTCATCCCAAGTGACGGCTTGTATCGCTTTCTTCTTTGACGGATTCTTATTTGGACACTCCGTTGAGATATGGCCGTACCCTCGGCACTTGAAGCATTGGACTTGTCCCTCTGAGCTTTTCTTATCCTTTGAAAAACTTTCTTGCTTTCTTGACTTTTGGCTTGAAAAACCTTTGCCTTTCTTCCACTTTCCGAAGGATGGAATTTTACATGAATTACCCCTTCGAAAACTTCGGCGAAACTTTCTTGTCAAGAGAGCAAGCCGCTTCTCAAATTCCTCCATATATAGGTTTTCGTCGTCGTCTGAGGAGAATGAATCCACGTCTTCTTCTTTTGTTGTTTTCAATGCAAAACCTGAAGACTTAGAAGAGGATGCCTTTCCCGAAGAATAGTTAGTAGGAAATGTCATTTCATAAGTTTGTAAAGAACCAACTAATTCTTCTACACGGATTTCGTCCGGGTGTTTAATAGTTTTAATGGCCGTAACCTTGGAACGAAATCTTTCAGGAAGAGTTCTTAGAATTTTTCTTACAATTTTAAATTATGGAATTTTCTCTCCCAAGTTAGAACATGAATTCACGATGTCTTGCAATCGTGTATAATAATCTGTGAACAATTCATTTTCTGCCATGAAAATGGAGTCAAACTTGCTCGTAAGCATTTGCAATTTTTGAATCTTCACAAGGTTAGTTCCTTCATGTGTAACTTGAATAACATCCCAGATTTCTTTCGCAGTCTCACATGCCGAGACGCGAGAGAATTCCGTTTGTGACAAGCCATTAAATAAAGCGTTAATTCCTTTGCCATTGTAAGAAGATACAACAACCTCTTCCTTGGTCCATTTCGACCTAGGTTTGATGGTGCGAACATCAGCAATAATTTCAGTTGGATTAGACCATCCTAACTCGATTGATTGCCACACCCGTTCGTCGATGGAAATTAAAAAGGCTTTCATCCGTACTTTCCAGTAGGCATAATTAGTTCCATCGAAGAACGGGGGTCTGTTGATGTTTCCACCTTCAACCATTGTTTACAACCCTATTCCCGCTCTGATACCACTTGTTGGGTTATGATAGAATATGGATCTAAATAGGAGAAAAAAGACCTAGAGGGGGGGGTGAATAGGTGTAAACCATAAACACTCAAAAATCGGTGCGCAATAAAACCCAATGCGGAAATGAAAAAATAACACGCACGATTTTTACGTGGAAAAACTCCAAACCGGAGTAAAAAACCACGGGACCGATAACACGGTGAAATCCACTAGAATTAACACACGTACAAAGGTGATATACCGTACTCACAGACGACTCGACCTTTTTCCATACGCTCCTAGTAGATCTTCTCCGCTCGCTCCACAACGCTCCTCGAATCCACGATTAGCGTCCAACGCCGAATCCACGGCGTCCAACGTCGAATCCACGACGTCCAACCGAATCCACGGTCTTCACCCAGTAGTACATCTCGAATCCACGATCGTACCTCGCTCCGAATCCACGAGAGCGGTTGCACCTTGAATCCACAAGGCCACGCGAGTCCACGCGCCGATTTTGGGAAAATCGTTGTTTTTGGGTGGTGATGATCCGCCGAATACTTAGATCAAAGATAGATCGGAAATACCATCTAAGTATTCATTAATTTGATTCTACTCAAAATCTGAGTATGGAAACCTAGAATCAAATTAATCAATATAGATGAAGAAACATAGAATTAAATCTAGTTATTTCCTTTCTTCTCTATATGTGGATTTCTCTTTTTCACCGTATTTTGGATTACCCTAAAAAAATGAATCGTAGGGTCTATTTATAGGTTAGAAACCGTTGGAAGAGGATAAGAATAAAAAACTAACCTTTTCTGGAATTTTACAGGACGACGGTCCGGACTGGAAATATGGCGATCCCGACTGTCGTAACGAAACAGACTATTTCCAGAAAAACAAATGTTCGGGGTCCGGACTGAAGTGCCTGATCCGGACTGTTCGTACATTTCAGCAAAAACCCATGTTCGGGGTCCGGATCAGAATTGGCTTGGATCCGGACTGAATTTACGCATGAACAAACACCGTTCGGGGTCCGGACTGTCGTGCCTGATCCGGATCCTGAACATGTCCCATGTCCAGTTTTTGATTTTTATGCAATTAAAAATTCATCCAAGTGTTTCTACACTATAAGAAGTATTCGGATCACCAAAAATATTTAGTTAAACATACCTGATCCTTTTGAATTCTTCTTTCTTGAGATTGAGGCATATGATCCAAACTTCTTCATCTTCAATCTTCAAGACTTAAATAATTTCACGAAATACGCCAACACAAATTCCTTAAGAAGAACTACAACTGAGTTCCCAGTGGGTTCAACCACCGAGAAAAGGTGTCCTACACCACTTGGTCCAATGGAAGCAATAATAATAGTGCTTCGAAATTAAAATCCTCAATATCATAATGCTACTATGCATATAATGGCCACTACACTATCTGTGTATACTCACCAATCCATCACTACTCTGTCTAGCCACACTAGGCAACTAACCACCAACTCGGCCACTAAGCCTCTGTACACTGGGTTACACTAACCCGGCCACCTTGGCCACTCTTTGTTCTTTTTATTCTTTACCTTATGGTGGTTTAATTTAAGTTATCCCTCAGAAATTCTTATCCAACGGGCCCCAGCCCGGTAGTCCTGCTACCATCAGATAAGATTTCTAAGGTTGCCGATAACACTCGCAAGTGTTACCCCGTCCTGGCGGCGGGACTTGTCATACGGGACACTGCCCGATAGGGTCACTGCCCAACTCTGACAAGAGTACTCTAGAACCTGTCATACGGGTCGCTGCCCGGGAGAGGGACCCTGTCCAACTCCGACAGTTGTACGTTCGCCCCCGGAGGTACGCCCGTTTTATCTTTTTTCTTTTCTTTTCTTTCTCTTTTCTTTCTCTTTCTCTTTTCTTTTTCTTTTACTTTAGCACTTGGCCTCTTTGCTCTTAACACTTGCTTTTCTGTCTTATACGAGCTTATAGCTCCCTCTTTGCCACTGGCAATCTTTTTCTCTTTTCTTTAAGCATTTAGCTTTTTACTTTCACTTTTAGCCTCTCGAAACTACCTCGTCCGACGGGTCACTGCCCAGGGAGTCCTGCTCCACAATGACGAGTCTCAAATTCGAAGGCGCCATTTACATTCTCGATATGCTCTTTTAGCCGCTTTTAGCTAGCTATTAAACTTTACCTTTTGCATTTATTACCTCTTATCCTAGGTCTTGCCATAAGGATAATTAGAGAGTCTCCTGGACTTTTACACATTTCACTTTCTTTTGTTTAACTCAAATTGAAGTTAAAGTTATTGTCCATTTGCCCAGACACCCTATAACTCTCTAGGGTTATATTTGTTTAATTCTTTAACCTTGGGATCTTATCGTGCTTTCCTGATTCCTCACTGAATCCTAGAGTTCACTTAACTTTATTTTTCTGTTCCACTTTAACTTAGAGTTACACTGACTCTAATTTCCCGTTCCACTATTATCTTAGAGTTACACTGACTCTAATTTCCCGTTCCACTATTATCTTAGAATTACACTGACTCTAATTTCCCGTTCCACTATTATCTTAGAGTTACACTAACTCTAATTTCCGGTTTTCCCTTTCATGTCTCCACACTTAATCCATTTTTCCATTCTCTTGATTCCTTACTGAATCCTAGAGTCAACTTGACTCTATTTTTTTCTGTTTGTGAGTTTAAACTCTTCTAGCTCACCTTAGGTTCCCTTTACCTAAGTTCCATGTCATACTTGTCCTAGAGTTCCTTGACTCTATGCTGATCACAAGTTCACCTTAGGTTCTCTTTACCTAAGTTCCATGTCATATACATCCTAGAGTTCCCTGACTCTATGCTGATCACTAGCTCTCCTTAGGTTTCCTTTACCTAAGTCCCATGTCGTATACATCCTAGAGTTCTCTGACTCTATGATGATCACTCTATCCAGTGTCCTTAGGTTATCCCCTAAGACCTGCACGCAAAACGGAGCACATACCTTGTATTGGCATGCAAAACGGTGCACGTTCCTTTTTCAACGTTGCACGCAAAACGGTGCACGTTTTACGAGTTCGCATCCAAAATTGCGCGCATTTGCCGAATCCGCACGCAAAACGGTGCAAGTCTCCCACGAACGGCATGCAAAACGAGGCGCGTCCAAAACGCCCGCGAAACTCGCGCAGTAAAACGGCACAGAAAAGTTGGGTCCCTAACACGCACGTAGGCATGGGGTCAAATCCAAAATCCAAAAGGGAACTTCAAAACTGTGCCAAAAATACCACAAAAATGACACACGGGGCCTACCTCGACCATGCCGTGACGTCCATCGCCTCCAATAGGCTCTTTGGTACATCTTGCGCGCTCCACGGAGTCCACGACGCGCTCGTGCGCTCTCGAAAACCCCGGGCGAAATCGCCCGGTTCCCCTCCTGGTACGCTCGGGTGAAGCCAAGCAGAGAGAAAAGGAGGAAAATGGGGCAATTCGGGCCTAAATAGGCCAAACCCGAACTTTCAGGCGCACCCTTTCAGGCGCCCGAAAGTTTTCGGGCGGCGACAGTAGCCGCCCCAGCCGCGGTCCACGGTCCACGCCTTGCCAGCTAGGCGCCACGTCAGTACTGCTCGACCAACCAGAGGACGACACATGTCCCTGGACCCGTGCACCGCGACCACCGAACAGCGGCGGCCAATCGGAGGCCGCCACGTGGACCGCACCCAGCCCGCGGTGGTTGCGTCTTGTCCCGTCAGCGCGTCACATCGCGCTGACCGTCCAATGGGAGGCCGACACGTGGCCCTGCCCGCTGACACCGCGCCAGGCCCGCCGCGCCTTCCCCGCGCGCGCCTGCCGCCTTGGCCGCTGCGACCAATGAGGAGACGCCACGTGGCGTTCCCCACCTACCCCACGCGCCTCGGGCCGCGCGCGCACAGCGCCCCGCGCCCTAAAAGCTTACCTTGGGATTCGCGCCCGCCGCCTCGGGATCCGTGCCAACCGCCTCAGGATCCGTGCCACTGCCCCGGGATCCGTGCCACTGCCTCGGGATCCGTGCCAACAGTAACTTTCGGGCGCGCTACAGTAACTTTCGGGTGCATCGAAGTCCGGACCGGGCTGCTACAGTGAACCGGGTTCGCTATAGTACTTTCCGGTTCGCTGCAGCCCTCAAAAACCGGTTTGCTACAGTACTTTTCGGGCGCCCGGAACTCATTTTCGAGCGCCCGAAACTTGGGCCCAAGCCCAGTTTCGCCCGTTTTCGTCCGTTCTTGCCCGTTTCTCGCCCGTTTTCGCTCAAATTTGACGGGCAGCCACAGTTTAACTTAATTTACCTCCTGGTACTTAAACTTTTCAGTTTGGACCCTATTTGGGTTGCCAAAAGTCCCACTACATTTGAATTCGCTGACGGAGCCCGTTCTCTCTATCCGGGTGTCCGATCAACGCGAAACTTTTACTGTGGCCTTAAAACACATTTACGGAGCTCCCGTAATTTTCTCGGAATTTTCCGAAACTGTGAATTTTCCACTTATAATCTGGGCCCACTTTCTCATGTAAGATTCAAGATCTTACATTCTAATCCTGATTTGGCCCAATTCGTTTCCAGTTCATCCTTTACTTCTATAAATTCAATAAAATAGCATTTCATACCATTTTATTTACATTTATTTATATACCAAAATTCCGGTTCACTACAGCGGCAATCGCGGATATTGGGCGATTGACCGGATGGTTACTTATGCATCAGATTGGGAATCAGTTTTCTTTTAGTGGAGGGGTGTGTTCCACTGGGGCTTTATAGTTGTGATCCAGTCCTACTTTTGATACTTATCACACCGGCGCGGTTATTGCCCGGTGATGCTTTCCTCATGTGGGTCGCTCCCCTTGAGTTCCCCTCCGGAGGCTAGGGCCAGACAGTTATTGATAGTTTTGCTATCACATCGGCGCGGCTTACTTGCCCGATGATGAGGGCGGTACAGATTGGGTTCATCTGGGACGGTTGGTTACTGTTGCATACGGTTATTCCAGTCTAGGACTGCATTTCAGAGGCATAGTAGTGGTAGTTTCCTTTCTTTAGCAGTCTTTATTGCTTACCACACTTCTTTCCTTTTTGCCTCTGGTAGACCTAGTGGGTGTGTCAGAGTTTGAGGTTTTACCCACTAGGGGAGGCTACTGGTTTACTAGTAGTTCTCACCCCATTCTTCTTTCCTCTTTTTCTTCTCCCTTGTTTTGCAGTGTCTTCTGCGGGTACTGCTGGACTTTCAGCGGCGGGTCGAGGAGAGAGGACGGCTGAGTAGATAGATCTCGAGGCAGGATGAGCGAGCTAGCTGGACTGTTGGTGTACCCATATTCCTCAGACGGTTGTACTTTTACTTTTGGGACTAGCTTTTGCTAGCAGGTTGTATTTATTTTTGGTGAGCTGGGAGAGACAGATGTATCATTTATACGGATGTATTGTATTTTATTTCCAGCTTCAGTCTGAGATGTATTAGTTTTAGTTCAGCTCTGTTTTTATTGCTCTTTTATTATTATCTCTTATATCTGAGCAGGTTTGGCACTTCGTTTATGCGGGAAATACCGTGTGCACGGCGGATCTGTAGACGGGCCCAGGTTCTGGTTTACACCCGTGGCGTGACATAGGAAACCCTAGGCTTTTTGGCAGACCCTAGGACGGCAGGGAGTGAGTGACGCGACATGTTGCGAAAGTCGGCAATTTATTATTAAGACTCTTCCTGTGAGTGGAGAGGGACTAGCATATTCTATTTCTGGTGGACTAGTATGTTGGCTGTAGAAAAACATAAGGTTACAGAAATAGGGGGATGTCCATGACTTTCGCTGGATTGGGTCGAGAGTGGTTTTGTTTACTGACCCGTGATTTCTTGTGTGGCAGGATGCCTCCTAGGCGGCAGATCCCTACCCGGGGTACTCCTACACCCCCGGAGGAGCCGGAGCAGTCCGGGCCTTCAGAGATTAGTGAGTTGAGGGCCATGGTGGCCCAGTTGGCGGAGAGTCACCGCCGGCAGGAGCAGAGGATTGAGCAGTTGCTCGCCCACGTTGGGGCACCTCCGCTTACTACTGTTGAGGCCCCCGTACCACCAGTTGTACCGCTGGTTACACCACCAGTACCTTCCGCACCATCTTCGAGCAGTGGGGCTCAGGGAGTGATCCGACCATTGACCCCAGCGGAGGAGCAGGAGATTGCTGACAAACTCACCCAGTTTTGTCAGCGAGGACCGCCTAGGTTTTCAGGGCGGAGCACTCATCCATGGGAGATAGGATCGTGGCTAGCAGCAATGCAGAAGTTATTTCGGGACTTCTTCATTGACCAGAGATTTAGAGTGCATATGGCAGTACATTGTTTAGAGGGGGATGCAGATGCCTGGTGGCGTCGGGTAGAGCCCCTGGAGTTTTAGATCACCCGACAACTACCCTGGTCGGAGATCAGGAGGATGATTCTGGATACTTACTGTCATGCCCCGGGGTCGAAACTGCGACCGGGGCTCGCTAACAGATCCGCCATCTGTACGGAAACTGCCGTACAGACGAAGCGTCTAACCTGCAAAAAGAATCAACTACAGTATACAGATGTCAGAGCTGAAAGTAAACTACTAAAAACTGAAATCCAAACATTGTACAACTGAAAATAATACAATATCCATCTCCCAAATACGATCGTATAAAAAGTCCTCTGATACAAAACTCAAAAGGGAGATATCTCCAATAAAAACAACAGTGTACAGGCTCTCAATACATATCATCCTCACTACAACAGTCTCTCAAAAGAGGAAATAAAACAACTAATCTACTGAAGCTCTCCTCTGAAGGGGTACCGCTACTCTCCAAACATGGGTAGGGATCTAGCTCGCGACTCCCTCGCCTCGATCAACAACCGCAGAATCAGCAACACCCGCTAAGACTCTGCAAAACAAAGGAGATGAAGGAAAAAGAAGGGGGAACCCCCCCCCCCCCCCAAAGGGTGTGAGAACTACACCAAAACTGGAGTTCTCAGTGGGTACCACCGCCCGGACCGACGGTCTGCCCACCAAGTCCTCAAGAGACAAAAACTAACCAAAGCCGTAAAGACTGATATAAAGAAGCTGGAGCCCCTCAACATCTATCATGCCTCTATGCCTGCTATGCCTGCCATGCCTGCTATGCTTGCCATGCCTGCCTATGCCTGCCATGCCTGCTATGCCTGCTATGCCTGCCATGCCTGCCTATGCCTGCTATACCTGCCATGCCTGCCATGCCTGCTATGCCTGCTATGCCTGCCTATGCCTGCCATGCCTGCTCTGCCTGCCTATGCCTGCCATGCCTGCCATGCCTGCTCTGCCTGCCTATGCCTGCCATGCCTGCTCTGCCTGCCTATGCCTGCCATGCCTGCCATGCCTGCTATGCCTGCCATGCCTGCCTATGCCTGCCTATGCCTGCCATGCCTGCCTATGCCTGCCATGCCTCTCGTACAACGGTCAACAACTCACAATGACCTTGGGACAACTGTCGATCCCCAAACGGTTCCCGACAACACTAGCACTGGTCTAGTCACAGCTACTAGACTTCACTCGCCCCCCCCCCCCCCCCCTGGCTCGAGTGCAACAATAAAGCGAATATTTGTAATAAACCCAATCTGGTGCCACTAGTAAAACTGGCATTGCCTGCTCAGCGGAATCTGCACACATGGCTCGAAACCGCGGGATCGGCCCACATGGCTCGCATCCCAAAGTAAGTAACAGATCGACATCTAAACCGTCCGATCGGAAACTAAAGTAAGTAACAGATCGGCATCTAAACCGTCCGATCGGAAACTAAAGTAAGTAACAGATCGGCATCTAAACCGTCCGATCGGAAACTAAAGTAAGTAACAGATCGGCATCTAAACCGTCCGATCGGAACTCAAGAGTGGCACTCGAGGGGAGCGACCCACACGAGTAAAGTATCTCTGTATAGCAGGACTTTGATCAAGACTATGATCAAAGTGGAAAACTCTGTCCACTAAAGAAAAACCCGACCTCAATCGGATGCAAAAGTACTCAATAGGGGGAAACTCTGTCCACTAGAGATTTCAGATACCCAATCTGGTGCATAAATAAATATCCGGTCAACCGCCCAATACCCGCGGTTGCCGCAAAGCCCCACAACTAATCCAACCTGTCCCAGACACCAAGTCCCGACTACACTACCCAAATCCCTGCTCGAACCCGAGCAACACTGACCACCTGACTAACAAAGAAGGAGAAAGGAAAAGCATGGTTTCTCCTAAGTCAAGTTCCAATAAGTAGTGTAGCAATAAAAGATGGCCTAACTACATGTCCATACAAGCATGCTTTTGTCCTCAGAAACGATAAAAGTGGGTGAAACATATATTAGCAAAGCATGCTAAAGTATTCCCACTATGGTATACCAATCTCACCCAAGTAGGCCATTCCTTGCTTACCTTTCGCTCATATCGGTTGTACATCAAATATGCCTGCTGTCAGTCATCGAGGGGTGACATCCCCACAAGTGTACTTATATTTGCCATAACATAATCATTGCCTTATACAGTTACTGATATTAAGCTTACCCACCTGAAGTGTTCAATCCAAGGCAAACCTGGGGTCGGTGAAGAGCGTGGCCACTTGCTTGCACAATCCGCTGAACCCGTATCCACGGTACATGTCGCGCCACCTCGGCTCCTTGCAGTGTTCCAAAAACACTCGTGAACCCTCCTGGGTACAACAAAAGGTCCAAAGTTACACTTTATGCTAAAATATCCAAGTATACACCATCTGTTGAAACCAGCCCCGAAGATGTGAAATTTTCACCTGCAGAACGGACTCTGAAAAATCCATCAAAAATAGTGTCGCGATCGCCGCGTCGAGACCTTCGAAACGAGTACCTGCATGTCAAAATCCGAGTCCCGGAGGCCGAGTTACAAATTCCACAACACGGTGAGTGCGAAAGTCCACAACAAACACAACTGTAATACTCTGCACAGCAAAGGGGGAAAGAAGTATACCTTCGGGCGAATCTCAGAAAATTCCTCAAAAACACGACGGTAATCCTTGTGACGCGTAGATCCAAAGAGTGTAAAGGCACGCCTCAATCCGAGCTCGTAAAACAAGTTGCACGCAAAACGGAGCACAGTGCCGAAACCCGCGCGCAAAACGGATTCCGCATGCAAAACGGTGCACGGTGCCGAGACCCGCACGCAAAACGGAGTCCGCACGCAAAACGGTGCAAGGTGCCGAGACCCGCACGCAAAACGAAGTCCGCACGCAAAACGAACACGCCGTCGGGGTCCGCACGCAAAACGGAGCAGTAAAACATGGTCCCTAACACACACGAGAGTAAGGGGTCAAATCCAATGTCCAAAAGGACGCTCCAAAACTGTGCTAAAAACACCGCAAAATAACACACGGGACCAACCTCGACTGCGCCGCGCCGCCCAACTGCTCCGTTGGAAAACCTCGTGCGCTCCACGAGGCCCACGACGCACCGCCGCACCACCCATAATCCTCTCCCTCACACCCTCTCGCTCTCGGTTGGAGAAGAAAGGAAAAGAAGAGGAGAAAGAAAATGGTGTGCGGCGGGGAGAAAGAAGAAGAAGAAGAGAAGGAAGAGAAGAGGGGTGGTCCACGGCACATGGTCCACGGTACACCGGCCAATGGGGAGCCTCCAGACGGCGGTCCACAGCACATGGGCGGTGCACCAGGTCCAGGCGCGCGCGCGCCGCGCCACGTGGCCGCGCAGCCCGCGTGCCACACGGGCGCGTGACACCGAGCCCGCGCAGGCGCGGGACACGGACGCGCCACACGGGCGCGCGCCCCCGCGCGCCCGAGCGGGCGCTAGTGGGGGCCCGCCACGTGGCAGCCCCTGCGCGCCTCCCGCGCAAGCGGGCGCGCTTCCCCAGTGCGCGTAGCGCGCCTGGAGCCGCGCGCCGCACCTCCTTGGTTTCCGTGCCGTCGCCTCGCCTCGGGATTCGTGCCGCGTCGCCTCGAAAAACACGCATTTCATCCGGGCTCCAAAACAACAAGTAAATAGTCCATTCTCAACGATTTCGGGCGCCGAATCCAAAAACGATGTCCGTTTCTTCAAATTCTCAACCGAAAATTTGCCGAATGCCCCCGGATAGCCCACTTGATCCGGTTTTCGCGCCGGGTCCATTCCAAAAATCCGATTTGCCAAAATTCCAACTCTAAAAATTCCCGAAGGTGACCGGAGAGGTAATCTTTTATCCAAACTTCGCCCGAAGTCCAAATTTGACATCTACGCCGCGCGAAACCACCTCTAAACACTCGACGGGTCCTCTAATTTCCCACGGGATCTCCTTTTAAGCCCAAAATCCAACTCTTGTGTCCAAATTGCGCACAACACCACCGACGCACCACGCAGGCCTCTAGTGATGCAAACTAAATCTCAAATTGCACCACAAATCCATTTCTTGGGCCCGACATGCGCACAAACACTCCCAAAGGCCACTAAACCGACAGAAATCTCTTAAGTGGGGATTCGGGTCCTCACACTTACTTTTCTACGAGTGTGAAGAAAAAGCTGGAAGATGATTTGAAGAGTCTTCAGCAGGGCGATCAGACTGTATTGACCTACTTCCAGGAGTTCACGCAGTTGCTCAACTGCATACCTTATGTCGCCAGGGATGGACCGCACCGGGTGGAGCTCTTTGAGACGGGTCTGCGCCCAGAGATTTATACTATGTTGCATGCCCAGAGGCTAAAGACGCTGGAGGAGGCAGCAGAGCATGCGCAGTGGGTTGAGATGGGAGACCACGTTGTCGCCAGACGTGGAGGCTTGGTCGCCCAGAGTTCTGATAGGAAGCGACCAGCGCCGGATGATGGGGGACAGGCCAGTTCCTAGAGGTCGCCCCGACCGCCACCGCCTCAGTTTACGGGCCGTGGGTGTTCGGAGCGGCGAGGGCCTGGTGGATCCCAGAGACCCCCACAACACCAGCAGCAGCAGCCCCAGCGACAGCAGCTGCACTCGCAGCAGCAGAGGTCACAGTCGCGACAGCAGGGGTCTCAGCGGCAGAGGCAGCAGCAGCAGCAGCAGCCGAGGCAGCCCCGGTCTACAGTTGGGTGTGTTTTCTGCAGGGGTCAGTACCCCTCTGATACTTGTGATTTGAGGCATGGTCGCTATTTCCGATGCGGGCAGTCCGGTCATCTGCGAGCTACTTGCCCTTTCTCGACATCGCCGGGTCCTTCCTCAGCATTAGTCCCTTCGGTGCCCCAGCAGCGGCCCTATGCTCCAGCTAGCAGGGCTCCTTCCTCCCACCCTACAGACTACCGACCACCAGCGCAGAGTGGGCGGGTCTATGCCGCCCAGGTGGAGGACTCCTCGGCAGCCGACCACGTGGTGGCAGGTATCATTTTACTTTTCGGTACTAGAGCTCGCACTTTATTTGATACCGGTGCATCATATTCTTTTATCAGTAGATTATTTGCATCATCCCATGGACTAGAGTTAGGTCGGTTGCCACATGCATTAGAGACACAGATTCCCGATCATACATTGCATGTAGAGGAGTGCTGTTGGTCTTGCCCAGTACAGGTCGAGTCATGGATTTTGCCAGCGGACCTGATGGTCCTGAGTCAGCTGCGAGATTTTGACATAGTACTTGGGATGGATTGGCTGGCTCGCTATTTCGCGAGGATTGATTGTGCCACGAGGACTGTGACTTTTAGCGAGCCAGGCCAGGAGGTGTTTGTTTATCTGGGGTACGAGAGTGCTTTCTTCGCCTCGGTAGTTTCGACTTCTCGTGCGAGGCAGATGATGCGCTGTGGATGCATGACCTTTTTGGCTTGTGTGGTTAAGGAGCCTACGGCGGCACTGGGACACGCGGATATCCCTATTGTCCACGAGTTCCCGGATGTGTTTCCACCGGAGCTGACTAGCATGCCGCCGGATAGGGAGATCGAGTTTTTGATTGACGTAGTCCCAGGAACTGCGCCAATCTCTAAGGCTCCTTACCGAATGGCACCGGCTTAGCTGCGAGAGTTAAAGGCACAACTTCAGGACTTAATGGATAAAGGTTTTGTGAGACCAAGTGTATCGCCTTGGGGAGCGCCGGTGCTATTTGTGAAGAAGAAGGATGGTTCACTTCGACTATGTGTTGATTACCATGAGCTGAATAAAGTGACCATCAAGAACAAGTACCCTTTGCCGCGCATTAATGATTTATTTGATCAGCTGCAAGGGTCTTGTGTCTTCTCCAAGATTGATTTATAGTCTGGTTACCACCAATTGAAGGTGAAGGCCGAGGACATCCCAAAGACGGCATTCAGGACACGGTACGGGCATTATGAGTTCATCGTCATGCCTTTTGGATTGACAAATGCCCCTGCCGCTTTTATGGATTTAATGAATAGGATCTTTCGACCATACCTGGATCGGTTCGTCGTTGTATTTATTGTTGATATCCTGGTTTATTCCCGGAGTGATGCGGAGCACGAGGAGCACCTGAGGATTGTGCTGCAACTTCTCAGAGAGAGGAAGTTGTATGCCAAGATATCTAAGTGCGAATTATGGCTTCGGGAGGTTGTCTTTTTGGGCCATGTGATCTCAGCCGCAGGAGTGGCAGTAGACTCGGCGAAGATTGAGGCAGTCCGGGATTGGCCCCGACCGACGACGGTATCAGAGGTTCACAGTTTTATGGGCTTGGCCGGATATTACCGTCGGTTTGTGGAAGGTTTTGCGAAACTTTCCACACCCCTCACTCGTCTGACGCATAAAGGGATTAAGTTCATCTGGAGTGAGGATTGCCAGAGGAGCTTTGAGGTATTAAAGAATAGATTGATGTCGACTCCTATCACTTCCCTCCCTGTTATGGGGAAAGGGTACCTGATTTACAGTGATGCATCGCACAGTGGACTTGGTTGCGTGCTGATGCAGGAGGGCAGGGTAATCGCTTACGCCACTCGGCAACTGAAAGATTATGAAAAGAATTACCCTACCCATGACTTGGAGCTAGCTGCGGTGATTTTCGCACTGAAGTTGTGGCGCCATTATCTGTATGGGGAGCATTGCGAGATTTATACCGACCACAAGAGCTTGAAATACCTGTTTACACAAAAGGAGCTCAACTTGAGGCAGCGCAGATGGTTAGAATTGTTAAAGGACTACGATGTGGACATACTCTACCATCCTGGCAAGGCCAACGTGGTTGCTGATGCCCTGAGCAGGAGAGCAGTACAGAGCCTATCTTTGATGATCACCGATCAGGCGCCATTACTTGAGCAGATGAGGCAGTTAGAGCTCGAGGTTGTGTCCCCTGGGGTCTCTGCTAGATTTATGTCTCTAGTCGTGCAGCCCACTCTGTTGGATAGGATTAGAGAGAGACAGAGTGAGGACCCCCATTTGACAAGGATCAGAGAGCAGATTTCGAGTGATCAGACAGGGGACTTTGCGGTTGATGCTTCGGGAGTACTGAGGTACAGGGACCGAGCTTGCGTGCCTATGGATACAGAGATTCGAGAGCAGATTTTGAGGGAGGCCCACTATACACCTTATACCATTCATCCTGGTGGGACTAAGATGTATAGGGACCTCAAGGCACAGTTTTGGTGGAACGGGATGAAAAGAGACATTGGGAGATTTGTGGCACACTACTTAACTTGTCAGCAAGTAAAGGCTGAGCATCGTGTACCTACTGGCAAGTTGCAGAGTCTCCCAATCCCTGAATGGAAATGGGAACATGTTACTATGGATTTCGTCACTGGTTTGCCGACGTCACAGACTGGAGCGGATGCGATTTGGGTAGTCGTGGATAGACTCACCAAGTCCGCTCACTTTTTACCGGTGCAGGTGTGCCCGCCTCCATTGTATCTGATCGAGATCTGAGGTTTGTATCGCGCTTTTGGAGGAGCCTACAGGCCACTTTAGGGACACAGCTCAGTTTCAGCACAACGTTTCACCCACAGACAGACGGACAGTCAGAGCGTACTATACAGATTCTTGAGGACATGCTCCGGGCTTGCACGCTAGACTTTGGAGGAGGTTGGGTGCGACACTTATCACTGGCAGAGTTTGCGTACAACAATAGCTTTCAAGCGAGCATCTAGATGGCTCCGTTTGAGCCATTGTATGGACGCAAGTGTCGTTCCCCGCTTTATTGGAGCGATGTGGGTGAAAGACGGACACTGGGGCCAGAGTTGCTGCGAGAGGCAGAGGATAAGGTCAGGGTAGTCAGGCAGTATCTTCAGATCGCTCAGAGCAGACAGAGGAGCTATGTAGATGTGCGGAGGCGAGACCTTGAGTTAATGGTTGGAGATCATGTCTTTTTGAAAGTCTCGCCTTCAAAGGGGATCCGGAGATTTGGGATTCGTGGGAAACTGAGCCCTCGTTATATTGGACCTTTCGAGGTATTGGAGCGCATAGGGTCAGTTGCCTACAGGCTTGCACTTCCTCCCAGACTTGCTGGTGTTCACGATGTGTTTCATGTATCGACTCTGAGGAGGTATGTTTGTGACCCGTCGCACATCATCGATTTCACCCCACTGGAGATCACTGGGGACTTGAGCTATATTGAGCGGCCATTGAGGATTTTGGACTGTGAGGTTAGGGAGTTGCGCAGCCGGGCCATCTCTTATGTGAAGATCCTATGGAGCAGCCATGATGAGCGCGAGGCTACTTGGGAGCTGGAGTCAGCGATGATGGATGCTTACCCCCACTTGTTCGAGACCCCGTCTTGAGGTACGACTTTTGTTTCGAGGACAAAACTTTTTCTTGTAGGGGAGGATGTAGTGGTCCTGATCCCCATGCAACCTTTCCGATGAATCCACCGTGTATAACACCTAGTGTTGGTGTGTCTGGCCCATGGTGCATCAAAGGGATGCCACAGATGGACCCTGTGAGACATCTTTAGCAGATTTGGCCTTCGGCTGCATTTGCTGAATTTTAGAAAGGGTTTTGGGCCAAACAAAGGTTGGATTTGGATTCAGCGCGGAAAAACGCTTGAAAATGACTATTTGCTTGTTAAATTCGGAGTCCGAATGACCAAAAACGGGCATGGGGGGAGACCGTGGACCGGCTTGAGCCATGTGGCGGCCTGTCATTGGCCGGCTCACGTAGCTCGGTCCTCGGGGAGGCGTGGCGGGTGTATGGACCGCCGTGCGGGCCACGTGGCGCGCCCGGAATGGCGGGTGCACGTGGCGCGGTCCAAGGGAAACTGCGCCGCTTCGGTTGTAGTGGTCCTGGTTCCCATGCAGTATTTTTCCCGCGAATCCAAGGTGTGAAACACCGGTTGATGGTGTGTCTGGTCCACAGTGTATCAAAAGGGTATCACAGATGGATCTGTTGGGGTATTTTTAGTCAGTTTGGCCTTCGACTGCATTTGCCGAATTTTAGAAAAAAATTTGGGCCAAACGGATGTCAGATTTGGATTCAGCGCGGAAAAACGCTTGAAAACGGCTATTTATTTGTTAAATTCGGAGCCCGGATGCCCAAAAACGGACTCCCGAAAGTTTTTGTGGTTTTCGGTGCATGGGAGGGGACCGTGGACCGCCGGCGCCATGTGGCGCTTAATGATTGGGCCGGTCCACCGCACGGGGTCCACCGGGCTGCGTGCGCCCGCCTCGAGCCGCGTGCGCGACAGGTCGCAGGTGGCGCTGCGCCCGCGCGTGGGCGGGCGCTGTGCGCGCCACATGGCGCCTGCCTATTGGCGGGCGCCGAAATGGTTGACTGGGGGATTGGGCGACGTGGCGGCTTCGGAGCGGCCCACTACGGGTGTCCCGTGTTCTGGGGACACGTATGGAATTATCCAATTTGTTTTTTTTGTTTTTCTTTGAGTACTTAACTCCGTGTGAACTTGGGGAGGGGTTTTCTTCATCCTCTGCTCACTTTCACACAGAGGGTGAAGAAGAGAAGTTGCCCCCTGCCAGTGCTGGTACCACCGGTGGATCGTCGGAATTTTTGGTGGCACGCTTTTTGAGATTTCCGTTTTACGGCGCAGGCGCAACGCTCATTCATTTGGGATTTTCATCGTCCCGTTTCGGTGCAAGGACTCCCCCGGCCTACTCTGACCTCCGTTTTTGTCGATTCTCACGCCGTTGGATTCACAACAGGTAGAACTACAACTTTGCTGTTTTGAGCGTTCCCTCGTTTTGAGACTATCTTGGTGTTTCCCGAGCTTATTTGTGACCCATTTTTCTTTGCGGAGTTTAGGACAGCACTCGGGTGTTTTGGCTATATCTTTGCGCACATGCGTCGGATCGAAGCGTGCCAAGAGGCGATTTTCATCTACACTTCGCAAGTAATGTCCTGGAATTTCCCAGATTTTTTTGAATATTTCCCGAAGGTGAAAATCTCCTTTTTCTGTAGTTCTTTGGTACAGAATTTCTGTACAGTTTTTGTTAGGGTGTTTCCCTTGCTGAATTTGTATCTCTGCGTAGAAAACTCAGATTTGAGCGTGCAGGTACTCGTTTCGACAAGTTCGTCGCGAGGATCGTGACAGTATTTTTCTTGAATTTTTCTGAGCATTTTTCGTAGGTGAAAATAGGGAAACTCTGGACTGTTGTATCTTTAGGCAGATTTTGGAGCATTGTATGATTAAATTATGTATGTTCTTTTGGGGAATTTTGTGCAGTGTCGAGGTGACTGTTTGGATCGAGCGTGGATTTCATCTTTGGATAGGGAACTAGCGCTCGAGGTGGGTACCGTTTTCACCTCTTACTTTTGATCACCCACTAGGCATACTAAGGGATGTTCCTATATCATGTTGATAGTTGTAACAGTGGTATGAACCTAGTAAGCTTGTATGAAAGTATTGATTGGTTGTTAGCACTTGCATTTTTAGAGGACTAATTATTAGTGAATTAATATTTCTTGGAAAAGGATAAATTGTTTAAACCTTTTGGTAATAATAGGCTAAAACCATATCATGCTTTATGTATAATTGGGAGACTTATGCATGTGTATGAATTAGCTTATGGCATGTTAGTACTTCAGATATTCAAACAAAGGCATACTGTAATTCTTGTAAGAATTAGAACACTGAGATCATTTTACTAAGTAAAGGACTTAGCATGCTTGTATGGTCATCTAGTTAGGCCACTATTTTTTGCTACACTATCATGCTGGAACTGACTTAGGAGAAACCATGTTTTTATTCTTTCTCCACTTACTTAGACATAGGGGATAGTATGCTCTGGTTAGAGCAGGGGCTGGGATAGTGTAGTCAATTATTGGGGTTTGGGATAGGCAGGCTTGAGGATAGGGCATTTGCGGCAACCGTGGATTTTGGGCAGTTGACCGGATTGTTACTAATGCATCAGATTGGGGAAAGGGGAACGGATTTTCATTTAGTGGATGGTTTTCCCACTTGATTAGAGTCTTGATCCAGTCCTATTATACCAGGTTACTATGGCGACTTACTTCACTCGTGAGGGTCGCTCCCCTCGAGTGCCACTCCGGAGTGTGGGTATGTGTGACCGTGCCGGTCAGGAGCCGGTCTGTTGCCCTTGGGATGGGACCGTGCCGGTCAGGAGCCGGTCTGCATTCCGCAGCTGAGTTGTGAGTAAGTAGGCATAGCAGGCAGTACCGGTGTTCACCGGTGTCTAGATTGGGTTACCCAGGCAGTCATATATACTCTGATGCATACATTTAGCTATTCTTTTAGCTTATTGTTTTAGAGGCATATTAGTGGTAGCTTTTATCTGTTGTCATATTTATTGCTTACCACCCTTGTTTTATTTTCGCCTCTAGTAGTCCTAGTGGGCATGTCTGAGTTTGAGGTCTACCCACTAGGGGAGGCTACTATTTTTATAGTAGTTCTCACCACCCCCACTGTTTTCCCTTTTCTTTTCCCCTTTGTTTTGCAGAGTCCTCTGCTGGAGTTCTGGGACCCTCTTCCCAGGATCGAGGTAAGAGGATCGCTGATTAGATAGCTACTTCCCAGACCTCGAGTCTTGTAGTTTTGATGTATCCCCTGTACACTCAGACGGTTGTATTTTACTTTATTTTGGGTCTGGCTTCGGCCAGCTGGATGTATTTACTTCGTGAGCTGGGAGAGACACATGAATATTGCTGAGAGATATGTTGCACTTTTATTTCCAGCATTTGTCTGAGATGTATTAGTTTTAGTTTAGCTCTGTTTTATGCTCCTTTATTATATCTTTATATCTGAGCAGGTTACCAGCGCTTCGTGTACACGAGAAATTCCGTGTGCACGGCGGATCTGTGGATGAGCCCGGGTTCTGGTTTACACCCGGGGCGTGACAGATTAGGTTGGTATCAGAGCTTAGGAATAGGTCAGTTGGGACTTAGAAAATCCTAGGCTTTTTGGTAGACCCTAGGATGGCAGGACGTGAGTGACGCGATATTTTGCGAAAGTCGGCAATTTATTATTATTAAACTCTTCCTGTGAATGGAGAGGGACTGGCATATCCTATTTCTGGTGGACTATTATGTTGGCTGCAGACAACATAAGGTTACAGAAATAGGAGGATGTCCATGACTTTCGCTAGATTGGGTCGAGAGTGGTTTTGTTTACTGACCCGTGGTTTCTTGTGTGGCAGGATTCCTCCTAGGCGGCAGATCACTACCCGGGGTACTCCTACACCCCCGGAGGAGCCGGAGTAATCCTGGCCTTCTGAGATTAGTGAGCTGAGGGCCATGGTGGCCCAGTTGGCGGAGAGTCACCGCCGACAGGAGCAGAGGTTTGAGCAGTTGCTCGCCCAGGTTGGGGCGCCTCCCCCTACTACTGTAGAGGCCCCTGTACCACCAGTTGTACCGCCGGCTATTCCACCAGTCCCTACGGCACTGTCGTCGAGCAGTGGGGCACAGGGAGTGATCAGGCCATTGACCCCAGCGGAGGAGCAGGAGTTTGCTGACAAACTCACCCAGTTTTGTCAGCGAGGACCACCTAGGTTTTCTGGGCGGAGCACTCATCCATGGGAGATAGGATCGTGGCTAGCAGCAATGGAGAAGTTATTTCGGGATTTCTTCATTGACCAGAGATTCAGAGTGCATATAGCAGTACATTGTTTAGAGGGGGATGCAGATGCCTGGTGGCGTCGGGTTGAGCCTTTGGAGTTCCAGATTACCCGACAGCTACCTTGGTCAGAGTTTAGACGGATGATTCTAGATACTTATTTCTCCATGAGTGTGAAGAAAAAGCTAGAAGATGATTTGAAGAATCTTCAGCAGGGTGACCGGACAGTATGGGACTACTTCCAGGAGTTCACGCAGTTGCTCAACTGCGTACCCTATGTTGCCAGGGATGGACCGCACCAGGTGGAGCTCTTTGAGACGGGTCTGCGCCTAGAGATCTATACCTTGGTGCATGCCCAGAGGCTTCAGACTTTGGCAGAGGCAGTGGATCATGCGCAGTGGGTTCAGAGGGGAGATCACGTTGTCGCTAGACGTGGAGTCTTGGTCGCTCAGAGTTCTGAGAGGAACGCCGGACGATGGGGGACAGGCCAGTTCCTGGAGGCCGCCCCGACCGCCACCGCCTCAGTTTACGGGTCGTGGGCGTTCGGAGCGGCGAGGGCCTGGGGGATCCCAGAGGCCCCCACAGCACCACCACCACCAGCAGCAGCCCCAGCGACAGCAGCAGCACTTGCAGCAGCAGAGGTCACAGTCGCGACAGGAGGGGTCACAACGGCAGAGGCAGCAGCAGCAGCAGTCGAGGCAGCCCCGGTCTACAGTTGGGTGTGTTTTTTGCAGGGGTCAGCACCCCTCTGATACTTGTGATTTGAGGCATGGTCGTTGCTTTCAATGTGGGCAGTCTGGTCATCTGCGAGCTACTTGCCCTTTCTCGACATCGCCGGCTCGTTCTTCAGCATCAGTTCCTTCTGCGCCCCAGCAGCGGCCCTATGCTCCAGCGAGCAGGGCTCCTTCCTCCCGCCCTGCAGACTACAGACCTCCGGCACAGAGCGGGCGAGTCTATGCCGCCCAGGTAGACGACTCCTCAGCAGCCGACCACGTGGTGGCAGGTATCACTTTACTTTTTGGTACTAGAGCTCGCACTTTATTTGATATCGGTGCATCACATTCTTTTATCAGTAGATCATTTGCATCATCTCATGGACTAGAGTTAGGTCGGTTGCCACATGCATTAGAGGTACAGATTCCCGAGCAAACATTGCATGTAGAGGAGTGTTGTTGGTCTTGTCTAGTACAGGTTGAGTCTTGGATTTTGCCAGCGGACCTGATGGTCCTTCGTCAGCTGCGAGATTTCGACATAGTACTTGGGATGGATTGGCTAGCTCGCTATTTCGCGATGATTGATTGCGCCGCGAGGACTGTGACTTTTAGCGAGCCAGGCCAGGAGGTGATTCTTTATAGGGGTTGCCAGAGTGCTTTCTTCGCCTCAGCAGTTTCGACTTCTCGTGCGAGGCAAATGATGCGCAGTGGATGCGTGGCCTTTTTGTCTTGTGTGGTGAAGGAGCCTACGGCGGCACCGGGACTCGCGGATATCCCTATTGTCCACGAGTTCCTGGATGTGTTTCCACCGGAGCTGCCTAGCATGCCGCCGGATAGGGAGATCGAGTTTTTGATTGACGTAGTACCAGGAACTGCGCCAATCTCTAAGGCTCCTTACCGAATGGCACCGACTGAGCGGCGAGAGCTAAAGGCACAACTTCAGGACTTAATGGATAAAGGTTTTGTGAGACCAAGTGTATCGCCTTGGGGAGCACCGGTGCTATTTGTGAAGAAAAAGGATGGTTCACTTTTACTGTGTGTTGATTACCGCGAGCTGAATAAAGTGACCATCAAGAACAAGTACCCGCATTGATGACTTATTCGATCAGCTGCAAGGGTCTTGTGTGTAGAGTTCCGGAGCTTCGGGCAGTGTGCCGACTCCACGTGGCAGCCTGGTATTGTGGAAATACCATCAGCAGTTTCTGTTTGTAATTACAGAGAGGTTCGGGTGGTCCCGGAGCGACGCGGAAGTCTTTTTGAAGGAAAGTGAGTTGGCGTCGGCTTGAGAGCTTGCGGGTCGAGCTTTGGCTTCCTGGATGGTTTTGATGTGAGTTGATCCCTTGGGACATGTGTAATATGTTTTTACAGAGGTGTTCGGTTGGTTCCGGGGTGATGCAGAGGATCCGAGGCGAGGAAGTGAGTTGGCGGGGCAAATCTGGAGGTTTTCGGGTTGTTCTGGAGCCCTTGGGTGACTTGGTTCCGGAACCAGCCCTCTGGTTCCGGAACCAAGGCCCATGTACCGGTACCAAGTGGCTGGTACCGGTACACAGGCAGCAGGGAGCCCGATTTTTGCCCCGGACTGGTACAGTAATTGAGGTATGGCTTCTTCTGTTCCAACCACTCCCGCATTGATTTATCTACCCCGACACTTGCACCCTCTCCACCCCTCATCCTTATCCATCCTCCTCCATCCCTTGCTGCCAGAGAAGAAGAAGAGGAAGTGGAAGGAGAAGAAGCAAGGTCTCCATTTGTGCTGCTTGTGAGAGTTGACCGGGTCAACGTGCGCGCGCGAGAGCAAATTGAGGTAAATTGATTGTTGGAGATTGTGGATTTGGATTTGTTTGTTCTCCTCTTGGGTTTTAGAGATGGAATTGACTGAGAATTGAGTTTAATTTCCATCTTTTCTCTCCCTCTCTCCCTGTGCTCTCGGGTGCATGCAGTGAGGATTACTGTGCAAATCCGCAACACTACGCATGCTTGATTCGTGGACTGGAGTGATCGGATTGAGCTGAGATTTTTATGGTGGCCTAGCTGGGTGCTGTGGAGGTTGTTTGGAGCTCCGTGGA
This sequence comes from Tillandsia leiboldiana, assembly GCA_029204045.2. Classification (NCBI taxonomy): domain Eukaryota; kingdom Viridiplantae; phylum Streptophyta; class Magnoliopsida; order Poales; family Bromeliaceae; genus Tillandsia; species Tillandsia leiboldiana. Next base: position 124,520 of record JAQNDB010000059.1, on the reverse strand, counting down.
TTTTTCCGAGACGCGCGACGGTGCGCGCGCGCGCGAGAGGCGCAGTTCTGTTTTTCGTCAGATTGCGCCCGTTTCTTCACCGATTTCGGCGCGGCCTTCGGAAAGCATTTGAGGTGGGTTGGATTTTCTTCTAAAAATTGTGGAATGCCCTCTAATGCTTCAGAACGCACTTTGATCATGTCAAAACTATATATTTTAGCTGTTAAATAATCTGATAGTTGCCTAGAAAATTATAGAAAAATTATCTGAACCCCGGATTATTTTTAGTGGACTCTTGGCATTGTATGACACTAGGCGGTATACTTGGTTGGTCTCATTTAAGCTCCCGAACCGTTTTAAAAATCCGAATGCTCGTTTTATTGAAAAACCGACTTTTAAAAAGGGTTTTAAAATGTCTGAGGGTTCTAGTGATGCTGCATGGGTTCGGGTGCTTGTTCTCTCGTGCCGGGGGGCCGAGGAGATATTTGTCGATTATTAGAGCCTTTCTGTGGCTTTTGAGTTTTACTAGTGTCATTGGGGGTTCTAGTTGAGCACTTCAGATTCAGTCGTGGAGTTTACTCCGACCTTGACATGAGTGTGTGTCGTGTATCCACTGTGTTTCCGATCTATTTGATCGTGGATTGTAGCCTGCTGAGCCTGGCATGTTTGCCAGTTATGAGATACTTGAGATACTTGAGTTCGGTGGGGTCGCTCCCCTCGAGCTACGCCCCGGGTGCGATGATGTTACCGAGCCAGACGAGGCTGCGATGTGTTACTGATAGTCCTTGAGGGACACCCTACGTAAGTCCATTCCTCCGGGATGTGCGGCAGTAGATGAGCGCAGGCTTGACTTTATCTTGACTGGTCCAAAGTGGACAGTCATTGAGATTTGGGTGAGACGTGTGAGTGAGTTACATTGCAGGTTCATAGATGAGTACTGTTCCTTTGAGCATATGTAGAGGCATATAGAGATAGATTTCCTGCTTTCATATCTATCTATCTAGCTATCTATTTGTTTACCCTTTTGTGCCTCCGGTGGACTTAGTGGGCATACCGTGTGCTTTGAGGACGGTACCCACTGGGAACTACCTTTGCAGTAGTTCTCACACCCGCTGCGGTGCAGGTTTTCCTGAGGCAGCTGCTCCGACTCCTTCCCGTGCGGAGTCTTCAGATCGAGGTAAGGGCGTGGCCGACTAGCCGCTTACCCGAGTCAGTTTAGTGGAGAGGTAGCAGTACCTTTTTGAGTTTCCACTTTTGTAGAGTGAGATTTTGAGAGATGTTATTTATGTATCTTGAGGACAGCTTGTATCTTGGATTTTATTTACTCTAGTACAGTTGTTCTGTTTCCTTTCTATAGCATGTACTTACTTTTGCTCTGATATCTGTTGGCTATAGATTTATTTGCAGGGTAGACGCTTCGTCTGTACGGCAGTTTCCGTACAGATGGCGGATCTGTTAGCGAGCCCGGGTCGCAGTTTCGACCCCGGGGCGTGACAGATTAGAGTGGTATCGGAGCCTAGGTTTATAGGTCATTGAGGACTTAGAGACCCTAGGCTTTTAGCTGGACAGTAGGTTGACTATCGAGAGAGACGTGATTTCTGCGAGAGTCATGATTGAGTTGTAACTCCCCCAGGGGATTGGGGTGAGTAATTTTGCATGTTTACTCTCTAAAGTGGACATGTCGGCTGCAGACGACATTACGCTTTAGAATGGGTAACATGTATAGACTCTCGTTTGATTGGGTTGAGTGATTCTTGGTCCTGATGTTTGGTTTTAATTGCAGGATTGCGATGCCTCCCAGACGTCGAGCTACGACGAGGGCTCACCCAGCCGCAGACGAGGAGCCTGAGCGGCAGGAGGCTCCACCTGTTGATCAGGGAGAGGTTCAGGCGCTGCGGGCCCAAGTGGCCCATTTGTCGGAGGCGTTGCAACGCCAAGATGAGGCGTCCAAACGCCAGGAGGAGACAGCCAGGCGCCAGGAGGAGACAGTTAGGCGCCAGGAGGAGGCAGCCAAGGCCCAGCAAGAGAATGTGGAACGGTTGGTAAGGTTACTCGAGCAGAGGGCACCTCCAGCGACGCCCCCAGTAGCTACCTCGGCGACCTCGTCACAGATTGCTCCTTTGACGGAGGCAGAGCAGAGAGAGCTCACGGATCGACTGTCATATATTAGCCAGTTCCATCCCCCGCGGTTCGCTGGTCTGAGCTCGGAGCCGTGGGAGGTCGAGAACTGGATAGCAGCTATGGAGAAATTATTCGAGAATCTTTTCATCAAGGAGGAGTATCAAGTGCACCTGGGAACTCACTTTTTGGAGAAAGACGCCGAGACTTGGTGGCGTCGGGTTCGCCCTGTTGGACCGCCGGGCGTACAGTTGCTGACTTGGCACGAGTTTCGAGCTTTACTGCGTGGGGCTTACTTCCCCGACAGTGCAAAGCAGAAACTCGAAGGAGATCTTCGACGGCTACAGCAGGGTAGCCGACCCCTACAGGAGTATATACGAGAGTTTCAGCGCTTACTGAACAGTGTTCCATACGTCGCCCCAGATGAGCCGCAGAGGGTTGATCTATTTGAGAGAGGATTGCACCAGGATATCTACCATCACCTCCACTCCCATCGGTCACCTACCTTGGACGCAGCTATTGAGCGAGCTCGATGGGTCTCCCGAGGGACCGTTATTATGACAGAGAGGGGCGAGGCGCCAGGGACCAGCTCCGGGGAGAAGCGCCCCACACCTCAGGATTTTGGGCAGTCAAGCAGACCGAGGCCCCCGAGACCACCGCAGCCACAGATTCAGCCTCGAGGCCGCGGGTCACAGAGGAGGCAGAGGCCAGGGGGTCATCGGCCGCCTAGACAGCAGCAGCAGCAGTAGAGGCGTTCCGATCAGTGTGTGATTTGTGGCGGGCCTCACGCACCTCAGCAGTGCGAGCAGCGACAGGGCAGATGCTATCGATGTGGACAGCCGGGACATATAGCTTGGACTTGCCCGAGGGCAGGGTCTTCAGCACCGTCGACTACATCGACTTCTCCCTTGCCCCTACAGGCAGTGGGAGCTTCGCCGAGCTTCACCCGGGGTGATCGTGCCACCTCCTCACGACAGTCTGAGAGACGACCTCCAGCGAGCGGGCGAGTGTACGCCGCTCAGGTCGAGGATTCCACAGCAGCGGATCAGGTAGTAGCAGGTATTGTTCTTATCTCCTCTACCCGTGCTCGAGCGCTTTTTGATACTGGAGCATCACATTCATTCATCAGTAGTACATTTGCATCTTCGCATGGGTTTGAGATTGGGCCATTGACTCATGCATTAGAGGTCCAGGTTCCGGGTTGTGTATTGCATGTAGATGAGTGCTGTTGGTCCTGCCCAGTGCAGTTAGGACCGTGGATTTCACCCATTGACCTGTTGGTCTTGCGCCGACTTCAGGATTTTGATGTGGTTTTGGGTATGGATTGGTTATCCCGGTTCTATGCTACTATTGATTGTAGATTGAGGACTGTGACCCTTCGGGAGCCGGGTTAGGAGGAGTATGTGTATAGGGGATGTCAGAGTGCATTGTTTGCAGTGACAGTGTCTTCCGCCAGAGCCCGACAGATGTTGAGTAGAGGCTGTGTCGCTTTTCTTGCGACTGTTGTTGAGGCGCCTACGGCGATGCCCGACTCGAGGACATCCCTGTTGTCTGCGAGTACCCGGATGTTTTTCCCTCGGAGTTATCATCCATGCCGCCGGATCGAGAGATAGAGTTTGTGATTGATGTAGTCCCTGGAACTACATCAGTCTCTAAAGCGCCCTACAGGATGGCCCCAGCAGAGTTGAGAGAGCTAAAGGCTCAATTGCAGGATCTTTTGGATCGAGGGTTCATCAGACCTAGCGTCTCTCCGTGGGGAGCGCCGATTCTTTTTGTGAAAAAGAAGGACGGATCACTTAGATTGTGTGTGGATTATCGAGAGTTGAATAAAGTGACCGTTCGGAACAAGTATCCTCTCCCCAGGATTGATGATTTGTTTGATCAGCTTCAGGGAGCTACGGTCTTCTCAAAGATCGACCTTCAGTCCGGTTACCACCAGCTTAAGGTGAGGGCCGAGGATGTGTCCAAGACTGCTTTCAGGACTCGGTATGGGCATTATGAGTTCACAGTGCTACCTTTTGGATTGACTAATGCCCCAGCCGCATTTATGGATCTAATGAACCGAGTGTTTCAGCCCTACTTGGATCGTTTTGTAGTGGTATTCATTGATGACATTCTGGTTTACTCCCGAAGTGACACGGAGCACGAGGAGCACTTGAGGATTGTGCTGCAGCTTTTGAGAGAGAAGAAGTTGTATGCCAAGTTGAAGAAGTGCGCTTTTTGGCTTCGGGAGGTTTCTTTTCTAGGCCACGTGGTTTCAGCCGCAGGAGTGGCAGTGGACCCGGCGAAGATTGATTCAGTTCGGGATTGGCCTAGACCCACGACGGTGACAGAGGTGCGTAGCTTCTTGGGCCTTGCAGGGTACTACCGTCGTTTTGTGGAAGGCTTTGCGAAGCTTTCTACTCCCCTCACTCGGTTGACTAGGAAGGGGATCAAGTTTGTGTGGACAGAGCAGTGTCAGCAGAGCTTCGAGGAGTTGAAGCAGAGGTTGATTACAGCGCCAGTCCTTTCACTACCAGTTATGGGAGAGGGATTCGTGATTTACAGTGATGCCTCCCACAGCGGCCTAGGATGTGTGTTGATGCAGCATGGTAGGGTAATCGCTTATGCTTCGCGCCAGCTAAAGGACTATGAGAAGAATTACCCTACGCATGACTTGGAGCTAGCCGCTGTTGTCTTTGCTTTGAAGCTTTGGCGGCACTATCTTTATGGCGAGCATTGTGAGATCTTCACCGACCACCAGAGTTTGAAGTATTTGTTCACCCAGAAGGAACTCAACTTGAGGCAACGCCAGTGGCTAGAGCTGCTAAAGGATTATGATCTGAATATTCAGTATCATCCCGGTAAAGCCAATGTGGTCGCAGACGCCTTGAGCAGGCGATCAGGGCAGTCCTTGAGTTTGTTGATTACCCAGCAGATGCCCTTGAGAGAGCAGTTGAGGCGCTTGGATATAGAGGTGGTGTCCCCTGGGGTCTCTGCAAGGCTTATGTCCATGGTCTTGCAGCCCGCTCTGTCGGACAGGATTAGAGAGAAACAGAGTGAGGACCCCGAGCTTGTGAGGATTAGAGATCAGCTTCAGCAGGATCAGGGTGGGGACTTTTCTGTGGATACAGCGGGAGTACTCAGGTACAGGGACCGCTTTTGTGTGCCCGTGGACTCAGAGGTTCGAGAGCTGATTTTGAGGGAAGCTCACTATACACCTTACACCCTCCATCCTGGGGGAACTAAGATGTATAGGGACTTGAGGGCACAGTTTTGGTGGCGCGGCATGAAGAGAGATATTGGAAGGTTTGTGGCTCGTTGTTTAACTTGTCAGCAAGTTAAAGCTGAGCATCAGGTTCCAGCTGGCAAGTTGCAGAGCCTTCCAATACCTGAATGGAAATGGGACCGTGTCACTATGGATTTTATTGTGGGATTGCCGAGGACTCGGAGTGGTTCTGATGCCATATGGGTGATTGTTGATCGTTTGACCAAATCAGCCCACTTTCTGCCGATGCAGTTGAGTTGGTCCTTGGAGAGGTTAGCACAGTTATATATGGATGAGATTGTGAGACTGCACGGAGTGCCAGTATCGATTGTGTCTGACAGGGACCCGAGGTTTACTTCACAGTTTTGGGGGAGCTTGCAGACAGCCTTGGGGACCCAGCTTCAGTTTAGCACCGCCTTTCACCCACAGACTGATGGACAGTCGGAGAGGACCATTCAGACTCTGGAGGACATGTTGAGAGCATGTGTCCTGAGCTTCGGTGGCAGTTGGGATCGACACTTGAGGTTAGCCGAGTTCGCGTATAACAATAGCTTCCAGGCGAGCATTCAGATGGCGCCCTACGAAGCATTGTATGGTCGGAAGTGTCGATCGCCTCTATTTTGGAGTGACGTGGGCGAAAGGAAGACTTTGGGGCCAGATTTGCTTGTTGAAGCCGAGGAAAAGGTCAGGATCATTCGGCGACATTTAGAGACCGCTCAGAGCCGTCAGAGGAGTTATGCAGACAGGAGGCGGCGAGACTTGGAGTTTCAGGTGGGAGACCATGTTTTTCTGAAAGTCTCGCCATCTCGAGGAGTTCGCCGATTTGGAGTACGCGGAAAGCTTAGTCCGCGGTTTATCGGGCCATTTGAGGTGCTAGAGCGCATTGGCCCAGTGGCATATCGGGTTGCGCTACCGCCGCGGTTGGCAGGCACCCACGATGTATTTCATGTATCCACCTTGAGGAAATATGTGTTTGATCCCTCACATATCCTGGACTTCACATCCTTGGAGCTAGACGAGGACTTGGGCTATCAGGAGCGACCGGTGCGAATTCTTGCTCGAGAGACGAGAGAATTACGCAACCGGATCATACCTTTTGTTAAGGTTTTATGGAGTCATCATGAGGAGCGAGAGGCCACATGGGAGCCTGAGGATGAGCTGAGAGTTTCATATCCCCACTTATTTGAGTCGCCCTCCTGAGTTGTGATTTTGTGGTTTCGAGGACGAAACCTTCTGAAAGAGGGGAGAGTGTAGAGTTCCGGAGCTTCGGGCAGTGTGCCGACTCCACGTGGCAGCCTGGTATTGTGGAAATACCATCAGCAGTTTCTGTTTGTAATTACAGAGAGGTTCGGGTGGTCCCGGAGCGACGCGGAAGTCTTTTTGAAGGAAAGTGAGTTGGCGTCGGCTTGAGAGCTTGCGGGTCGAGCTTTGGCTTCCTGGACGGTTTTGATGTGAGTTGATCCCTTGGGACATGTGTAATATGTTTTTACAGAGGTGTTCGGTTGGTTCCGGGGTGATGCAGAGGATCCGAGGCGAGGAAGTGAGTTGGCGGGGCAAATCTGGAGGTTTTCGGGTTGTTCTGGAGCCCTTGGGTGACTTGGTTCCGGAACCAGCCCTCTGGTTCCGGAACCAAGGCCCATGTACCGGTACCAAGTGGCTGGTACCGGTACACAGGCAGCAGGGAGCCCGATTTTTGCCCCGGACTGGTACAGTAATTGAGGTATGGCTTCTTCTGTTCCAACCACTCCCGCATTGATTTATCTACCCCGACACTTGCACCCTCTCCACCCCTCATCCTTATCCATCCTCCTCCATCCCTTGCTGCCAGAGAAGAAGAAGAGGAAGTGTAAGGAGAAGAAGCAAGGTCTCCATTTGTGCTGCTTGTGAGAGTTGACCGGGTCAACGTGCGCGCGCGAGAGCAAATTGAGGTAAATTGATTGTTGGAGATTGTGGATTTGGATTTGTTTGTTCTCCTCTTGGGTTTTAGAGATGGAATTGACTGAGAATTGAGTTTAATTTCCATCTTTTCTCTCCCTCTCTCCCTGTGCTCTCGGGTGCATGCAGTGAGGATTACTGTGCAAATCCGCAACACTACGCATGCTTGATTCGTGGACTGGAGTGATCGGATTGAGCTGAGATTTTTATGGTGGCCTAGCTGGGTGCTGTGGAGGTTGTTTGGAGCTCCGTGGATTTTTCCGAGACGCGCGACGGTGCGCGCGCGCGCGAGAGGCGCAGTTCTGTTTTTCGTCAGATTGCGCCCGTTTCTTCACCGATTTCGGCGCGGCCTTCGGAAAGCATTTGAGGTGGGTTGGATTTTCTTCTAAAAATCGTGGAATGCCCTCTAATGCTTCAGAACGCACTTTGATCATGTCAAAACTGTATATTTTAGCTGTTAAATAATCTGATAGTTGCCTAGAAAATTATAGAAAAATTATCTGAACCCCGGATTATTTTTAGTGGACTCTTGGCATTGTATGACACTAGGCGGTATACTTGGTTGGTCTCATTTAAGCTCCCGAACCGTTTTAAAAATCCGAATGCTCGTTTTATTGAAAAACCGACTTTTAAAAAGGGTTTTAAAATGTCTGAGGGTTCTAGTGATGCTGCATGGGTTCGGGTGCTTGTTCTCTCGTGCCGGGGGGCCGAGGAGATATTTGTCGATTATTAGAGCCTTTCTGTGGCTTTTGAGTTTTACTAGTGTCATTGGGGGTTCTAGTTGAACACTTCAGATTCAGTCGTGGAGTTTACTCCGACCTTGACATGAGTGTGTGTCGTGTATCCACTGTGTTTCCGATCTATTTGATCGTGGATTGTAGCCTGCTGAGCCTGGCATGTTTGCCAGTTATGAGATACTTGAGATACTTGAGTTCGGTGGGGTCGCTCCCCTCGAGCTACGCCCCGGGTGCGATGATGTTACCAAGCCTGACGAGGCTGCGATGTGTTACTGATAGTCCTTGAGGGACACCCTACGTAAGTCCGTTCCTCCGGGATGTGCGGCAGTAGATGAGCGCAGGCTTGACTTTATCTTGACTGGTCCAAAGTGGACAGTCATTGAGATTTGGGTGAGACGTGTGAGTGAGTTACATTGCAGGTTCATAGATGAGTACTGTTCCTTTGAGCATATGTAGAGGCATATAGAGATAGATTTCCTGCTTTCATATCTATCTATCTAGCTATCTATTTGTTTACCCTTTTGTGCCTCCGGTGGACTTAGTGGGCATACCGTGTGCTTTGAGGACGGTACCCACTGGGAACTACCTTTGCAGTAGTTCTCACACCCGCTGCGGTGCAGGTTTTCCTGAGGCAGCTGCTCCGACTCCTTCCCGTGCGGAGTCTTCAGATCGAGGTAAGGGCGTGGCCGACTAGCCGCTTACCCGAGTCAGTTTAGTGGAGAGGTAGCAGTACCTTTTTGAGTTTCCACTTTTGTAGAGTGAGATTTTGAGAGATGTTATTTATGTATCTTGAGGACAGCTTGTATCTTGGATTTTATTTACTCTAGTACAGTTGTTCTGTTTCCTTTCTATAGCATGTACTTACTTTTGCTCTGATATCTGTTGGCTATAGATTTATTTGCAGGGTAGACGCTTCGTCTGTACGGCAGTTTCCGTACAGATGGCGGATCTGTTAGCGAGCCCGGGTCGCAGTTTCGACCCCGGGGCGTGACATTGTGTCTTCTCCAAGATTGACTTACAGTCTGGTTACCACCAACTGAAGGTGAAGGCCGAGGACATCCCAAAGACGGCATTCAGGACACGGTACGGGCATTATGAGTTCACCGTCATGCCATTTGGATTGACAAATGCCCCTGCTGCTTTTATGGATTTAATGAACAGCATTTTTCGACCATACCTGGATCGGTTCGTCGTGGTATTTATTGATGATATCCTGGTTTACTCCCTGAGTGATGGGGAGCACGAAGAGCACCTAAGGATTGTGCTGCAACTTCTTAGAGAGAGGAAGTTGTATGCCAAGTTATCTAAGTGCGAATTTTGGCTTCGGGAGGTTATCTTTTTGGGCCATGTGATTTCAGCCGCAGGAGTGGCAGTAGACCCGGGGAAGATCGAGGCAGTCCGGGATTGGCCCCGGCCGATGACGGTATCAGAGGTTCGCAGTTTTATGGGCCTAGCCGGATATTACCGTCGGTTTGCGGAAGGTTTTGCGAAACTTTCCACACCCCTCACTCGTCTGACGCGTAAAGGGATTAAGTTTATCTGGAGTGAGGAGTGCCAGAGGAGCTTTGAGGAATTAAATAACAGATTGATGTCGGCTCCTATCCTTTCCCTCCCTGTTATGGGGAAAGGATACGTGATTTACAGTGATGCATCGCACAGTGGATTTGGTTGCGTGCTGATGCAGGAGGGTAGGGTAGTCGCTTATGCCTCTCGGCAACTGAAGGATTATGAAAATAATTACCCTACCCATGACCTGGAGCTAGCTGCTGTGATTTTCACACTGAAGTTGTGGCACCATTACATGTATGGGGAGCACTGCGAGATTTATACCGACCACAAGAGCTTGAAATACCTGTTTACACAGAAGGAGCTCAACTTGAGGCAATGCAGATGGTTAGAATTGTTAAAGGACTATGATGTGGATATACTCTACCATCCTGGCAAGGCCAACGTGGTCGCTGATGCCCTGAGCAGGAGAGCAGTACAGAGCCTATCTTTGATGATCACTGATCAGGCGCCATTACTTGAGCAGATGAGGCGGTTAGAGCTTGAGATTGTGTCCCCTGGGGTCTCTGCTAGACTTATGTCTCTAGTCGTGCAGCCCACTCTGTTGGACAGGATTAGAGAGAGACAGAGTGAGGACCCCCATTTGACCAGGATCAGAGAGCAGATTTTGAGTGATCAGACAGGGGACTTTGTGGTTGATGCTTCGGGAGTACTGAGGTACAGGGACCGAGCTCGCGTTCCTTTGGATACAGAGATTTGAGAGCAGATCTTGAGGGAGGCCCACTATACACCTTATATCATTCATACTGGTGGGACTAAGATGTATAGGGACCTCAAGGCACAGTTTTGGTGGAACGGGATGAAAAGAGACATTGGGAGATTTGTGGCACACTATTTAACTTGTCAGCAAGTAAAGGCTGAGCATCGTGTACCTGCTGGCAAGTTGTAGAGTCTCCCAATCCCTGAATGCAAATGGGAACATGTTACCATGGATTTTGTCACGGGACTGCCGAGGGCACAGACTGGAGCAGATGCGATTTGGGTAGTCGTGGATAGACTCTCCAAGTCCGCTCACTTTTTACCGGTACAGGTGACTTGGTCACTCGAGCGGCTGGCACAGCTGTACTTAGACGAGGTGGTGAGGCTGCATGGTGTACCCGCCTCTATTGTATCTGATCGAGATCCGAGGTTTATTTCGTGCTTTTGGAGGAGTCTACAGGCCACTTTGGGGACACAGCTCAGTTTCAGCACAGCATTTCACCTACAGACAGACGGACAGTCAGAGCGGACTATACAGATTCTTGAGGACATGCTCCGAGCTTGCACGCTAGACTTTGGAGGAGGTTGGGTGCAACACTTATCACTGGCAGAGTTTGCATACAATAATAGCTTTCAAGCGAGCATCCAGATGGCTCCGTTTGAAGCATTGTATGGACGTAAGTGTCGCTCCCCACGTTATTGGAGCGATGTGGGTGAAAGGCGGACTTTGGGGCCGGAGATACTGTGAGAGGCAGAGGAAAAGGTCAGAATAGTCAGGCAGCATCTTCAGACAGCTCAGAGTAGACAGAGGAGCTACGCAGATGTGCGGAGGCGAGACCTTGAGTTTATGGTAGGAGATCATGTCTTTTTCAAAGTCTCGCCTTCAAAGGGAATCCGGAGATTTGGGATTCGTGGGAAACTGAGCCCTCGTTATATTGGACCTTTCGAGGTATTGGAGCGCATAGGGCCAGTTGCCTACAGGCTTGCACTTCCTCCCAGGCTTGCTGGTGTTCACGATGTGTTTCATGTATCGACTCTGAGGAGGTATGTTTATGATCCGTCGCACATCATCGATTTCACCCCACTGGAGATCACTGAGGACTTGAGCTATGTCGAGCGGCCATTGAGGATCTTGGACCGTGAGGTTAGGGAGTTACGCAGCCGGGCCATCCCTTATGTGAAGATCCTCTGGAGCAGCCATGATGAGCGCGAGGCTACTTGGGAGCTGGAATCAGCGATGATGGACGCTTACCCCTACTTGTTCGAGGCCCCGGCTTGAGGTATGACTTTTGTTTCGAGGACGAAACTTTTTCTTGTAGGGGGAGGATGTAGTGGTCCTGGTTCCTATGCAGTATTTTTTCCGTGAATCCAAGGTGTGAAACACCTGTTGATGGTGTGTCTGGTCCACAGTGTATCAAAAGGGTATCACAGATGGATCTGTTGGGGTATTTTTAGTCAGTTTGGCCTTCGGCTGCATTTGCCGAATTTTAGAAAAAATTTTGGGCCAAACGGAGGTTAGATTTGGATTCAGCGCGGAAAAACGCCTGAAAACTGCTATTTATTTGTTAAATTCGGAGCCCGGATGCCCAAAAAGGGACTCCCGGAAGTTTCTGTGGTTTTCGGTGCATGGGAGGGGACCGTGGACCGCCGGCGACACGTGGCGCTTGATGATTGGGCCGGTCCACCACACGGGGTCCACCGAACCGCGTGCGCCCGCCTCGAGCCGCGTGCGTGACAGGGCGGAGGCGGCGCTGCGCCCGCGCGTGGGCGGGCGCTGTGCGCGCCACATGGCGCCCCCTTATTGGCGGGCGCCGAAATGGTTGACTGGGGGATTGGGCGACGTGGCGGCTTCGGAGCGGCCCACTACGGGTGTCCCGTGTTCTGGGGACACGGATGGAATTATCCAATTTGTTTTTTTTGTTTTTCTTTGAGTACTTAACTCCGTGTGAACTTGGGGAGGGGTTTTCTTCCTCCTTTGCTCACTTTCACACAGAGCGTGAAGAAGAGAAGTTGCCCCCCTGCCAGTGCTGGTACCACCGGTGGATCGCCGGAATTTTCGGTGGCACGCTTTTTGAGATTTCCGTTTTACGGCGCAGGCGCGACGCTCGTTCATTTGGGATCTTCTTCGTCGCGTTTCGGTGCAAGGACTCCCTCGGACTACTCTAACCTACGTTTTTGTCGATTCTCATGCCGTTGGATTCAGAACAGGTAGGACTACAACTTTGGTGTTTTGAGGATTCCCTAGTTTTGAGTCTATCTTGGTGTTTCAAGAGCTTCTTTGTGACCCATTTTTCTTTGCGTAGTTTTGGACAGTACTCGCTTTTCTTGGCTATATCTTTGCGCACAGGCGTCGTATCGAGGTGTGCCAAGAGGTTTTTTTCATCTACACTTCGCAAGGAATCTCCAGGAATTTTCCCAGATTTTTTTGAATAATTCCCGAAGGTGAAAATCCTATTTTTCTGTAGTTCTTTGGTACAGAATTTCTGTGCAGTTTTTGTTGGGGTGTTTCCCTTGCCGAATTTGTATCTCAGCGTAGAAAACTCGGATTTGAGCGTGCAGGTACTCTTTTCGACCGGTTCGTCGTGAGGATCGTGACAGTATTTTTCTTGGATTTTTTTGAGCAATTTTTGTAGGTGGAAATAGGGAAACTCTGGACTGTTGTATCTTTGGGCAGATTTTGGTGCATTGTATGATTAAATTATGTATGTTCTTTTTGGGAATTTTGTGCAGTGTCGAGGTGACTGTTTGGATCGAGCGTGGATTTCATCTTTGGACAGGGAACTAGCGCTCGATGTGGGTAACGTTGTCACCTCTTACTTTTGATCACCCACTAGGCATACTAAGAGATGTTCTTATATCATGTTGATAGTTGTAACAGTGGGATGAACCTAGTATGCTTGTATGAAAGTATTGATTGGTTGTTAGCACTTGCATCTTTAGAGGACTAATTATTAGTGAATTAATATTTCTTGGAAAAGGATAAATTGTTTAAACCTTTTGCTAATAATAGGCTAAAACCATAGCATGCTTTATGTATAATTGGGAGACTTATGCATGTGTATGAATTAGATTATGGCATGTTAGTACATCAGATATTCAAACAAAGGCATATTGTAATTCTTGTAAGAATTAGAACACTGAGATCATTTTACTAAGTAAAGGACTTAGCATGCTTGTATGGTCATCTAGTTAGGCCACTATTTTTTGCTACACTATCATGCTGGAACTGACTTAGGAGAAACCATGTTTTTATTCTTTCTCCACTTACTTAGACATAGGGGATAGTATGCTCAGGTTAGAGCAGGGGCTGGGATAGTGTAGTCAATTATTGGGGTTTGGGACAGGCAGGCTTGAGGATAGGGCATTTGCGGCAACCGTGGATTTTGGGCGGTTGACCGGATTGTTACTAATGCATCAGATTGGGGAAAGGGGAACGGATTTTCATTTAGTGGATGGTTTTCCCACTTGATTAGAGTCTTGATCCAGCCCTACTATACCAGGTTACTATGGCGACTTACTTCACTCGTGAGGGTCGCTCCCCTCGAGTGCCACTCCGGAGTGTGGGTATGTGTGACCGTGCCGGTCAGGAGCCGGTCTGTTGCCCTTGGGATGGGACCGTGTCGGTCAGGAGCCGGTCTGCATCCCGCAGCTGAGTTGTGAGTTAGTAGGCATAGCAGGCAGTACCGGTGTTCACCGGTGTCTAGATTGGGTTACCCAGGCAGGCATATATACTCTGATGCATACATTTAGCTATTCTGTTAGCTTATTATTTTAGAGGAATATTAGTGGTAGCTTTTATCAGTTGTTATATTTATAGCTTACCACCCTTGTTTTAGTTTCGCCTCTAGTAGTCCTAGTGGGCATGTTTGAGTTTGAGGTCTACCCACTAGGGGAGGCTACTGTTTTTATAGTAGTTCTCACCCCCACTGTTTTTCCCCTTTCTTTTCCCCTTTGTTTTGCAGAGTCCTCCGCTGGAGTTGAGGGACCCTCTTCCCAGGATCGAGGTAAGAGGATCGCTGATGAGATAGCTACTTCCCCAGGATCGAGGTAAGAGCATCCTTTTTACCCATTTTTCCTAGCGGAGTTTTGGACAACACTCGGGTGTTTTGGCTATACCTTCGCGTACAGGCGTCGGATCGAGGCGTGCCAAGAGGCGTTTTTCATCTCCACTGCGCAAGGAATACCCTCGAATTTTCTGGGAATTTTCTGAATTTTTCCCAAAGGTGAAAAGCTTTCTTTCCCCGAGTTCTTTGACACTGAAATTTTGTACAGATTTATTTGGGGTGTTTCCCTTGCAGAATTTGTATCTCAGTGTAGGAAACTCGGATTTGAACGTGCAGGTACTCGTTTCGACCGGTTCGTCGCGAGGATCGTGCCAGTATTTTTGTTGGAATTTTTTGGGCAGATCTTGCAGGTGAAAAAGACAGAATTGTGGACTGTTGTACTTTGGGCAGATTATGATTGGAATATTGTATGTTAATTGTGTATGTTCTTTTGGGGTATATTGTGCAGTGTTGTGGTGATCGTTTATACCGAGCGTGGACTTCACTTTTTGGACCAGGATTTAGCGCTCGAGGTGGGTACCGTTGTCACCTCCTACTTTTGATTACCCACTAGGCACACTAGAGACGTTTCTATATCAGAATTGATAGTTGTATCAGCGAGATGAACCTAGCATGCTTGTATGGAATTATGGGTTTGCTGTTAGCACTTGCATCCTTGGAGGACTAGATATTAGTGAATTATTGTTTCTTGCAAAAGATAAGTTGTTTAAACCTTTTGGTAATAGCATGCTAAAACCAGATCAAGTTTCATGTATGTTGGGAGGCTTATGCATGTTTATAGACTAGCTTGTGGCATATTAGCATATTAGTTCTTCAATCAATAGCATACTTTAATTCTTGTAAGAATTGGAATATCTGAGATATTTTTATTAAGTAAAGGACTTTGCATGCTTGTATGGTCACCTAGTTAGGCCACTATTTTCTGCTACACTACTATGCTGAAACTGACTTAGGAGAAACCATGCTTTTTATTCTTTCTCCTGTTGTCTAGTCTTAGGGAATATTATGCTCAGGTTAGAGCAGGGGCTGGGATAGTGTAGTCAGTCGTTGGGGATTTGGGACAGGCAGGCTTGATGACAGGGTATCTGCGGCAACTGCGGATTTTGGGCGGTTGACCGGGTTGTTACTAGTGCATCAGATTGGGGAAAGCGGAACGGATTTTCATTTAGTGGATGGTTTTCCCACTTGATTAGAGTCTTGATCCAGTCCTACTATACCAGGTTACTATGGCGACTTATTTCACTCGTGAGGCTCGCTCCCCTCGAGTGCCACTCCGGAGTGTGGGTATGTGTGACCGTGCCGGTCAGGAGCCGGTCTGTTGCCCTTGGGATGGGACCGTGTCGGTCAGGAGCCGGTCTGCATCCCGCAGCTGAGTTATGAGTTAGTAGGCATAGCAGGCAGTACCGGTGTTCACCGGTGTCTAGATTGGGTTACCCAGGCAGGCCTATATACTCTGATGCATACATTTAGCTATTCTGTTAGCTTATTATTTTAGAGGCATATTAGTGGTAGCTTTTATCAGTTGTTATATTTATAGCTTACCACCCTTGTTTTAGTTTCGCCTCTAGTAGTCCTAGTGGGCATGTCTGAGTTTGAGGTCTACCCACTAGGGGAGGCTACTGTTTTTACAGTAGTTCTCACCCCCACTATTTTCCCCCTTTCTTTTCCCCATTGTTTTGTAGAGTCCTCCGCTGGAGTTGCGGGACCCTCTTCCCAGGATCGAGGTAAGAGGATCGCTGATTAGATAGCTACTTCCCCGATCTCGAGTTTAGCAGTTTTGATGTATCCCCTGTACACTCAGACGGTTGTATTTTCCTTTATTTTGGGTCTGGCTTCGGCCAGCTGGTTGTATTTATTTCGTAAGCTGGGAGAGACACATGTATATATATGAGAGTTATCTTGTATTTTTTTTTCCAGCATTTGTCTGAGATGTATTAGTTTTAGTTTAGCTCTGTTTTATGCTCCTTTATTATATCTTTATATCTGAGAAGGTTACCAGCGCTTCGTGTACACGGAAAATTTCGTGTGCACGGCGGATCTGTGGACGAGCCCGAGTTCTAGTTTACACCCGGGGCGTGACAAGTAAAGTATCTCAGTAACAAGTATCATAAGTATCGTAAATCAGCAGGACTGGATCACGACTCTGATCAAGGTGGAAAAACCCATCCACTAAAGAAGTCCCCGGTCCTCAAACAGATGCAAAAGTACTCAATAAGTGGGAAACTCCGTCCACTAGAGAAATCTGATACCCAAGCTGATGCATAAATAAATATCCGGTCAACCGCCCAATATCCGCGGTTGCCGCAATACCCTGCCGTCTATAATCAAGTCCTATAACTGACCTCCGGTCAACCGCCCAAAGTCCGCGGTCACCGCAAAACCCTGCCAACCACAATCCAGCACAACCCGTCCCTGACACCAAAGTCCCGGCTACACTACCCCAAACCCCTGCTCGCACCCGAGCAACACAGACCGCCTGACTAACAAGGAAGGAGAAAGAAAAGGCATAGTTTCTCCTAAGTCAAGTCCCAATATGATAGTGTAGCAATGAATAGTGGCCTAACTAGGTGTCCATATAAGCATGCAAATGTCCCAAGATGATACAAAAGAAATACAGGTATCGATATTCTTACATTGTTCGAGCATGCTATTCCCAGTTTTAATAATAATAATAATAGCATAAGAACATAAATACTAACAGCCTATGCCTGCCTATACCACGTGTACAATGCTCTCTAGGAAAATGAATGGCCTTTGATCATAAAAAGCATGCCAATATTGCTAATAGGATGCAATTAGCCTTTTAATATGGAAAACAGTCCAATAAGCCTAGTGGGTAGTCAAAAGTAAGAGATTCGCAACAACACCCACCTCGAACGCTAAATCCCCGTCCAAACGACGTCCTCGCCCAAACAGATCAATCGCCACAAGCACTGTACAACATACCCCAAAAATAAACACAATTAAACATACAAATACTCCAGCACAAGCTGTCCAAACACAATAGTCTAGAGTTGCACTATTTTCACCTGCCAAAAAGGCTCGAAAAATTCCAAGAAAAATACTGTCACGATCGTCGCGACGAACCGGTCGAAATGAGTTCCTGCATGTTCAAATCCAAGTTTCCTACACTGAGAAATAAATTCTCCAAAGGAACCACCCCAAAACAAACCAAATTCAAAATCTGTAGCACAAAGTTTTGGAAAAAGGGATTTTTCACCTTCGGGGAGAGCTCAGAAAAATCCAGGAAAATTTTAGGACATTCCTTGCGCTGTGTAGATGCAAATCGACTATTGGCACGTCTCAATCCGATGCCTGTGCACGAAGATATTGCCGAAATACCCAAGTGCTGTCCAAAACTCCGCAATGAAAAATGGGTCAAAAAAAAGTCTGGGAAACTCTAAGATAAGCTCGAAAAGAGGGGGAGCTCAAAACACAAAAATCAAATCCCTACCAGTCATGAAGGCAACGGCGCAAGAATCGCCTGAATAGGAGGTCGGGGTAAGTCGGGGGAGTCCGCGCACTCAAATGCGACGAAACGGGTCGCCGGTGAAGGAGCGTCGCTGTGCGCCGAATCGCAGTAAACGCTGAAATCGTGTCCTCCAAAAAATCCTCAAAGTCCTCCAAAGTATTGGGCACTGTGAGAGGGGGAAACTTCCTTAAGCTCTCTGTGGGAAGAAGTCCAGAAAAGAGAGAAAGAAAGGCTCAAGAAGCCTATTTATAGGCCCAGCCCAATGAGCTAATGGGCCGGATTCGGGCGCAACTTTCGGGCGCCCGAATCCGCCGGTCGCACCGCCTCCCCGTCCGACGCAGCGCCCGAATCTTCCTGCGCCCGCCACGTGTCCCAGAATAGCGGACAGCGTGTGCGGGCGGCTGAGCTTCGGCCGCGTGTCCCTGCCTGGTCAATCGTGGTAGGTACGGCCCGCTAATGGCGGGGCGACACGTGGCCCGCACTCGAGCGCGGCCACGTGCGGCTGACAGCGCCGCCTGACCACTGCGCGTGCATGCGCCCCGAGGCGCTCCTCCGTGCTCCCGTGGACCGCGCCTACGTGAACCAGCCAACGCCAGGCTGCCACGTGTCCCTGCACCCGGTCCATCGAGACCGCGCAAATTCTCTGGTCCGTGCCGCGTGCGCCGGCCATTGCGGGCACGCCACGCGTCCCGCCCCGCGGTCCATGCACCCGCCGCGCCTCCCCGTGGACCGAGCTGCATGAGCCGGCCAATGACAGGCCGCCACGTGGCTCCAGGCCGGTCCAAGGTCTCCCCCATGCACCTAAATTCTCCGAAAACTTCCGGAAGCTCGTTTTTGGTCATCTGGATTCAGAATTTAACAAGCAAATAGCCGTTTTCAAGCGTTTTTCCATGCTGAATCCAAATCCAACCTCTGTTTGGCCCAAAACCTTTTCTAAAATTCGACAAATGCAGCCGAAGGCCAAGTGTCATGCCCCAGGGGTTTATTTTAGCGGAAACGATTCACAAAAAGGTATGTGTTTGGCGCGTGAATTTTTGTTTTTTTTTTTTTTTTGAAAAACTTTCTTCCCCGGCGCGTGCCCAGATCCGCCGCATATACAGAATCACTCTGCAAACGGACAGAGTCTTCTCTGTATATGCATGGCGTCGCGGCTAGTACAATGTCCAAACACGGATATCCATTCAATCACAAAAGTTTCAGACATACACACATTCACAAATGCTGAATAAATCTCGTGGCCGATCAGTTTGAAAGGATAAATCCACAATTGTTGAAACGGCGCCCACCCGGCACCCAGATTTTGAAAACTCGTTTCGAAAGCAACATAAACTCAGAGGTTTTGGAAAACAGTGCCCACACGACACTTAGGTTTTGAAATCCATTTTCGCAGTCCATAAATCCACAAGGTTTTGAAAACGGTGCCCATACGACACCCAAGTTTTGAAAAGAGTTTTCGCAATCTTTCCTTTCGTTTGCTCTTTTTTTTTCTGAAAGCGGCCAACAGAGATGAAAGGAAAATAAATAAATCATTAGATACCATGCCGACATCCACACCGACCCCACGAGGGTATCGAGAACCACACCACAGTCTACAAATAGTAAATGAAATGCGAAAGAAAAGAGAAAGTACTGTTCGGGGTCTCCAGGGACCCAGAAACTCCTGTCGCGGCCTCACCATCGCCTAACTCTCCCCCCTGTAGGACCCTGTCGCAAAGTGGGAACTCAGCGACTAAACAATAATAATAATAATAAAGCAGGGTAAAGAAATGCGTCCAACCGTAGACTATCCGGAGCAACCACCCTCCCAAGAGGGAAAAGAAAACACGAAAACCTATAAACCTGTAACACCTAACCACGTCGGGCACCTACACCGACGGGTCGCACCGCTCACAACTCGGCGCATCAAAACCCCACAACTACAGGGGCCCCACTACGTCACCTCGTGGGTATACACGGGTCATAGACCACTTTTCGGGAAAAGCGCACCCTTTGCGGTGGCCAAACCGCGGGTGCGCGTGCTGCTGCCTCGAGCATAGAAATCAAGCATACCGTACAAAATCAAGAAACGAGAACTATAGAGACTATCATCTACATATAGTCAGATAATAAGAACCATGGAGACTATCCACAATACCTCAGCTAAAATGCACAAATAGTATGAGTTACAACGTCGGAAATGCCGTGCTAAGTCTCCAAATAAAAACCCACCTTTTATCGTCGCGCTGTGATCGCCGCTAGGTTCCTCCACGCCTCGGCGTGCTCCCCGAACCTACAAAGTCCCACCCCCCCCCGGGGAGAAGTCAGTACCGGGAAAAACGTACCGTCGTACTACAACGTGGGGCGGGGTCCTCGGATCCGACGGCCGCGGCGGCGGCCCGGGTCGGAAGTAGTGGCGGAGATGACCCCTCCCCGCCGTGCTGTCCGTACACGCGGGAGGCCCCGTGCGGTCCCAGACCCGCATGGGCACCCCATCCGAAGCGGCCCCGCGCGGCGCACAGCCCGCCCGCGCGGGTGGCCCCGCGCGGCGCTCAGGGCCCTCACGGGTGCCCTGCCCGCACCCGCGGGCGGCCCCGCGCGGCGCCTAGCCAGCACGCGCGGGCGGCCCCGCGCGGCGCCCAGGGCCCCGCGCGGGTGCTCGACCCGCACGCGCGGGTGGTCCCGCGCGGCGCCCGAGCCGCACGTGCGGCGGCGTCCCCTCCCTTCCCGTGCGCGTCCGGCGTCTTGCTGCCGCGGTGGTACGGCCGACCGGGGTATCCCCCACGTTCTCCCCCTCCCCCGCCTCATCCGGCGATGAATCCAAAAGAAAACTACCCTAATGCAAAAATTAAACCCTTACCTTTCTTTGCGCTTTCAATCCGCCGTTCAAGAAGGAGGAAGGGGAGGATTGTCGCGCGCTCGCTTGCCGATTTTGCGGGGAGGGCGATGGTCCTCACTATCTTAGATCAACACCGCCCAGTTCTCCACGCCGTCAGGCAGAGAGAAGGAGGGTTTGGGGAGAGGGTTTCGCGTCTTCGCTCTGCGGTGACCACTGCACAGGACAAGAGGAGTGGAAAATAATCCCTAAACCCCAAAACGCGTAATAAAGCGATCGGGCGAAAAGCGAAGTGGGAATTAAACCAAACCTCAAACAGAAGTGCTAGGTCAATCGGGTGCAAACCAGGGTCCGGTCTGCCTCGATAATCGTGTTAGTCGCCTGAATTGCTACCAATCTTCCGAAATTTATTCTGGGAGATTCCGAGGTCGGAAAACAAAACCGATCACGCCACCGTTCTCCGTTTCGCGAGCTTTATTGCCTAAAAATACCCGCGAGCCCCGGCGGTCCGCCCAGAAAAAGGGAAAAATAAGCCACACTCCGGACCCCTTAAGCGAATCGCGGTGCAAAATAAAACTAAAATAAAATCCAAAGTATTTTAAAACCAGCGGCTACTACACCACTCACCTCTTAAAACGAGTTTCGTCCCCGAAACTCAATCCTGGGTTGCGGTGAAAAGATCGGGGTAGCACTCCCCTATTTTTGACTCCAGCTCCCACCTCGCTTCTTGCTCCTCCTGGTTGTTCCAGAGCACCTTCACGTAGGGGATGACTCGATTTCGCAGCGCTTTGCTTTCTCTTGCTAGGATACGCACCGGGGTTTCCTCGAAGCTTAGGTCCTCCTTGAGTTCGAGTGCGGCGACGTCCAAAACGTGTGATGGGTCGGAAAGGTACTTCCGAAGCATGGACACATGGAATACATCGTGGACTCGGTCGAGGTTTGGTGGTAGGGTAAGGCGGTACACCACTGGGTCAATGCGCTCCAAGATCTCGAACGGTCCCACAAACCGTGGGCTCAGCTTGCCCTTCAGCCCGAAACGCTTGATTCCTCTGGATGGCGAGACCCGCAAAAACACGTGCTCTCCTACTTGGAATTCCAAGTCGCGGCGCCTCTTGTCTGCGTAGCTCTTCTGTCGGTTTTGGGCGGTCAGTAAACGCTGCTTGATGAGGCGTACCTTTTCTCCAGTTTCTTCCACTAAGTCGTGTCCCAAGAACTTCCGTTCTCCCAAATCGTCCCAACAGATTGGGGATCGGCAGCGCCTCCCGTATAAGGCTTCGTAGGGCGCCATCTGTTTGCTAGCCTGATAGCTGTTGTTGTAAGCAAATTCCACGAGAGGAAGGTAGCGTGCCCAACCTACCCCCCAGTCGAGTACAAAGGCGCGAAGCTGGTCTTCGAGAGCCTGTATCACTCGCTCCGACTGTCCGTCCGTCTGGGGGTGGAAGGCTGTGCTGAACTGTAGTTTGGTCCCCATGGCCCGCTGTAGACTCTGCCAAAACTTCGAGACAAAGCACATGTTGTTACGGAATTTGAGTTGGCGTAGTTTCGTGAAAGTCTCAAGTCTTGAAGATTGAAGGTGAAGAAAGTTGGATCATTTAACTCAATCTCAAGAAAGAAGAATTCAAAAGGATCAGGTATGTTTAACCTAAGATTTTGTGTGATCCGAATACTTCTTGTAGTGTAGAAACACTTGGAAGAATCTTTCATTGCATAAAAATCAAAAACTGGACTTGGGACATGTTCAGGATCCGGATCAGGTTGTTCGATCCGGATCCCGAAGGTGGTTTGTTCATACACCAGTTCAATCCGGATCGTAGCCTCTCTTGATCCGGATCCCGAACACTGAGTTTACCATCTTCCTTGAACGATCCGGATCAGGCTTCGCAATCCGGATCCCGAACGTTGATGTTTGGTGAACTGTATGAACGATCCGGATCAAGCACTTCGATCCGGATCCCGAACCTTCGTTTTTCTGGAATTACCTGACTCGTTACGACGATCCGGATCACAGCTAATCCGATCCGGATCGCCGTCCGTAAAATTTCTAGAAATGTTAGGTTTTTGATTCTTATCTCCTTCCTAGGGTTTCTAACCTATAAATAGACCCTATGATTCATTTCCTAGGGGAAGCCGAAAAAAAAGGAAAATAGCCGTCATTTTCAGATATCATCTTTTACGGCTCTAGATCCACATATAGAGAAGAAAGGAAATCATTAGAGAACACTCTATGTTTCTTCATCTATATTGATTAGTTTGATTCTAGGTTTTCATACTCACATCTTGAGTTGAATCAAACTAATGAATACTTAGATGGTATTTCCGATCTATCTTTGATCTAAGTATTCGGCGGATCATCACCACCCAAAAACAACGATTTACCCCAAAAATCGGCGCGTGGATTCGCGTGTCCTTGTGGATTCAAGGTTCAACCGCTCTCGTGGATTCGGAGCGAGGCACGTTCGTGGATTCGAAGGGTGCTATTGGGTGAAGACCGTGGATTCGGTCGGACGTCGTGGATTCGACGTTGGACGCCGTGGCTTCGGCGTTGGGCGCAGATCGTGGATTCGAGAAGCGTCGCGGAGCGAGCGGAGAAGATCCTCTAGGAGCGTATGGAAAAGGTTGAGTCGTAAGTGTGTACGGTAAATCACCTTGTACGTGTTTTAATTCTAGTGGATTTCTGCCGTGTTATCGGTCCCGTGGTTTTTTACTCCGGTGATGGAGTTTTCCACGTAAAAATCTTGCGTATTATTTTTATTTCCGCATTGGGTTTTTTATCGCAACGATTTTTTGAGTGTTTATACGTTTACACCTATTCACCCCCCTCTAGGTGTTTTTTCCCCTATTTAGATCCTTATTACATATAACCCAACAAGTGGTATCAGAGCGGGAATAGGGTTGTAAACAATGGTTGAAGGTGGAAACATCAATCGACCCCCGTTCTTCGATGGAACAAATTATGCGTACTGGAAAGTACGGATGAAAGCCTTTTTAATTTCCATCGACGAACGGGTGTGGCAATCAATTGAATTAGGATGGTCTAATCCAACTGAATTTATTGGTGATGTTCGCACCTTAAAACCTAGGTCGAAATGGACCAAGGAAGAGTTAGATTCATCTTCTTACAATGGCAAGGGAATTAATGCTATCTTTAATGCCTTATCTCAAACTGAATTCTCCCGCGTCTCGGCATGTGAGACTGCGAAAGAAATCTGGGATGTTCTTCAGGTTACACATGAGGGAACTAACCTCGTGAAGATTCAGAAACTGCAAATGCTTACGAGCAAGTTTGACTCTATCTTAATGGCAGAAAATGAATCTTTCACGGACTACTATACACGATTGCAAGACATCGTAAACTCATGTGCTAATCTGGGAGAGAAGATTCTAGAATTTAAGATTGTAAGAAAGATCTTAAGAACTCTCCCTGAACGATTTCGCCCAAAGGTTACTGCCATTGAAACTATTAAACACCTGGACGAAATACGTGTAGAAGAATTAGTTGGTTCATTACAAACTTATGAAATGACATTTACTACTAACAATTCTTCTGGAACGGCATCCACTTCTAAGTCTTCAGGTTATGCGTTGAAAACAACTAAGGAAGAAGACGCGGATACATCCTCCTCAGACGATGACGAGAACCTTTCTATGGAGGAATTTGAGAAGCAGCTCGCTCTCTTGACAAGGAAGTTTCGCCGCAACTTTCGAAGGGGTAATTCAAGTAAATCTCCATTCTTCGGAAAGTCGAACAAAGGCAAGGGTACTGCAAGTTACAAGTCAAGAAAGCAAGAGAACTTCTCAAAGGATAAGAAAAGTTCAGAGGGACAACTACAATGCTTCAAATGTCGAGGCTACGGCCACATTGCAACAGAGTGTCCTAACAAGTATCCGGCAAAGAAGAAGGCGATGCAAGTCGTCACTTGGGATGACAACTCAACGTCAAATGAGTCGTCTTCAAGTGATGAAGAAAAGAGCTCCACGGCATTCCAGGCGTCCGTATCTTCACCCTTCTGCTTTATGGCAAGTACATCCGAGTCGTTGTCCAACTCCACTGTTGAAAAGATTGCAACGGACAATGAATCGGATGATTCAGAAGGTGAAGATTTTGCTTTAGCCTACCACAGACTTTTGAGGGATTCAAAGAAAGTGGCTAAGCAAAACAAGAGTTTGAGAGGGAGAGTGCATGATCTCGAAGAAGAAGCAAAAAGAGCAACTTCTCTCTCAAACGCTCTTGAAGTGGAAAGGGAAAATCTGATAAAAGTAAATGTTTCCCTTCAAGAGTCCAATGAGCGTTTTGAGAAGGAACATACAAATCTGGTGGATAAAGCGAATCACTTCTCAAAGCTCTACAACGAGGCTCGACAGGATAACCTGGAAATGACAAAGACCATTTTCCAACTCAAGAATGACTTACAGCGATTCTCTTCAGGAAGGAGTAAGTTGGATAGACTTCTTGGTCTTGGTCAATCAAATCGGTTCGGCCTCGGATACACTCAAACTGGAAACAGTCCAAGTTCGAGTGAGACAGTTTTTGTGCCTCAGTCGGTATCTCCTCCTCCGACACCGGAATTCAAGACAAACAACGACAACAAACCTACTTCATCCTCTTTGGGATCGTCAAGATCTAAGGTATGTTTTCGTTGTGGTGTCTCAGGGCACATAAGAAGATATTGCAAGACGGGAGTCGAACGCTCATCTCAAGGACCTCTTGCAACAACTACCAAAAAGGCTCCTCCCCGAAAATCAAAGCAAAACTTTTCAAATGAAAAGAGACTTGGTAGTTCATCGCGCAAGACGATTTCATCAAGGAACAACAATCGCTATAACAAGACGCCTTCACCTAGGCATATAACTTCACGACCATTACCGACGCACTCCAAAAGGGTTTGGGTGCGCAAAGGTGAAATTTTCCCTTGTCTTGTTTCCAATGTTTCCTTGCATGCATATGATAGTTCGTCTTGGTATCTGGATAGCGGGTGTTCCCGTCACATGACCGGTGACAAAAATAGTTTTCAAAATCTTGAGAAAATCTCCGGAGGACACGTTGTTTTCGGAGACGGTCGATCTTCCAAAATTGTTGGAAAAGGGACGGTAGCTATTCCAGATGGCCCGATTTTGAAAAACGTCTTATTTGTTGATGGCCTTAAGACTAACCTCATAAGCATAAGTCAACTTTGCGACAATGGTTTTTCAGTTAACTTTTCATCTGTTGAATGCATTGTAACTGATAAGGACCATGTCTTCTTTTTAAAAGGGGTTAGATCTGAAAACAATTGTTATGTTGTTCCTAATAAATTTTCTGAAAATTGTAACTTAGCCACTTTGAATAATGAAACTCTTTGGCATGAAAGGCTAGGTCACTTAAATTTTAAGGAACTTACTAGAATTTCAAACAAGGACGTGGTCAAGGGGGTTCCAAAACTTTTATTTAAACAAAACGTTGTGTGTGGTGGTTGCCAAAAGGGAAAACAGTCTAGGACTGCACACAAGAACTTGAACCACGTTGGTACAAAACGGCCCTTGGAACTTTTGCACATGGACTTAATAGGGCCGACCCGTCAACCATCTTTGGGAGGTAAATGGTATATTTTTTATTGGTTGATGATTTCTCTCGGTTTTCTTGGGTAGCATTTTTAAAAGAGAAAGCTGATACGTTTGACTCTTTTCATGAGATTTGCCATCGTATTATGATTGAAAAGAATGAAAAGATCATTCATGTTAGAAGTGATAGAGGTGGAGAATTTATAAATTCAAAATTCATTGATTTTTGCACTTCAAATGGCATTAAACATGAATTCTCGGCACCCTATACACCTCAGCAGAATGGTGTTGTTGAGCGCAAAAACAGGGTTGTTCAAGAGATAGCGCGTGTGATGCTTCATAGCCGGAATTTACCGCTACATTTTTGGGCTGAAGCCGTGAACACCGCTGTCTATGTCATTAATAGAGTTTACTTGCGCCCAGGAACTTTAAATACACCATATGAGCTGTGGTTTAGTAGAAAACCGGATATCAAATACTTTCGTATCTTCGGCAGTCGATGTTACATTTTACGTGACCGTGAAAATCTTGGAAAGTTCGACTCTCGAAGTGATGAAGGGATCTTTTTGGGTTATTCTACGAATAGCAGAGCATATCGAGTATTTAACATTGAATCTAAGACGATTGTAGAATCTATAAATGTTAAAGTAGATGAAGCTTTTCACTTTGGATCTGGAAAATCTACCCTCGATATCTCTCTAGATGATGATTCTCCTGCTAATGCATCTTCTCATGATAATACTTCCAATATTAATGATGCATCTAATGGCTCTTCTAGTTTATCTGATGTGCAGGAATCATCTCATATATCTCCGAGTACTCCGTTTCAACAAACGCTACGAATCTCCAAGGATCATCCGGAATCGAATATTATTGGAGATCCACAAGAATGAGTTAGAACTCGGAGGCAGTTGGTTTGTGGATTCGCTTGCTACGTATCTTTAATCGAACCAAAGAACATAGATGAAGCTCTTCAGGATGACTACTGGATTAAAGCAATGCAGGAAGAGCTCCATCAATTTGAGCGAAACAAAGTCTGGGAATTAACGAAGCCTCCAAAGCAACATAATGTGATAGGTACCAAATGGATCTTCAAGAACAAGAAAAATGAGGATGGTACTATCATCAGGAACAAGGCACGATTAGTTGCTCAAGGCTACTCTCAAGTAGAAGGTATAGACTTTGATGAAACTTTCGCCCCTGTAGCTAGACTCGAGTCCATTCGTATACTATTTGCTATTGCTTGTCATTTTAAAATCAAATTATTTCAAATGGACGTTAAGAGCGCATTTCTAAATGGGTTTTTAAATGAGGAAGTTTTTGTGGCTCAACCGAAAGGTTTTGTAGATCATAAACAACCTAACCATGTTTTTCGTTTGAAAAAGGCTCTTTACGGTCTGAAACAAGCACCGCGAGCATGGTACGAAAGGTTAACAAAGCACCTTTTGGAGAAGGGCTATACTCGAGGGGGAGCTGATAGGACTCTCTTTGTGAAGCATTATCAAAACAATTTCATTGTAGCACAAATCTATGTCGATGACATTGTATTTGGCGCAACAAGAGATAATGATGCTTCTAAATTCGCGGAGACCATGGAAAGCGAATTTGAGATGTCCATGATGGGCGAATTGACTTATTTCCTTGGATTGCAAATTAAACAAAATGATGAAGGTATTCACTTGAGTCAATCCAAGTATGCAATGGAGTTGGTTAAAAAGTTTGATCTTGAAAATTCGAAGGATTTTCCGACTCCAATGGGAACTAGCCACAAGGGACTTGGAAGTGAATCACAAAGTGAGAATGTAGACGAGAAACTGTATAGAAGTATGATTGGAAGTCTACTTTACCTCACGGCTAGTCGCCCGGATATATCCTTTAGTGTTGGGATCTGCGCGAGATATCAATCTGCACCAAAGGAGGTTCACCTGAAAGCGGTGAAAAAGGATCATCCGGTATATCAAAGGATCAATTAATTTCGGAGTTTGGTATCCTATGGGAACAAATTTGGATATTGTTGGATACTCAGATGCCGATTGGGCAGGATCAGTGGATGATCGGAAAAGCACGAGTGGTGCATGCTTCTATCTTGGCCTTTGCCTTGTTGCATGGCACAGTAAAAAGCAGAACTGCATAGCACTCTCGACTGCCGAAGCGGAATACATTTCAGCTGGAAGTTGCTCAACTCAGCTCATTTGGATGAAAAGCGTATTGAGCGACTTCCGCATTTCAGCATCTTCGGTAACAATTCTTTGTGACAACACAAGTGCAATTAACATTTCTAAAAACCCTGTGTTGCACTCTAGAACAAAACATATTGAACTTAGATATCATTTTCTTAGAGAGCTAGTTGAATCAAATACTCTTCAACTTCATATATTTCAACTGAGGATCAATTGGCTGACTTTTTAACAAAACCTTTGGATCAAAAACGTTTTATTCATTTACGAAAAGCAATTGGAATGCTTTCCTTGAAATAAACTTCTTTTTGAAACCTTTGCTTAGGATAGGTTTTGTATTTGTTTTGTTTTGTTCATTATCTATGTTTGTACATAGGACATTAATTGAGCATAGATCATAATTGACTTTAATTGCATCTTTTCGCACATTTAGAAATTTATTATGCTTTTGCCATCATAATATTTCACTGTTGCAATGATCATTTATGTTAATTAAATCATCTTCTAAGTGATCAAAGTCAGTTTCTCTCTCTCTATGATCTCTTGGTATAGTCATTATCTTATTTGACTGCTTAGTCGAGTATGAAATCGAGATCAATATTTGGTTGAA